>JAUCMX010000013.1:22099509-22129509 GCA_033459395.1 Hemibagrus guttatus
ATTTGTACAGATGAAAACTTTATCCCTTAAATAAACCACTTAATGTTTCAGAGTTAATTCAAACACCGTCTACTTGCCTTTTATCTATCTTATCTATTTTAAAGCCTAACACCCTCCAACAGAGCCGGCTTTTATTAAAGCACTCTTTTAAACTCATTTTAAAGATCTGGGAGCAAACAGTTAATAAGTTCCAGAAAGAGTTCCTTGTTCAATTTCTATTTCGTGTCATTTTGTTTGCGATTAAAGCGGCAATAAAGCGGGAATAACACACTTAAGGGTTTTATAACTGCTATAAGAAAATGCTGTGAAAATAAAGAGAGTGGGAAATGTAGCGTCGTTACTGTACGTTCATTTTCCACAGAAGTTCACCAATAAAAGCAATTTTATTAACTAACTATAGACTGACTGAAATTATTTACGCTGTGAAACTTACACAAAACAAGTTCGTTCCTGTTCCTAACTTATGTAAAAAGTGTAAAAGATCATACATCTATATTTATTATTATTAATAAATAAATAAATAATAATAATAATAAATGTGAAAAAAAAAAAAAAATCAATACAATATAATAACATTTCTGACCAATCAGAGTCAAGAATTCAACAGCGCTGTGGTGTAAAACATCATACGTAATATGAATTAAAATAAAGTACAATAATAAGTAATAAATAATAATAACAAACTAAAATAAAATACAATATAATAAAATGTCTGAACAGTCAGAGTCGAGAATTCAACAGTAAAATGCATAAAAAGTGTAAAAGTAAAAATCATACATAATATGAATTAAAATAAAATAAAAATAAATAAATTATAATAATAAATGTAAAATAAAATAAAATGAAATAAAATAAAATAAAATAATAAATAATAATAATAATAATAATAATAATAATAATAATAATAATAATAATAATAAATATAAAATAAAATAAAATAATAAATAATAAAATTTCTGACCAATCAGAGTCAAGAATTCAACAGCGCTGTGGTGTAAAAGATCATTCATTATATGAATTAAAATAAAGTACAATAATAAGTAATAAATAATAATAACAAACTAAAATAAAATACAATATAATAAAATGTCTGACCAGTCAGAGTCAAGAATTCAACAGTAAAATGTATAAAAAGTGTAAAAGTAAAAATCATACATAATATGAATTAAAATAAAATAAAAATAAATAAATTATAATAATAAATGTAAAATAAAATAAAATGAAATAAAATAAAATAAAATAAAATCATTCAATACAATATAATAACATTTCTGACCAATCAGAGTCGAGAATTCAACAGCTTGTCATGTTACAGACAAAAATGAAGACGCTGGATGATGCTGGAGACTCCTTCCAAAAGGTTTAGACGAACATCTCTTTGCACAAAACTTCACCACATCCTCATTAATCCACATATTAATGTAGACTGCATGTAATACCAGTCCCTGTGCCAGCTGTTGCTATAGAAACAATAACATACAACACACACATTATGATAAACCTGTGATGCTGTTATAGAAAATCAACCAACATGTCCTGACCAATCAGAATCAAGAATTCAACAGCACTGTGGTGTAAAACGTTAGCAAAACTTTTTTACAATTTTGTATAAAATGTCATTTACCGGATCAGTGTGTATTCAACAGTCGCACAACTTTCCTTTACGTTTTTCATTGCTGTTTGAGAATAATGAATAGTTAAATTTTCTTTTCGCTCCTAAACCCTTAGTTCTGTGTTATTTTATGTCGCTTTGTGTCTTTATGTAGCACCAGAGTCCTGGAGAAACGGCGTCTCATTTCACTGCGTACTGCGTCAGCTATATAAAGTTGAAATGAGAATAAAAGCTTCTTGACTTGACTTTTTATTTGTCACTTACACATCATACAGTGTAGAGAAATGCTTTTTATGACTGTCCAAAAAAATCACAATAAAATCAAAATAAAATACAAAAAATCAAAATAGTATTTCAAAGGTAAAATAAAATAAGCGAACAAGGACAAGGAAAATAAATAGACAAAATGAGAAAATACAGCATGTGAATACAATATAAACCGATCTCTGAATAGCGTCTCTGTCCAAAGTAATGGAGTCCATGGTGAATAGAGAAAGAAGTTAAAAAGATCAGAAAAATAAACAAAACAAGTGAAGCATGGATGCAGCAGTTGTGACTGGAGCTGACCTCACCGGCGTCATCACATAGAGAATATATTGCAACTTATCCAAAATGTCTCCAAAACAAAAGAGGAAATGAACAGCGTCTTATCAAAGCGTAACTTTATAATTTACAAAACATCCTCTAAAATTTTATTTGTCACATACACAATCATACACAGTACAACATGTAGGGAAATGTTTATGACTGTCCTAGGATGGAAATTCATTCATTCATTGTCTACCGCTTATCCGAACTAGGGGAGCTGGTGCCTATCTCAGGCGTCATTGGGCATCAAGGCAGGATACACCCTGGATGGAGTGCCAACCAGGGCACACACACACTCTCATTCAATCACACACTACAGACAATTTAGAGAGGCCAATCAACCTACCACGCATGTCTTTGGACTGGGGGAGGAAACCGGAATACCCAGAGGAAACCCCCGAGGCATGGGGAGAACATGCAAACTCCACACACACGGCGGAGGTGGGAATCAAACCCCCAACCCTGGAGGTGTGAGGCAAACGTGCTAACCACTAAGCCATCATGCCCCCCCCCTAGGATGGAAATAAAAATGTAAAACTAGAATAGAAAATATAAGAAATAATTCAAATAAAAATGTAAAAGTGGAATACAAAATGAGAAAAAATTCAAATAAAAATGTAAAAGTGGAATATAAAATATAAAAAATAATTTTAATAAAAATGTAAAACTAGAATAGAAAATATAAGAAATAATTCAAATAAAAATGTAAAACTAGAATAGAAAATATAAGAAATAATTTAAATAAAAATGTAAAAGTGAAATACAAAATAAAAAAAAATTAAAATAAAAACGTAAAAGTGGAATATAAAATAAGAAATAATTTAAATAAAAATGTAAAAGTGAAATACAAAATAAGAAAAAATTAAAATAAAAATGTAAAAGTGGAATATAAAATAAGAAATAATTTAAATAATAATGTAAAACTAGAATAGAAAATAGAAGAAATAATTTAAATAAAAATGTAAAAGTGAAATACAAAATAAGAAAAAATTAAAATAAAAACGTAAAAGTGGAATATAAAGTAAGAAATAATTTAAATAAAAATGTAAAACTATAATAGAAACTATAAGAAATAATTGAAATAAAAAATGTAAAACTAGAATAGAAAATAAGAAATTATTTAAATAAAAATGTAAAACTAGAATATAAAATATAAAAAATAATTTAAATAAAAATGTAAAAGTGAAATATAAAATATAAGAGATACACTAGAAGAAAAGAGGAATCTAAAATAAAAAGAAAATCAAATTTAAAAAGAATATAAAAATATAATACAAAATCTAATATAAAATAGACTATCATTATACAATATATAAAAATAAAAATAGTATAAAAATAAATAACAATAGAATAGAATAAGAAAGAAATAAGCAGAAAGTGATAATAAAATGTACAGTGAGATGGGTGGATATATGTGGACAGAATATAGATACAAGTTGAAATATTGACATAGTTAAGGTTAAATGTCATATGATTGAGATACTTGATCGAGAGAGAGTCCTTGTTTATTACACATATATTACAGCACAGTGAAATTCTCTCTTTGTATATAGCAGTTTTTTAGGAAGTTAGGGTCAGACATGAGACAGAAGCTCCGGAGCAGAGAAGGTTAAGGGTTTTGCTCCACAGTGGCAGCTTGATGGTGCTGGGGTTTGACCCTCTGAGGGTCAGGGTTTGACCTCCTGACCTTCTGACCTCCTGACCACAAACCCAGAGACTTAACTATTGGCCATGTTTCCGGTTAAAGGCCATGACAACCAAACATCCCAAATCCAGCCGTGACAATGATTTCAAAGGCTATGTGGGAACAAAGCTAAATCTATATCTAATTTTAGAAGGCATTTTGCTCAGAAGTGTTAAGTTCCCTCATGAGACTACTGGGACACTCTGTATAATAAATGCTTTCACACTATGAATAATGCATTGTGAGGAAACCATTAAAAATAATACACAAGCCACAATATGCTCCAACATATCAAGATCATCCACAGTATTGATCGCATTAATCAATACTCTCTTCAGCATACTGCTGTATTAGAACCTCATCCACAGCTACTCGGCAGAGAGGATCATCCGTAGGGGAGGGTTTGTACAGAGCCTCACCGTTTATATCCACAAATGTTACCCCGTACATTTTAAATAATACAACACTACTTTTAATTAACCATCAAGATCAAAGAAATTGATAGATAATTTGCTTCATAACGTTATCATTGTGCCTAGTGGTCAAAACTGGAACTGCAACAAGGGCTACAACGTGTACCATCCAGTATGTGTAAATCCACTCAAAACCTATAGTTAAACCGTATAAATCTGAACTGTCTGTTACTGTTAAGATTCACTAGGTAGTAGCTCGAGGTGGCTCATGTGATTGACTCCGGATTTTATTTCGATATAAATAATTAAAAAAATCATTTAAAGTCACATGAAAGTTGATGAATTGTGCATAAAGAATCACGTGAGGATAAATGAATCAGATGTAAAAAGTCACAAAGAAGTAGATGAATGATGTGAAAATCAAATGTGAAAAACCAATCATGTGCAAAAAAATCACGTGAGGACAAATGAATCATGGGTCAAGAATCAATATGTGGTAATTAATGATTCACATGTAAAAAGTCACAAAGAAGTAGATGAATAGTGTTAATAATAATCGAATCATGAGTAAAGAACCACTTGAAAAATAAAGGAATCATGAGTAAAGAATCACGTGAAAATAAAGGAATCATGAGTAAAGAATCACGTGAAAAATAAAGGAATCATGAGTAAAGAATCACGTGAAAAATAAACAAATTGTGTAAAGAATCACATAAAAAATAAAGGAATCATGGGTAAAGAATCGCGTGAAAAATAAAGGAATCATGAGTAAAGAATCACGTGAAAAATAAAGGAATCATGAGTAAAGAATCACGTGAAAAATAAAGGAATCATGAGTAAAGAATCACGTGAAAAATAAAGGAATCATGAGTAAAGAATCACGTGAAAAATAAATTAATCATGCATAAAGAATCACATGTGAACAGAAATGAATCCTGATTAAAGAATCACATGTTAACAGAAATGAATCCTGATTAAAGAATCACATGTTAACAGAAATGAATCCTGAGTAAAGAGTCACATGTGAACAGAAATGAATCCTGATTAAAGAATCACATGTGAGAATAAATGAATCATTAAAAAACCCATACGGACTGGAAGAGATATGAAGCTCCACACAGACAATAACCCGAGCTCTGGATCGAATCATCTCATTGTATCACCCCTTTACTGATTACCACATGGAAATGATTCGTTTTTCATCTGTGCAGAAATGAACTGCTGCAGTTTTATGGAATTTATGCCTGCTTACTCCATCCATATGTCTGTGTGTGTGTGTGTGGGTTGGATTAATGCACAGGTCACACCACCTGGTCCAGTGTCTGCAAGCAAATCAGATGAGAGGGCGATGTAAAGGCTGCACATATAATTTTCTTCCTGCTTAATAGCAGTGTTTGAGTCGTGAGCCGTGCCTCAGAGCTGCATTCGCTGTCTTGTTTTCATCCAATTTGTTAACCTTTTCTTTAAAAAAAAATAAAAACCCCACCAAGCACAGACTGAAGCTAATAATGTTGTCGTGTGTGTGTGAGTGTGGAGAAAATATGAACCCTGTTTAATCAGTGCAAGACCATCTTACCTTTAAAACACTAAATATTACATTAGCATGGAGGAGAACACACTAATGATCTCATATCACACAAGGCGAACATTTTACATCCACTTACATGAGTTCCCTTTGAAGACCTTTATTATATTACTTGAACTCATAATTCGTATATAGAATAGTGTTATTTGAATAGATATCAAGTGTAAGTCATTAAAAGAATATAAAAAATCCTATGTGAAAAATAAATGATTCATGAGTAAAGAATCACGGGAAAAAATAAATGAATCATGAGTAAAGAATCATGTGGAAAAATAAATGAATCATGAGTGAAGAATCATGTGGAAAAATAAATGAATCATGAGTGAAGAATCATGTGGAAAAATAAATGAATCATGAGTGAAGAATCAAGTGAAAAATAAATGAATCATGAGTGAAGAATCAAGTGAAAAATAAAGAAATCATGTGAAGAATGTCATGAAGAAGCGTGTGAATGAATCATGCGTAAAGAATCAAATGTGAACAGAAATGAAAAATTTCAAATTCGGCAAATTATTAGATTATACATTGATCAGCCGTAATATTGTGAGCAGTGAGAGGTGAAGTGAATAAGACTGATGATCTCCTCATCATGGCACCTGTTAGTGGGTGGGATATATTAGGCAGCAAGTGAACATTTTGTCCTCAAAGTTGATGTGTTAGAAGCAGGAAAAATGGACAAGCGTAAGGATTTGAGCGAGTTTGATGAAGGGCCAAATTGTGATGGCTAGACCACTGGATCAGAGCATCTCCAAAACTGCAGCTCTTGTGGGGTGTTCCCGGGCTGCAGTGGTCAGTATCTATCAAAAGTGGTCCAAGGAAGGAACAGTGGTGAACCGGAGACAGGGTCATGGGCGGTCAAGGCTCACTGATGCACGTGGGGAGCGAAGGCTGGCCCGTGTGATCCGATCCAACAGATGAGCTACTGTTGTTCAAATTGCTGAAGAAGTTAATGCTGGTTCTGATAGAAAGGTGCCAGAATACACAGTGCATGTCGGGTCAGGGCTGTTCTGGCAGCAAAAGGGGGACCAACACAATATTAGGCAGGTGGTCATAATGTTATGCCTGATCGGTGTAAGTTATAACTTAAGATAGCCATGTTGAATTTCTGAGTGTGTCTCAGTCATGTACTAAATGAAATGAATTATATCAAAAGTCTTAAATAAAAATATTATAATCAACAAATTTACGAAATTTTTATCCCAGCCAATTTTTTTTTTGCTTTTTCATTTATTATTAGCATACAAGTCAAATTTTTTCCCAGTTAAAGCAAAAAAAGGGGTCAAGCTGCACTTCAGTTAACAAGCAATGATTTCATTTTATTTTCCTATAACTGCACATCCCACAGGATTTCATTTCTCTTATAGACCTGCAATTATCTTATGACATTTTTTTTTATTTATCAAAGAATGACACTGTTACTTTTTGAAGTGAATAAGACAAAAAAAAAAAAAACGCAGCTTGTCATGTTACGGAAAAACCAAAAATCATCCATCATGCAAACTTTCCCATAAAACTGTAATCAGGAGCACTGTAGTCAAGCCCAGGATTGATCGAATGCGATTCAAGAGTGAATTTTCAGTGGGTTTAGGAAACCTTTAACATGTTAACTTCACCTACTTGGTGCCATTCATGTCACTGTGTGAAAAGAGTGAAATCTGGACGGATGTGGAAACAGTAAACATCTACTTAACTTCATGTTGTCGGATATATGCAGCTTATGTATCTTCTAAGCTGGATGACATTTGCCATGCTAAGCAACAACCTTTGCAGCATCTAAAGGCACATGAAAGAAAAATGATGATACAACAGAAGATAGAGGAGGAACTAACAAATAACCCAAAAGGGATCAAAAGGGCAGATAATGTGACCTCTGAGGTAAGTTTCATTTATATGTAAAATGTGACATGACATAGGAGCAATCCGAAAGAAATTCAGCTACTGCTGTATATGTGAATAAGCGGCCATTCTTAAAAAAGTGTTTTTCCCGCTATTTTCCCGACACGATCATACACTGGATGGATGTCTGTCCATTTCACACTTCATTTGGTCTGTATGTAAAAACAGTTACTCCTCATTCACATTCTGCTCATGCATATCCTTCCTCTCATTGATCTGAATAGTCTCAAGTTTGACAAAAATACATTACATGAATGCTAAGTATAAAATGTCTAACATGAGCATATTCATTCATTCACTGTCTACCGCTTATCCGATCTACTCTCGGGTCACAGGGAGCCTGTGCCCATCTCAGGCGTCATTGGGCATCAAGGCAGGATACACCCTGGACGGAGTGCCAACCCGTCCAAACCGCAGGGCACACACACACTCTCATTCACTCACACAATCACACACTACGGACAATTTAGAGATGCCAATTTACCTACAATGCATGTCTTTGGACTGGGGGAGGAAACCGGGGTACTCGTAGGAAACCCCCGAGGCACAGGGAGAACATGTAAACTTCACACACACACAGCGGAGGCGGGAATCGAACCCCCAACCCTGCAGGTGTGAGGCAAACATGTTAACCACCAAGCCACCATGCCCCCCAACATGAACATATGTTGATTTTTTAAAAAAATCGTTAAATGTTAGTTTTAAAAAAACGAAAAACCTTCGCTAGGGAAACCTTTTCAATTTTAGGTTCGACAATAAGCAGCACGACGCCTTTACAATGCTGAAAACAGTTCTCACAAATATGATCTACATACTAGGCTGCACCAATGATTAAGCCTCGACTATAAAAAAGGAATTTCTTCTTTTCAAACTTTGTGTAAAAAGTTGGTTGAGACTAAGACCAGACTTAATGACGCCATCGCTGAAGACGGAGACGAATCCAAGCACAGAGACAAGTTCTGAAACTAGGTTACATAAACGTTTCCTCAGAACATTAACAATTGGTTTTCTTTATTTATTGGACAAAGTTAAGATCACGTGAAGCATCCACGAGTTCCTGTGTATGAGCTGTTACTATGGTAAAAACAGTGCATCAGAACCAGTGCTTTCATATAAACCTATTTTTCATGTACTAGTCTGAACTACCGACCAATCACGTTTGGTGGAAAGAAACCATTCATTCATTCATTGTCTACCGCTTATCCGATCTATTCTCGGGTCAAGGGGGTGTCATCGGGCATCAAGGCAGGATACACCCTGGACGGAGTGCCAACCCATCACAGAGCACACACACACTCTCATTCACTCACACAATCACACACTACAGACAATTTAGAGATGCCAATCAACCTTTCCGTGGGAGGAAACCAGAGTACCCGGAGGAAACCCCCGAGGCACTGGGAGAACATGCAAACTCCACACACAGACAGCAGAGGCGGGAATCGAACCCTGGAGGTGTGAGGCAAACGTGCTAACTGCCAAGCCGCCGTGACCCCTGGAAAGTAACCATAATGTATTTAAATTAATATAAACCTGAGATTTACAGCTGCACTACTGACCCCACATCGACGAACCAATCAGACGCGAGAATTCATCACAGCTCTATAATATAACATTTTATAATCAGCTCTGAAGGGAAGAGACAGCTCTCTGACCTGCGATGGCTTCGCTTTCCTCTCAGGCTCGTTTGCATTTTTGGTTGAATTGCTGCCTTAAAGGCCTGTCGGTGTCGTGCCATAATGGAAAGCACTTTTAAAATAGTCCTCCTGGAACTCATTTTACGTATCATTAATAATAAATTGGTGCCATCAATCCTAATGATACGTAGCTGTTTCACATCCATCCACTTTTAGAAAACTTTTGTTTCCATGAATCAATTAAAATCCTTCAGTCCGTGCTACAGCCGGGCAGGTTGGGACAACTCGCTGGCGGTTCTGTGAAGTCCACTGACATTTCTGTTTGATTAAATGTATTACAGGAGCCGTCTCTGTGGCTTTTCTGCTGCGGCTAATGGCTAATGTATGACATTCAAACTCGGCTTGATGGACAGTGTGCTGTGTGTCGCAATTATTTCATAAACACTGTTTAAGTTTGTGTGTGTGTGTGTGTGTGTGTGTGTGTGTGTGTGTGTGTGTATGTGTAACAAAATAAGTCATGAACCAGTCACTCAATTACATACATATGGATGAATGTGGAAAAAAAAATTGTAAAAAAAATTAAAAATCTTGTGAGGATAAATAAAGGGTGTAAAGAATAATGAATCAAATAAATGAATTAATGAATCAATGTATCAATAACTCAGATAAGACAGTAAATGATTCATGAGTCACAGAAAAATGAATCAAAACAGAAATAAAATGAAGAGTCTCAAAGCTACTAAACATTTCAACTGGAAGCCTGAGATATGTAAAAAGATATAAAGACTGATAAAGATTACTAGTGTGCGTGCGTGTGTGTGTGTGTGTCTGTGTGTGTGTGGGGAACAAAAGCAACGAACCTGTCACTCAATTAGATACATAAGGATGAATGTGAAAAACAAATTGTAAAAAAAAAAATCTTGTGAAAATAAATAAATGGTGTAAAGAATAATGAATCAAATAAACGAATCAATGACTCGCATAAGACAATACATGATTCATACGAGTCACAAGACTCAAAAATGAATCAAAACGGAAATGAAATGAACCAAAGAGTCTCAAAGCTACTAAACATTTCAACTGGAAGCCTGAGATGTAAAAATATATAAAGGTTGATAAAGATTACTTGTGTGTGTGTGTGTGTGTGTGTGCATGTGTGTATGTGTGTACATTCATTATAGCGTGAGACACAGACAAACTCAAACATGTCAGTGGTCCTCTTATTAACCTGCCTCAAAGTCTCCTTAATGAAATCTCTTCCTTTGATTCCCGCACCTCACATTCCACACATCCACGACCCATAAGCCCTGCGTCGCCATGGAAACATCACACTTGGGGGCCAAAAAAATAAAAAGATACAGTACATACTATGAATCAATGGTGTGTTGCTGAAAACAATATTAATTGCGGCAATTTTCTGATATATAAGAGAGAGAGAGAGAGCGAGAGAGAGAGAGAGAGAGAGAGAGAGAGATTTGTAACAACAAAGTTTTTATTGCAGAACAAAAGCAATTATATACATAAATGTATATTTAGACAGGCAACAGAATGAGTGCTAATTAGCATTTTTTCCCCTGTCAACTATAACACCCTGGAATAAAAAAAGCAAGAAAATAAATAAAGAGAAAGACTGATACGAAGATACTGTTTAAGTTTCATGAATGAGACGACAGTAAGAGTTTGAATAAACACATAACACTATGTTGGGAATATAAGGCTGCATTAATAGTCTGAGTTAATTAGTCTTAGTCCATGAATCACTGTATATTTGGTTTGAAATATCTTGAAAAAAAAATATCATAGATCTGCATAAACAGAACAAACAAATAAACTCAGAATACTACAAACTGGTACAAAAATACTATACGTCCTTAATTAAATCACATCAAAATATTTTTTATAGAATTTAATGTTCTTTTTTAATTAAAATTTAATGTACAGTTACAGAGCTTACACTTCCTTTTTAAAACAAACAAATAAATAAATCTCTTATTGAAACTGTACTGATATAATATTTATGAGTATTTCATTTTATTATTGTCCCATTATTTTCTATAAAAAAAAATAATAATAAAAAAAGGACATAATTCGGTGCTGATGAGAAGGCCATAGTGTTTGATTTGAAATAAACAAGTTTCACAGTAGCAGCCATACTGCTGTTTATTACAGACTCAAATCCATTCAGATTTTCTCATCATCATTACGCTGGACATGCAAATGACTAAACCAAAGCGTTTTCTCATTACGCTGTGTCGAAAACATCAGCCCACAGCACTGAAACATGTCCATTTCAGTTTCATGGGCTAAGAGGAGACCATTCTTTTATTTTTGAAGCTTTAGGTGTTAAGCACATGCTGAGCTTACATTAATACAGCTCTGAATGTCTGATTAACTAGCAATCAGATCATGTCTCGATCATGCAAATAATCCATGAAATAAATGTGTAAAAAATATACATAAGATAAAATATAAATAAACAATACAGAAAGAAAAAGCAGACTCATAGGAAAAAATTACATGAATCACTTGTAAGAATCACTTGTAAAAATAAATGAATCATATTTAAAAACATTGCAGATGAAAAATGAATCGTTCGTAAATAAATGAACAAATTATTTGTATAAATTCCACATGAAAAATTTAGCGAGTGGGGGGAAAAAAATCACATGAAAATCAATACAAAGAATGAAATGTAAAAATAAATGAATCACATGCAAAGAATCACATGTGAATAATGAATCATGTTTAAAGAATCCTGTCACAAAACGCTGAGCTTTCGGAGCACGCTGGTTGTGCCGGTGTAGATAAATCAGACCCAACGCAGAGATAGACGGCAGACAGGGGTTTATTAAACAAAAGAACATGCATCCACACGGACATTACATAAAGATGAGGACTAGCCAACTAACGCAGACAGATGGCCACCATAAATAAGGAACATAATCAGAGACATATTGGGAACAGGTGAACAAAGGTGGAAACACATTAGGAAGAGGCGTGGCGCGAGGAGCAAGGCGAGGCAAGTGGGGGGAGCGAGGAGCAAGGCGAGGCAAGTGGGGGGAGCGAGGAGCAAGGCGAGGCAGGTGAAGGAAGTGAGGAACACGGCGAGGTACGTGGGGGGAGCAAGGAGCAAGGCGAGGCAAGTGGGGGGAGCGATGGGCACGGCGGTAAGGCCAGAGGGTCCCAAACGACGTCCACAGCCGAGCAGAAGCGCCGAGCGACGTCCACTGCGGAGCAGGAGGGCCGAGCGACGTCCACCGCCAAGCAGCAGAGCCAAGCGACGTCCACCACCGAGCAAGAGGGCCGAGCGACGTCCATGGCCAAGCAGCAGAGCTGAGTGATGTCCACCGCCGAGCAGCAGAGCCGAGCGACATCCACCGTCGCGTAGTCGAGCCGAGCGACGACCTCAGCCCGGCTGGGCCAAAAACCCCAGAGGGGAGGGAGGGAGGGAGGTGTGGCCGGCGATCTCCTCCGCCGATGAGGAGTGAGGTGGAGCGAGTCCCGGTGAAGACGAGGAAGAAGAAGGTCTGGCTGGGGCCATCCTCCGCCGACGGAAGTGAGGCGGCGTCCTGCACGGAGAAACAGAAGTGGAGCGACGCCCCCACAGGAAACAGAGGCGGAGCGATGTACCCATACCGAAGAAAAAAATTTTAAACAGGAAACCCCACCGGAACAGGAAACAGGTTCATAGGGACAAAAGGAAAACAATTCTACTCTGGAAGAAAAAAAACCTCAAAAAATAAAAGCAAGGGCAATCTACTCCGCTGACGGAAATGAGGTAACGCTCTCCATGGAGAACCGGAAGTGGAGCCACGTTCCTCACAGGAACAGAAGCGGAGCGAGTACCGGCAAAAAAAGAAAAAAAAAAAAAAGCAGGTTAAAAACATCTTCCGCTACGAGAAATGGGGCAACGGAAACCCGGAAGTGGAGCGGCGTTCCCCACAAGAACAGACGCGGAAAGATGTGCCGGAGAAAAAAAAATCCAAACAGGAACGTTTTAGGGAAGAAAGGAAGCCTCGCATACCTCGCGCCGCGTTGGGTCTGTACTGTTTTGGCTAGTCCTTCTGTCACAAAACGCTGAGCTTTCGGAGCACGCTGGTTGTGCCGGTGTAGATAAATCAGACCCAACGCGGAGATAGACGGCAGACAGGGGTTTATTAAACAAAAGAACATGCATCCACACGGACATTACATAAAGACGAGGACTAGCCAACTAACGCAGACAGATGGCCACTATAAATAAGGAACATAATCAGAGACACATTGGGAACAGGTGAACAAAGGTGGAAACACATTAAGAAGAGGCGTGGCTAAAACGAACACATGACTGAATAAGCACAACCCCTGCTGAAGGCCCCCTAGTGGTCCATCAGGGAATCTTGCACCCCGTAACAAATCCCAAACAATAATAAATTAATAAGCATAAAGAATTACACTTGAAAATAAATGACTCATACAAATGTGTATGTAATAATGTTAAAAATGATGTGGAAAATGAATGAATTAAAAAAAAATAAAAAATCAAGTATGAAAAAAGAGTCATTTGTAAAGAATCACAAAATAAATGATTCAAGAAAGAGGAATCAGATATAAAAATTAAAGAATTGCTTGAAAATGAACCAATAATCTATAAACAACCACATGTTAAAAATTAAATGAATCACATGAAAATGAATGGAGTTGCTTTCGGCTGCTCCCTGTTCTAAGTTGCCACAGCGGACCAACTGGTCCGCACAACAACTTGGCAAATGTTTTATGCCGGATGCCCTTCCTGATGCAACCCTCCCATTTTTCCGGGGTTGAGGCCGGCACTGCATCCAGTGGCTGGGAATCGAACCCGGGCCTTCCGCATGATAGGCGAGAAACCTACCACTGAGCCACCAATGCCCCCACATGAAAATGAATAATTCATGTAAAAAGTGCATGCGATGATCTTAAATCATGTGAAAAATTGATTAAATATAAAGAATCAAATATGGAAAACAAATGAATCACACATTCACGCATAAAGAATCAGGGGGAAAAAACGACTCATGTAAAAATGTGAATGATCATTTCAAAAATCATGTGAAAATCGCAAAGAATCACGAATTGATCATTTGTAATGAATTATATATGAAAATAAATGAATCATGTGTAAAGAATCAAATGAATTATGCATAATGAGTCACATAAGAAATGAATCATGTTTAAAGAATAACATGAAAATACTGAATCACGTAGTAATGTGTATGATACGGAGAAAAATCATTAAAAAAAAATGAATAATAAAAAAAAAAAGAAAAAAAAAAAGAAAGAAAAAAACAGAAATGTAATATAAAGTGTTGAAAAATCATGCTAATTTCCTGTGAGCCGTGAGTTTTTGGTAAGAGTTAAATCAAGTAACTGATTAAGTTGATGCACTTTGAGGTCATTCTGCTAGTTGAGAGAAAATTTCAGATGAAAGGTAATGCTGTTCTAAGAATAGCTAAGGCATGCTAGTATTTTTTGTATGAAATCCAACTAAAGAGCTTTTGCTCGAGTTTCTGCACATTTTGAAGATCATGTCCAGGTTGTACCAGGCTCAGCACATTTTTAATCAACCGTTTTTCTTTTTTTTTTGCCAAATCATTCCACAGGCTAAACATTAATCTTCAGATTCTTAATTCATTCCCCCAGGATTCTGAGAGAGGCCAGGTTTTAATATTTTAGTTCTTCGCACACCTGAGCTAAATCAGCATTCTGCGGTCATAACTTGACTTTCATTAGCTGGACCAGAGGTGTTGGAGAGGAGTGGAGCTAAAATAGAATGAAACATTAAGGCCAACTGTGGTGCTGCGCATATATATAAGCCATATATATATATATATATATATATATATATATATATATGGCTTGACAGAATAATATAGAGGCAAAAAATAAAATGGTGAAATATGAAAGTGAATTAGGCAAGAACATAAACCAGAGAGGTCTAGAGCCTAAGAGGTCAAAGTACATTTTTATTAGCCATCAGTGCAGACAAATCACTACAGTCTGATTTAACTACTGATGCTGGATCACCTTGAGGGTCAGTGGAGCCAACTGTATTACACCACATATTCCTCAGAGGGATTTTTCTCTCATTCTTGAGGGACATTATTTCTGACAGAACTCTGTCTAATTCCAAAGAGAACAATTACATTTCTGGTAAGAAAAATCCTTTTGATTCCTGACACATTGATGAAACACCCTGTCAATTCATTCCTGTCTAAACTCCTTCTGATTCCTGACAACATGCTCTCTGATTTCAGATATAGCTCCCTTTCATTCCTGCCAGAACTCCATTTGATTCCTCACAGAACTCACCCCGACTCCTGACAGAACTCCATTTGATTCCTCACAGAACTCACCCCGACTCCTGACAGAACTCCATCTGATTCCTCACAGAACTCACCCCTGACTCCTGACAAAACTCACCCCCAAATTCTGACAGAATGCCATATGATTCTTCACAGAAATCACCCCTGACTCCTGACAGAACTCACCCCCGACTCCTGACAGAAGTCACCCCCAACTCCTGACAGAACTCACCCCAACTTCTGACAGAACTCCATCTGATTCCTCACAGAACTCATCCCCGACTCCTGACAGAACTCCATCTGATTCCTCACAGAACTCATCCCGACTCCTGACAGAACTCCTCCCCGACTCCTGACAGAACTCCATCTGATTCCTCACAGAACTCACCACCGACTCCTGACAGAACTCCTCCCCGACTCCTGACAGAACTCCATCTGATTCCTCACAGAACTCACCACCGACTCCTGACAGAACTCCATCAGATTCCTCACAGATCTCACCCACAACTCATGACAGAACTCCATCTGATTTCACAAAGAACTCACCCCTGTCTCCTGACAGAACTGATTCCTCACAAAACTCACTCCCGACTCCTGACTGATTCATTGCAGAACTCACCTCAGACTTCTGACAGAATTCTCCATGATTCCCAGCAGAACTCCCCCCGATACTTCACAGAATTCCCTCTGATTCCTGGCTCTGATTCCTTTCACAGCTTTCTTACATTTTTGACAGAACTTCCTCTGACTCCTGTCAAAACTCCCTTTGATTCTTGCCCATGTTTTACACAAGGCTCCGTTTGATTCCTGACTAATTCCTGAGTGAATAGTTTTTAATCCTTCATTCCGATTTTCTTGTCCTTCACCTTATTCCCATTTGAATCTCAAAGAACTGCATCAGATTCCTACCACAACTCTATCTTATTATGCTTTGAGTAAGCAAATGCAACTAGTCATCTTACATCTTTGAAGTTTTGTTTTCCCAGCCACCTTTTCCCAAACATTCTGAGCATTCATTCTTCACGGGCTCTAAAGCTCCTCCGTTGATGGATCAAGCTGATTCTGCTTTATCGGCCCTTACGAGGCAGAAGATACATTTTTAACGCTGCAGGAAATATTGAAGGACTCAGCAGTCGGACTCGGAGCAAAATCAAATATTTTATTAACCGGCTTCTCTCAAAGTACAATCTTTATGTGGTGGTTGTGTTTATTTCAGGGTGGTGAGAGTTGTGTAACACCTCGGTGAGTGCTGCCAAGTCAATGTCTGCAATAAATGTTCTGGCTTCTCTAGTTTGGATGGATTTATGTAAGTCCTTATCTCTATTTAATACATCGTTGTTTTACCTTTTAATAGTTTATAGGCAGAACTTAACTTAACGAGAATTTAAACATCATAGCACAACTCTGGGTCATTGCATTTGCTATTTTTTATTAGATTAGACTAGATTATGTCATTAGAGCTGAGGAACATCTACATCTTCCTGCATTTGTTTTTTCCCAAGTGCTTGTGCTGAAAAGAAACAAAAAGTTGTGTCACTTGCTAGCAAGATTTGCAACCTGTTGGCCTCATTAACGTTTTAATGAAGTGCAACTTTTCACTTGGAATACAGGACAGTGTGACTTATTAATGTTGGTATATTCAATTTGCAGTGATGCGGTCTTAGCCAGCAAAAGAGCAATATTAATAGGTCTGGTGTACATGTTCTTATCTGAGCTCAAATAAATTAATCATGTCTCCCCCATGTAGATGCTGAGCTTTGCGGCAAACATCTGTGGCATAAATTAGGGCGCCTCTGCAGACCCGCGGCATCTAGAACATAAACAGTAACGCGTGCTTCACGTCTCCGGGATGACTTTGAAAAGCGAAGAGCGCACACAGCAGGGTGGGAGTAAAATAAAAACGACCCGGATTCCTTGATTGGTTTAATCGGTGCTAAATGCTGCAGGAAACATCATGTAGAATGAGTCAGAATCTCTCGCACATTATCGAGCTGGATTTTTAGGGGAAATGAGCAGCCCACACTCTAAATGACAAATTCAATATTTTGCTTAATTTCCTTTAATTAAATAAACCTTTCCTCCCATTCTCCCTGAAATTAAATTTAAGAGCTGGCTCATGAAACCCACCCAAGAGGATCTTCATGGTCAAAAAACCCCTGAGATTTAACATCCATCATGCTGTAAATCACAGAGTGGGAGTGGTAAATGTCTTCAGCTGGAAAAGGATAGCTGATTAGAAGAAAAAGAAAAGAAATTTAAACACATGTTTATGTTTAGACTTAATACTCTAGGATCATACACTTAACTATATTTCTGAACACGTGATGAAACACGCTCTCATTACTTTCAGAGCTCATTCCTGACCAAACTCCTTCTTATTCCTGACATTTACTGGATTTGGCAGATGCCCTTATCTAGAGTGATGTGCAAAACTGCGTTTAAGTCTACATCAATGAATACATCAATAGTGGTTCACTAGGTCACAAACTAAGGATACCATGAGTCTAAAACTCTGTTGGGAGAAAATAGCACAATTTTTGACAATGTTCCCTTTCATTCATGAAAGAACTCCATCTGACTACTAACAGAACTAATGCT
The DNA here is from genome assembly GCA_033459395.1 of Hemibagrus guttatus. Lineage (NCBI taxonomy): Eukaryota > Metazoa > Chordata > Actinopteri > Siluriformes > Bagridae > Hemibagrus > Hemibagrus guttatus. The sequence continues at coordinate 22,117,843 of JAUCMX010000013.1, forward strand.
TACAGAACTTCCTTTGATGGAGTTCTTTCAGGAATCAGCGGTAGTTCAGACTCCTGACAGAACTATCTCCTGACTCCTGACCAAACTAACTCCTGACTCCTGACCAAACTAACTCCTGACCAAACTAACTCCTGATCAAACTACTCCTGACTCCTGACCAAACTAACTCCTGACTCCTGACCAAACTAACTCCTGATCAAACTAACTCCTGATCAAACTACTCCTGACTCCTGACCAAACTAACTCCTGACCAAACTAATTCCTGACTCCTGACCAAACTAACTCCTGACCAAACTAACTCCTGACCAAACTAACTCCTGACTCCTGACCGAACTAACTCCTGACCAAACTAACTCCTGACTCCTGACCGAACTCACTCCTGACTCCTGACCGAACTCACTCCTGACTCTCGACTAAACTCACTCCTGACTCCTGACCGAACTCACTCCTGACTCTCGACCAAACTCACTCCTGACTCTCGACCAAACTCACTCCTGACCGAAATAATTCCTGACCGAAATAATTCCTGACCGAACGAACTCCTGACCGAACTAACTCCTGGCACCTGCCAGAACTCCCGACTCCTTCCAGAACATGTACTTGTAAGAAAGTGAATGTTTCATGTAAGTCTTGCTTATAATAGGTATCTGCTTTACATACTTTATAATTTCTATCCTGATTTCTCACATGAACCACCAATGGTAATGAACTTTGAGCTAGCTGGATATAGCAAATGAATATAAATAGCAAGTATATATTGCACTACAATTGCACAAATCTATCAGTGTACTCAAAACAGTCCTACTGTATCTGTATTCATATATTATATAAACTAATATTTTTTATGTTTTTTTATACATTTCCCCTCTTCCTTAGCTGTACAGTGAGATTCTACTTATTTTTGTAATTCTATACAAATATATTAATACATATATCTTAGTCAATTTTCATTTTATTTTATTTTATTTTTTATGACACATAAGAGAGAAACTAAAGTAATAAATAAATAGTTTTATTTTATGGTCAAAAGGAATGAAAATGTTATACAAATTCACATGTACTTTAATTCTGATTGCTCAGGTGAGGTTGATTAGTTTTCTATAATAGCAGCTCACAGGTTTAGAATAATGTGCTGGCTCCAATACTATACCTTATTTAGCAGATTATATCTGTTTACAGTATCAGTAGTTATAGTGTTTTCGTCTTAATTGAGAGAGAGAGAGAGAGAGAGAGAGAGAGAGAGAGAGAGAGAGAGAGAGAGAGAGAGAGAGAGAGAGAGAGAGAGAGAGAGAGAGAGAGAGAGAGAGAGAGAGACGGGGGGGCTGTAATAGCTGCAATAAGGTAATATTCATTCATTCATTGTCTACCGCTTATCCGATCTATACTTGGGTCACGGGGAGCCTGTGCCTATCTCAGGCGTCATTGGGCATCATTGGGCATCAAGGCAGGATACACCCTGGATGGAGTGCCAACCCATCGCAGGGCACACACACACTCTCATTCACTCACGCACTACAGACAATTTAGAGATGCAAATCAACCTATAATGCATGTCTTTGGACTGGGGAAGGAAACCGGAGGAAACCCCCGAGGCACGGGGAGAACATGCAAACTCCACACACACAGCAGAGGCGGGAATCGAACCCCCAACCCTGGAGGTGTGAGGCAAACGTGCTAACCACCAAGCCACCAAGCCACCATGCCCCCGAATAAGGTAATATATCTCTATAAATTAAAATGAAATTAGTGTGGTATAGGATGAATAAAACACTTTAAAGGAAATGAATAAACTTTTAGGAGATAACCTTCTTTTGTGCCAGAACAATAATAAAGCAACTTTGCAGGAATACAAAAATTCATAATAAAAATGACAGATTAAAATTTTAATTGAAATGTATCCCTATTAAGAAAGCCAGAGGTGACAATGGTGAGGAAAAACTGCCTGAGACGATATGAGGAAGAAACCTTGAGTGGAACCAAGCTCACAAGTGAACCCCATCCTCATCTGGGTGAGATCGGAGAGTGAGATTATAAATCATTTCCTTTCTAAAACTACTTATAGTCAAGTGAAATTGTGCAACCAGGAGCCTTTAACCATCAGAGTAATTTCTGAATTTGTTATATTTATAAAATAAATTCCATCCTGCTGAAGCTATCAAATGTTCAGTGAGGGAGACCCGAGCACAAAAACCATTTCAAAGACCACACATTATCGATTATTTTCCTAGAACAGCACTTCCTGTCTGTTTTGACTTCTCACTTATCTTCTTCCCTTCATGTGTAGGAATTTGCCATGGCATCACATTCTCGAAGTGACTCTCAGGCTGCTGTAAAAGTTTGATGGGTCACATAAGAGAACAGCAAGTGATAAACTAGGCAGAAGTGTGCTCCTCTACTGGGACTGGGAGAGAACCAGACATCTGTAATGTTTACTTTCTTTCCAAAGTTTTTATTGCTATATAAGTATAAAAGACATGCCAAAAAAGGAGACACCACTTTCCACCACAGTGCTAGCCTTCACTGTTCTGGAAATATTTTTAGTTTCTTTAGTTAGTTTTACGACATGGAACCAGATCATGACAAGGCTGATGACAGGGATGCACTCTCTCTTGTTTTCCCAGTCTCCCACTTCCACTAAGCCTTGAAAGCAGAAGCAGCTACGTGTCAAGTTTAACCACGCTCCACAAGGATGCCTCATAATGCAAGAATAACCAAGCCCACATTTATTCGCTTTTTTTCTTCACACATGATTCAAGACATATTGACTGGAAATAAAAGATGAAAAAATAAATTTCCTCCTCCACATTGCGAAAGCCGGCAGGTGAGTTTGAAAAGATCATCCATCTATTTTATAGCACTTCAAAACTTTCATCAGTATGTGGACGTTTTCGTCTTGGTATTTGGAAAACTTCTGAAGTTTTATTGCAGTTCTGCCAGGTCTCTCGTCCTGGGACATGCACCGCAATCTCTTCAGTGAAGAAGTAGGTCAGCGTTTATATTCCCCAAGAGCTTCACGATTGCAAACTCATTCTCCCAAAAGCACTTCTACATTAGATATATGTAATATAATGAAAAGTAATATTCTGATTTATGTTTTAGAAACAACCTGATGTCTAAAAAATTTAAGGAGCAAAAGCAATGTGATTAGATTTCCTTTGATTCCAGATAAAGGACATCGTATGTAAAGGATTTAATGTTGTACTTGACCCTAACCTTAAGGTTAAGCTTCATAACTTTCCATATGAATTGAGTCATGCGAATCGGGATGACTGTGTGTGTGAAATGATGTGAACTCCATCATCAGTGCCTGGAAATTTTCTGGGCGCCTTACCCTCTTTGCCTGCTGTGAATGATTTGCATACAAATATTTAATAAAATTGACTAGACTGGATTACCCACAATGCCATGCGTCATCCTGCTGACTGTGGTGCAGTGAGATTTAACACTAGACTCAGCTTTAACTAAAGCAAGCAATGCAGCAGCACTTTAGTCCTTTAGTCTGTCCGGTTCTCTCGTCCCCATGTGTACGTGCTGCTCAAACACGTTAGCTTCCAATGCTTCAACTTTCATGTTAATATCACTGTCAACACTGTCACGATCGCCAACTGAATGAGCGTTAACTAGCGGACTCTGCCATCTTAGCTGAGAAGGTTGGGGTCAGGGTTCAGGGGCAGCTATGATAGAACCCCTGGAGCAGGGAGGGTTAAGGCCCTTGCTCAATTGTTCAACAAATGGCAGCTTGGCATTGAAACCCAGCCTTTCTAACAACCCAGAGCCTTAACTGCTTGACCCCACCCCCAGTGTTTCTAAGTGTTCCTACACTTACATATGATATAAAGGTTATTTTTTACATGATCATCATAGAAGTAATGATGAATATGAACACAAATCCATGAACCTCAATTAATTCAAAAGAGCAAAAGCAATATGATTGGAGTTCCTTGACCACTGTACTTGACCCTAACTTTTACATTAAACTCACTCAAAGTCATGCAAATCTGGATGACTCTGCAAGCATGAATGATGCAAACCACATCAATGCCTGGAATTTCACAAGGTGCCTTACCCTCATTGCCTACCAAGAATAATTTGCATATTAATATTTACTATCAAGTTGATTAACTTTGTAATGAAATTGACTGGTTAATTATTTCTTACATTACCCACAAGACCATGTGTCATCCTGTGGATAGTAGTGCAGTCAGATTTACGCTTGATTCACTTCTACCTATAGAGCGATACAGCAGAACTTTAGTGCTTTAGTCTGTCCAGCTCACTTGTGTCCTCTTCTGTATATTCTGGTCAAACACTATTACTTCCAAAGCTTCAACCATTATGCTAATACCACAGTCAACACTATCACACAGAAAAACAAGAACCAGAACCTAAATACAAACACAAATTCAGTTAGAATAATTCCTGAGCACTAATTTAAACTATGTGTGATCAATGGTAGTGAGAAAAGATGAAGACTTCATTAAGTTAAGTAGCCTTTGTCACATATACATTACTGCGCAGTGAAATTCTTTCATCGTATGTCGCATCCTAGGAGGGTTAGGATGAGAATGCAGGGTTAGCCATGATGCAGCACCCCTGGAGCAAGAATGTTGGGGACCTTGCTAAAGGGGCCAACGGTGGCAGCTTGCGGTGCAAGAGCTTGAACCCTGATCTTTCAATCAACAACCCAGAGCCTTAACCACTTGAGCTAAGGCCACCCATACAAGCCTGGAAGTACTGCAATACCAGGTTGATGCGTGGAGTGGACGGAGCAAGCCCCTTTTCCGGCTCCCAGCTCTAAAAAGCTAATTAATACTGTGTCTTCATATAGAGGATATTTCAGATATTAAGCTGATAAGAACAGATACTACACATCATTTTGTCACATTTGAATTTTTAGTACAGGACAGGACACAACACCATTCTTTATTAGCCTCTCGTGCTAATTATTCTGAGATGTAATCTGTAAGAATCCCATTTAAACACTTCATTGTTTCATTTTTATACTCAAAAACAAGTCTTTTATTCTCCTGCCTACTATATTAGTTGAGAAAGCTGAAAAGCGGTGCACAGTGTGGAACAGGCTGCTTTCAGCTTTCACCACAGTATAGAAAATATATCCACCCACAGTGAAAAGAACTGCCTAAAAAGCTGAAAATTGCTACTCACAAACCACAAAAACCTTTTGAAATGGTCAGATATCAGGGTGGCATTGTGAAAAGGTGCAATGTGGTGTTGCAGACCCCTTGTGGAGTCATGTTATCCCTGTGTTGTCCAAGTGTGAATCACACACAGTGTTTAAATACACAGTTATTTATTAAGTAACATACATTAGAATTAAAAAATAGCAATGAATGAATCCCCTGCCCAGTCACCAAGACATTCCAGCATGACATACATGTTGATCTTGGATAAGCTCGACCCATCAAGAACTCACCTCAATGAAAATCATTATGATTATTTCCTTCTTTTTTTCCTTTGAATCCCAAAATTTATGACTTACCTGTGAATCAAAAAAAGGCCCTTGGTCTCTGCTTCAATCCACAAATCCTTGGTCTTTGAACCCCCAAATCTCTTGGTTTCGACTTCCCCTTGAACCCCCAAATCCCTTGGTTTCGACTCCCCCTTGAACCCCCAAAACCCTGGACTTTGACTTCTCTTTAAACCCCCAAAATCCTGGTCTTTGACTTCCCCAAACCCCAAAACCCTGGCCTGGTGACATCATGTCACCACAACAGCTCTGGTTATTATTATTTTGTTTTTTTATTTTGGATATAATAAAAAAAGCTATGCATTTGTAATCTCTGGGAAAATAGGTCATTCTTTCAAACCATCTCTATGTTTTGATTGATTGAGGCAGAGCATTTGGCCCCCGCTCTGATATCTCACAAATTACGCCGGCAATTCATGAGCATCCTTAGAATTACAAGATGTGTAATGTTCTCTGTAACATGAATAATCTTGTTGTGCACTTTAAAGCTTCAGTAGATTCTCAAAAATAGGCTGCGAAGTTTTTCAAACCCTAAACACAATGAGTGACTCTCAGCAAGACATAACCTTTTAGTGACCTACAGCAAGGGATGACCTCAGAGTGATTCTCAGCAAGGCATGACTGCATTACGAGATTTTCCATTCATTAAGCAAATAATCTATGACAACACAAATGAACACATGGAGTGCAGAGAAAGGACTACCACTGTGATGTGTCGTAACAGATGTTCTTCAAAAACATGGGCAACTGTAGTCGTAGAGCTTGGATTCGCTTCAACAAGGTAACAAGTGAGACTGGCAAAGAAGCCTTGAGTGGCCAAGTGTAACAACTAAGACCTGGGAGATGGTTTAGGCTCTGTGTGCTGGTTGTAATAAAAGCACTGCACAAAATATATTAGCTAAATTAGCAGAGGGTTAAAACACAGTCAGAGCCAAGGGAAAATTTCAAAGAGTAATCACAGACTGAAAACAAAGCTCAAACACATTAATATCAGGCAGGTGCTTGCACAGTGAAACATGCTGTGAGCAAGACCTTGCAAAACAACTGTGAACATGACTGTGAAGATAGACAGGACATGAAACAGGAAGTGGAACTTATTACTCCTGTTGGAGTGGGGGTATTATTAGAGTAAACATTGCTATTGGTTCCTGTAAATAGATCTCTGTATAGTAGGTGTGGCTGTGTAGTCTCCTGGTGATCCAGTGGCAGGATCCCGTGTGCTCATTGCTGCGGCCCGAGATAACTCTCAATGCCGGTCCCAAGCCTGGATTAAATGGGAGGGTTGTGTCAGGAAGGGCATCGGGTTTAAATCCGGTGCCAAATTGAGACGTATGGACCAAATGATCAGCTGTGGCGACCCCAAACAGGGACCAGTGTGTGTCATCAATAGCCATTTAGTTTTGCTATCTGTCTATCAGACCTAATTTTGAAAGTGCTTGTGGGACAAGGAATCTTATTTACAGAAGAGGAGTCCCCAAGTGTTGCTCCTCGTCCAGCTCAGGACATTAAATAAGAAATTGAAAATGATTCAACTTAGATTAGACATTAAAGAAGAAGTTGTAGCTGAAGATAAACATTGGCAGAAGTATCGAAAATAACTGTTGGGCTTTTTTGGTAAGGGAGTTCGAGGCCAACAAGCAGATACCTAAATACCAGGATACCTAGAAACCTGCCCAGGAGGCACTCTATCATCGATTACTTCTTCCTGACATATTTGTACTGAACTTCTGGAAGCAGTGGACTACCTCTGGGGCACCCTTGTCCGACATTCGCTTTCAGAAATAAAAGTACCAAACTTGTCAGTAAGGTGGTACCAGCAAGGGTATATCTTTTTTTCATTTCTAGCATGTATCTTGATCCTGGGAATGTGCATGTGGTGAACCTTTCATTTTAATTTACAATAAATGCTTTGGATATGCATAAGTGGTCCTTAAGTTCTAATTACACACCTTAAAATAGTTTTAAACGATTCACTGTATACATTTAAGACGCAACAGATGTACCCTTGATGGTAGCACTCCAGCAACTAGAAAAATTCTACTATGCCAGAGAAGTGTTACGATTTCTCGAATCTTTTCAGTGAGTCGAGTCATTTGAGTACATTCAGTTAAATGATTCATTTCCCAAATTGCCAAGATTGATGAATATTGCATGTGGTGAAATGCTGGAACTCTCCAGCCCTGACCAAATGAGAATGAAATGAACTAAACAGTCTTAATATCTAACACTCGATATCTTATTACAGTCGTGTTTTAGAAAGAGAAACATGGAAGTATGAGGTTCTGTAGGACGCAGTGTTGGACACACCAGTGCAGTTAAGGAGGTTATCTTTAAAAAACAGAAGAAAAGAACAATGTTCGTCCCTTTTCTGAGAATTCATGTAGTTGTAGTTCTGTAGTAAATCAAGACATTGACGTTATATACACGATTACAGAAAAGACAGAAATTCCTTTCATTTTTTGTGATTTCTTCCATAAGATTCATTTACATTCACCTTAAAATTATTTCCACATTATTTTCCCACACAATTCATTTACTTTCACAAAGTTTTTCCACATGATTCATTTATTTTCATGTGATTTTTTCCCCTCCTGATCATTTTTACATGATTATTTTTTCATTTTATTTTCATATGAGGGGGCACGGTGGCTTAGTGGTTAGCACGTTTGCCTCACACCTCCAGGGTTGGGGGTTCGATTCCCGCCTCCGCCATGTGTGTGTGTGGAGTTTGCATGTTCTCCCCGTACCTCGGGGGTTTCCTCCGGTTACTCCGGTTTCCTCCCCCGGTCCAAAGACATGCATGATAGGTTGATTGGCATCTCTAAATTGTCTGTATTGCGTGAGTGAATGAGAGTGTGTGTGTGCCCTGTGATGGGTTGGCACTCCGTCCAGGGTGTATCCTGCCTTGATGCCCAATGACGCCTGAGATAGGCACAGGCTCCCCGTGACCCGAGTGTAGTTCGGATAAGCGGCAGACAATGAATGAATGAATTTTCATATGATTCATTTACTTTCACGTGATTTTTTTCTCTCTCACAATTTAATCATATTACCCATGTGTTTTCTCTGAAGCTTTCTCTCCTGCACCCTTTAGTCAGTTTGAACGTCATTTTTTTATTTTTTATTTCTTGTCAATGTGAGAATAATTGGATTCATCCATCAAGACGAGCAGGTTTGAAGGAAATTTTTCACCAAGACTTTATATTAAATACACTAGTCTTTCTTTAAGATAAAGAAATTTGTTAAAAAAGCAACACTCGTTTAACCGTTCAAAAGTGTCTCAGGTAATTAGATAGAATTAACACACTCACAAAATGTGCTTTTGTAGCATCCATGCTAATGCAAAGACATGCTCATGTAATGATTAAACTGAATTATTTAAATCGTTTAACATATAAATATGTCAGAACAAAGAATGGGGGAAAAAAAATGAGAAAACTTACTGAGAAAAAACTTTTCTTCTCCTTGTGATCTTCAGGAAAACTCAGACGATGCAACTTCCTGCTAATTTCGAATATTCCAGATCTGAATCTAACTGAATCTAAGAGGTAGGTTTTAAGCTTAATCAGAGGCTGATTAGGGGAAAAATATATTATCCATGTGTTTTCACTGAAGCTTTCTCTCCTGCACCCTTAGTCAGTTCTCAGAGTAAAAAGTAAAAGTTTGAACAGCACAGTTTTTTTTTTATTCCTTTTTAATGGAAGAATAATTTGTCATGCACAGAACCTGAAGTACTTAAACTTGATGTGCAGATTAAGCCTGGAGAGAAGCTTTGAGTGCCGAGTCTGATTCATCTGTGCCCTTTAAATTAAATTTCTGCTCAAAAACAATTCTCTAACGTTGACGGTTTAATTGGAGGAGAAATAAAAAAAATCATCCCAGATGTTTATTTAATGAGAAACGACTGAATGAGGTGTTTCAGACTGTTGTGCCTGACGTTATCTCAAGCCTTGCATCATAATGTCAGTTCTGTCTCCAGTCATGCAGTGGTAATTTACAGTACACATTTCCACTGCTTACTGGCCTAAATTTGATAACCCAGGATAATCAGGTTATTCTGGCCATTTTGTTTTAGATAACTCTACTCAGGTGGTGTTGAACATCGTGCTGGATGCTTGGTGTTTATGTATTTATCAATATTCTGCTGGTCAAATCAGAAGAACACACAGCTGTGCTGCCAGCGAAGCAGATAATCAGAATGAAATTCATGTTTAGTCGTTGTTCTATGGCTCATTGCTTTTTTAATTTGGATAGCTACGGATTTATTTATGTAAGAATTTCACACACACACACACACACACACACACACACACACACACACACACACACAAGAATGGAAGATATTTAAACTAACCCACATGATGTAGCCTGTATGTGTATCCTGAGCTTCTATATCCAAATAAAATCCACAGGAATATATGAATACAATCTTACATTGGGGAAAACTCCATAATAAGCTTTTCCCGGGATGCAGCTGACCCCTTGGATGAACCTGGAGACAGGTTCTCTACTTCGGTTCAACGATTGCTGGATAACAAGGCATTTTATTCTGAGCCGGGAGTTCCAGATGTCACCGCAAGCCACAGGGATGGCCACTTGTAGACCACGTTTCCAGTCCCAGAACCCAAAGATATGATCAGAATCTCATTTCCGTTTGCTTCACCCTTCAGTAGGCAAGTCCAAAGCCAGAAAAAGTGCTTGTGTGTGTGTGTGTGTGTGTGTCACATGTTGCAAAAGTAAGCTCATGCACATCTGGAATATTAGCCAGCACTCTGGAGGCTGTTGATGGATAAGAATACATCATGGATACATCATGTCCAGCACCATTTCGGTTTCAGTTCCACTAATCTGTAGGTTTTATTCTTTGTCTTTGTTTGTCAGACGTTAAGCTTCTCCGCTCACACAAAATGAAAGCTGATGAATAAAGGCAAAGCTAGAGTTAATAGGATTAACGAACACTTTGTAAGAAAAGCAACTTCAACAGCTTTCTCTAAGAACACAGAGAGTGTTTATGGGATTTTCTCAGCTACATGTGACAGCAGGAGGTTACTAAAATGATTACTAAAGACAAATGAATGCATCAACGTTTGGCAGGAAAAACAACAAATAATTGACTTGAGATGATATTTATGAAAAAAAAAAGAGATAAGAAATGGAAAATTTATTCATTTGCTTATTTGTTTATTTTTTTAAAACTTGTTTGATTTAAAAATTTTATGAAATATTTGACATTCTGTCCTGTAAAAATGGCTTAAAGTGAGAAAAAAAAAAGTAACTCCAAAGATTAAAGGCGTCTTAAGGGATTAAATAATTAGAAAATAAATAAATAAATAAAAGTGTGTGTATGCTAGAGCTACACAGATCAGGCATAACATTATGACCACCTGCCTAATATTGTGTTGGTCCCTCTTTTGCTGCTAAAACAGCCCTGACCCATCATGCACTGTGTATTCTGACCTCTTTCTATCAGAACCAGCATTAACTTCTTCAGCAATTTTAGCAACAGTAGCTCGTCTGTTGGATCGGATCACACGGGCCAGCCTTCACTCCCCACGTGCATCAATGAGTCTTGGCCGCCCATGACCCTGTCTCCGGTTCACCACTGTTCCTTCCTTGGACCACTTTTGATAGATACTGACCACTGCAGACCGGGAACACCCCACAAGAGCTGCAGTTTTGGAGATGCTCTGATCCAGTGGTCTAGCCATCACAATTTGGACCTTCATCAAACTCACTCAAATCCTTACACGTGTCCTGCTTCTAACACATCAACTTTGAGGACAAAATGTTCACTTGCTGCCTAATATATCCCACCCACTAACAGGTGCCATGATGAGGAGATCATCAGTCTTATTCACTTCACCTCTCACTGTTCACAATATTATGGCTGATTGGTGTATAACTGAATGCATTATTCGAATTGAACAGCAAAAAAAAATCCTAATCACAGACATGAACAACAGACACAAAAATCTTTTCTCTCTTCTTTAGAAGAAAGTTTCCCAGAATGAGGAAAAAAAGGAGAAAAAGAAAAGCTGCACAAAACTCAGGTATGGGTGTGAGGTCTTCAGCCTAGTGTGGAAGTTTAAAGACCAGCTTAGGGAAGTTACTGGGTAACAAAATAATGACATGAACAACTATTCTGTAAAAATGCTATCTGAAGTTATAAGTTGTAAATG
>JAUCMX010000013.1:22134509-22152009 GCA_033459395.1 Hemibagrus guttatus
ATTTATTTTATATATATACACTCTCATCCATTGTACGTTTGAATAAATAAAATGTTGCTCTTTAACCGTGATGATAGGATGCTTTATATTTTAAAGTGTGTTAAAGGAGGAAAGGAAGCGTAAACTATTCCAGGAGTCTGTACAGTCTACACAGGATTGTTCATATTTTATTGATTTTGTCATTTAGATTCATTTTGATGCAGTCAAGAGATGGAGGAAAAATTCTCCAGGTCATGTCATAAAAAATAAATAAATTAATTAATTAATTAACAGCAGCTAAACATTAATTCTGCATACTGACAGCATTTCTAAATTTATGCCACAGCCCTGTTTAATGCTCGATTCTGATTGGTCGGAAGGTGATGATTAATTATTATTATTATTTTTTTTGTAATGCCCTCGTTCTAATATTGTACCTTATTGTACACTGTATGTGTTCTTATTTTACAAGTAAAGTGTACATATGGGGAAGTTTTCTATAATTAAATATATTCAACATTTTTTAGCACTATGCTAGGGTTTGAATTATGGGACATTTTCAATCAGTATAAATAAATGAATGATTCTCTGAATGGCTCTCTGTTGGCTTTCAGTGTGTTTTAGATGTGTGTTTTTTCCTCTGTTAGATAACCTTACACAGAATATTACTGGTTGAAGATCACATTTGAGCTGCTTTTTAGATGAACAAGCACTTGGAGCGTCTCGGAGAGCAGAAATGGGTTTGACATCAACATTTACTTTGAAGATACAAACATTTGTTTTGGTTCTTGGGAACTTTTCTATGAATATATCGCCCCTAGTAGGCTAGAGAAAAACAGAAACACTTCTGAAACACGACAAATTCTTAATGTCCTGAGTGTCTACTTTCATATGAGCTTCATATTAACCTCCACTGTGGAGTGGAGTGGAAACTCATTTTGTGGCCTGTGGCAATTACGGAGTCTCTAGCGTGAGCTTGTTGTAACAGTCAGAGGTAAAACTTTAGCTTGACGTAAGGCTGGTGAGGAAGAAACTATTACAAACCGTGATAAATTTTGCTGAGGTATCAGAGCAATAAAACACTTCATGACGCATTGTTCTATAAGAACATAATCGACTTCATGGTAGGACAAATTTTAAAACAACTCTAAACTATTGCAAACAAATTTTAGAGTAACTTCCCTTCATCACTCCATGCCATTGTTGACTATTTTTCTATAACAGTGTTTTATTTCTAACATAAAAGATAAATGTAGGATATACTGTATGAAGTGATGTGCAGAGGGAGATGTTCTGCTGAACTGTAAAGCATAAAATACCTCCAACTCACTGAGCTTTTCAGATTTCCAGTCCACATGTCAGATACTTTATTGACTTTATTCAAAGCTGTCCCCTTTTTTTTTTTTTTTTACAGAGATGTCACAGACGTGTAGCCTATAAAAGTGTGGGATGAAGAAACCACTGATATTGCAGTGTAGGAATAAGAGAGAGAGAGAGAGAGAGAGAGAGAGAGAGAGAGAGAATAAGAGAGAAAGAGAGATCCAATGGAAATACGCTTATAAAAAGAATTCTTTCTTGGAAACACAATCGCAGTTATAAATATACACTCACTGTCCACTTGAATAGGAAGCTGTATGCTTGCTCATTTAATATATGCTGGTCATTCTCCTCTGAGTGCAGAACTGTTGCTTAGTCAATGTTTTTTATTTTTTGCACTAGAATCCCAGCAGTTTCTGTCTAACTCAAACCAGCCTATTCACACTGTTCACATTTACAGCATTTTGGTAGACTCCCTCATCTAGAATGACATAAATTGATCTCATATATAGTTGAAGGTAAAGGACCTTGCTCAAAGGTCCGGCAGTGGCAGCTTGGTCGTTCATGAGATTTGAATTCACAACCTTCTGATCAGTAGTCCATAGCCTTAACCAACAATAATACCATGGTTCAAGTCACAGAAATCAGACTTCTTCTTCATTCTGATGACTGACGTGAACATTAACTGAAGCTCTTGAGAGTTTATGAATTGCACTCCTGCCACACATGTGACTGGGTGATTCGATTACTGCATGAATGTACAGTTCCTAATAAAGTGGACAGTGAGAGTATTACCGATCTCCATTATGAGAACTGAGGGCAAGAAGCCTTTATTATTGCCACACATGCATTACAGTACAGTGGAATTCTTTTCTTTGCATATCCCAGCTGAGGAAGTCGGGGTCAGAGTGCAGGGGCAGCTATGATACAGCGCTCCTGGAGCAGGCAGGGTTAAGGGCCTTGATCAATTGCCCAACAGTGGAGCCTGGTGGTGCTGGGGCTTGAAATAACCCAGAGCCTTAACCACTTAAACCACCACTGCCCCATTACTCACATTGTATATAATAAGATGTTTCCAAAAACAGACATATTTACAGAATTAAGCTGCTCGCAAACCTCACTCTTAAAGATCCATTCCGATGCAGTGGACTGAGTTCAGAGATACGATTAGGTTTGGACCTGAGCTCATCTTTCCACTTAAACACCGCTGATTTTACTAAACACTCCTCCTTCCACACTTCCTACAGCAGTTTCTGACACAGTGCTACTGAATCCTTAAATCTGTTTGTTTAGAATGTGTAGGTTTCTGTAAGGAGTCTCCAGTTTCAGTGCTTTGTAACAGTCTGTAGGTTTTACAGCATGTTTTACCAGAAAGTATTCTGATTTTTCTGTAACATGAAAATCTTGTTTATTTCAGTGCAGAGAAACAAACAGACGCTGGAGAAGGAGTGTTTATAGCTGCTATAATATATACATGATGACTATGTTCCTATAGCAACTAACTAAATAGATGAAAAAGTATAATGTAAGATTCTTTTTAATAATAAAAGTCATATTATTGTGGTATGAGGTGAATAAAAGTGCTGTAAAAGGACAGTCATTATCTTCATGGTGAGAACAGTAACTGCGCTATAAAAGAAATGTCAAAGGTATAAAGTTAGAAATAAATATTAATTATGCATGATAAGGAAAATACATTGTACTTTAAAATAAAAACTTGCACACATTTTCTCAATCTTTTTATGTGAAGTGTCTGCCAAAACCTGTCAGAAATGCTGTTACAGAAATTTAAAATGAATGCTTTTTACGACTGTCCTTTATATAAAAATAGATCCACTTAACACTAAAAATAAGGTAAAGGAATAAAAATATAACTTAAATGTGATACAATAAATTAATTCAGAATAGATAGAGCAAATATGGTGGACAATTGCTGTAGAATAATAAATATATAAAAAGATACAGAGGTAGTATCTGAATATGGTGATTAGATCTGAATATGGTACAGTGATGTGTATGAATATGAATATAGAATGTTATATGTATTAATAAAGTGCCTTTTGGCATTGATGTAGTATTCAGTATGTATTATGTCCACCCATCCATCCATCCATCCATCCATCCATCCATCCATCCATCCATCCATCAATTTTTGTAATTCTAAGGAGAACCTGGAGTCTATCCCAGGGACTCTGGGCACATGATAGGGGACACCCTGGACAGGCTACCAGTCCAATTTAGAAAGACAGATAAAGATGTAAATCAGCATTCAACGCATATTTTTGGGCAGTGGGAGGAAACCAGAGAACCTGGATGAAAGCCATGATGAATGCATAGAATGGAGGCAGGAATCAAACCCCTAACCCTGGAGGTGAGGGTTAAATGTGTTAACCTCTAATCATCTGTATAATGTAATATATATAGTCTCTAAAACTCTTTTTCCAGCTTGTTGGATCTTGGCACTGAAAGAGACCTGTCTCCATGTTTCCAAATAGAAAGTGATGATTACCTTGACATCCTCCATTACAATCTGCAGGAACATCTGCTCTGTCCTGGCATGATGAAGCATCATTATGGGTAGAGTATACAGAGATGTTCCCTTTGTCACATATCAGTCCGTTGCAATAGACAGAACAGCTGAACAGAAATGAGGGAAATGAAACCAAGAAATTGAGAAAGAAGCGGCTCTCCACTTTCATTAAAATATTTACAGAGGTTTAATGGAGTAATCAGGAGATTGTTTGTGAAGCCACTCTAAATCTATTCCTCAACATGTCACGTATATGTATTAACGCTCCTAACTTCCTCCTAATCCTTATCCTCATCCTGCTTCAGCACAAATCTCATAGACTGATTCTGGGAGATAATTGACTTGTCACCCGAGGCCATGAGCGGGTGGTCTTTATATTTGGAGAATGCCACTCAAACTCCATCTGTCATTGGGGTTCGGAGGAGCAGCAACAGAAGGGTGACCGAGTGGCTCTCATATTAATAAAACCCAGCGAGGCATAAAGACTCATGTAATCCCTTCCAAATCTCTGACAATCATGCGAATGTTACTATCAAAGTGACTTTGTTCACAAGGGCAAAGACCAAGCGTACCCTGCTAATGACACACTGTGCGCTTATATAATGAAAGGATTGGGAGTGTTTGTATCTGAGAGTGTATCTGAGCATGGCGTGCTAATGAACAGGTGTGTCCTCTTGTTCTCAGCTGCTGTTCTCTGATAAGAGAGGAAAAACAATCCAAACATGCACAGAAGGTCCTCGGATTGGTGATGGCACATACTTGTGAAGTGTAATTTTCCATCTACGCATGAAAAAGACGGAAAATGTGGAAACTGCAATTGCACCAGAGATCGGATGATGGGATGATGGAGTCGTTGATGTGTCTATATTTTTTCTTATTTATTCATTTTTTAGGTTTGACAGTTTATTTCGTTGCACATCTTCTCTGACAGACTCTCAGAGAATATGATATTATCATTCATTCATTCATTCATTCATTTGTTCATTCATCTATTCACTTATTCATCTTCAGTATGTGATTTGTCCTGGTAAAGGTCATGGAGCAAAATCCAGAAACACTAAGCATGAGGTAGACTCACCACCACGAGCTAGACTCACAGCCACAGGCAAGAAACCGACCCAGGAATTAAGGGGTTAACAAGGGGTTAACTTAACTCTCAGCACTGGTCCCAAGCCTAGAGTGAGTAGTTGAAGGTTAAGGACCTCGTTCAAGGTCCCGGCAGTGGCAGCTTGGTCGTCCATGAGATTTGAATTCACAACCTTCTAATCAGAGGTCCAAAGCCTTAACCAACAATCATGCCATGGTTACAGTCTCTGAGTCTTCATTCTGATGTTTGACGAGAACATTAACTGAAGCTCTAGAGATTTTATGAATTGCACCGCAGCCACACATGTGATTGGATGATTCGATAACTACATTTTTAGATAGTACAGATGTTCCTAATAAAGTCATTGGTGAGAGTATCACCAATCTACATTACAAGATATAGTAGCAATATAAAATTGATAATAATTGTATTTATACTGTATATGATAAGATGTTTCCAAAGCACAGCGATATTTACAGGTGCCGGTCCCAAGCCTTGAGGGTTTTTCCGTACATCAGTAATGCACACACAGTCATGTAGTGTGAAAACAATGGTGATCCAATGACTTTGAAAATCGTGCAGTGTAAACTCACCCCCGACAACCACCCTCACCAAGCCGTGGAAAAATTGTCTGGTATCAAATCAGTCCATGGTACAAAAAAAGTTGGGGAACCCTGCCCTAGTGCATCCACTGGGAAAAACTTGGGCCTAATTTTGATTGGTCAAAACTTTTGAACTGTGTCTCCAAAATTTAAAAGCCTTACATTATAAATTCCTTTGGTCAAGATGAGCACCCTTCATTAGCATCCTATGAAGCCAATTTCCAAATTTTTGGCCAAATAATTTATCAAAATTTTTTTTTTTGAACATTCCAAATGGTTTGCCCATAATTGGTCAAACAAATCTGCCAAACAAGAAGTGAGACTGTATCTCAGCAACAACTTTGTGCATTGAAACAAAACTTGGTAGGCATCTTCAGAACCATGACCTGAGGTTGTGACCAGCACATTTCTTGCCAGCGCCACCTACTGCTCAAAAGTTACAATAACATGCTAAAAATGCATCCATTTAAGCATCATTATTCTTCCTCCTCCGCCAAATGTTGTCTGATCTTCACCAGAAAGTAGCACAAACTGACCACACCACAGGTCACAGCAGCAGTGTCCCCTGTAGCAGCAATGCTATCCTGCTGATCAATTGTTCATCCAGACCTTTTCTTTAGGTTTTCCTGTAACTGCTAAGGCAACAACTGGCCCCCAAAATGCTGCTTTCATCTTTATATAATTATAATTATTAGTACTATTCTAGAGGGCGTTGGTGGCTCAGTGGCTCAGTGGTAGGTTTCTCGCCTATCATGCAGGTTTAATTCCCAGCCAATGCCCAAACCCCAACCACTGGATGCAGTACTAGTCCCAAGTCCAGAAAGATGGGAGGCTTGTGTCAGGAAGGGCATCTGTCATAAAACCTGTGCCAAGTTGTTGTGTGGACCAGTTGGTCTACTGTGGTGACCCCGAGCAGCTGAACGCTAGTACCATTCTAAAATGAAGAAGTTGCTTTCGGCTGCTGCCTGTTTGGGGTTGCCACAGCGGACCAACTGGTCTGCATAACAATGGTATCAGAAAACAATCAAAAAAGTTTTTTGAACTTAACTTACTGTAGAAGAATAAAATATTGTTGGAGACACATCACATGAGAGCATTGTGTTAATTTCTCATAACCGCCTGAGATGCTGCCATATAAAGACATTAATTGCCTTTGTCCTGGATCAATACTTTGTAATTGAAACAGTGAGGTCCAGCTGTATAACATTACTAATTCAATTTACTCCATCTACACTGGACTCTGGCCAATCACACAGACTTTATTGACATATGTGTATCATATTTTATTCAGCATAACCCAGGCAATGGTGAAAACAAATCAAGTCTTGGACCTTGTAGTTAAAAGAATTACATCTAAAGATAAGTGTCAATTTTTTTTAGACAAAGTGCATTAACAGTTAGCAATAATAATTTTTGATGGAAAAATGAAATGACCCTTTTGTTGGAGGATAAAAAATGCCTAGCGGAGGTTAAATGGAAGGTCAGTCCAGTGAAAAGCCCTGCAGCCCTTGTTTCTCAAATTGTATCTGAAAAATGTGATGCACCTAGTGATAACGTGATAACTGATAAAATAAATTCTAGCTCCCTAAATTTTAGGCCCTTGTTTTGACAAATCATATTGAACAAACATAATGCACTTAGTGATAAAGATCTATTAAACCCAAAGATATTTTTTTATGTATGCGTATTATATAAGGAACAAAATGTGCTATTATTAAATAAATAAATGAATAAATAAACAAATAAATTGATCATAATTTTGTTTATGTTGATCATAAGTTGATCATAATAAATAGCATATAGTTTATTTTAAGAGATTTCACTTTTCATCTATTAAGCCCAAAGATCTTTATGTATGCTTATTATAAAAGGAATAAAATGTGTGCTATTATTAAAATAAAGAAAGAAAGAAAGAAAGAAAGAAAGAAAGAAAGAAAGAAAGAAAGAAAGAAAGAAAGAAAGAAAGAAAGAACGAAAGAATCAAATAAATAAATAAATAAACAAATAAATAACAAAAAAATGTATCATAATAAACAGCATTATTTTATTTTATTTTTTTAAGTAGGCATTTTTACTTTTCATCCATTTATAGCCACATTTATCATGTACAATTTACATAGCAGGTTAATTCCTATTATTGCTTACATAACAGTTACATCATAGCAGCTTTAAACAGACTTTATTTTCTCTCTTTTGTAGTTAATATCATAAAAAATCAGCTTCTCTTATTACCAAGTAACCCCAAATTCTTCAGTCTTTTGGCATTGATGTATTAATCACTTCAGTGATTACCATTAATGCTTTGCCTTAAGTATTCATCCAGAGCAACGTGCAAGACATGCAAGGCAGAGGCAGTTTAACAAGATGTTTCCACCAACTCACAGGAAACAGAGGCAAAACTGAACATTAGTCACAAAGCACAAACACGACCCAAGAATAATTCAGCAATCATCCATTACCTGTGTCAGAACATTCACTCGCTCTTAGACTTCTGGGAATACAGTACCATGTGGTGGTGGTGGTGGTGGTGGTGGTGGTGGTGTTGGCGGTGGTGGTGTGAGCAGGTGCCATTTACTCACAGCCAGCAGTTGTAGGGATGAAACGTAGGCCTGGATGAGTAACTCCACGTAGGTGGATTACATTTCTCTGGTTGCTGTGAAAGCAATCATCCATAACTTGAAATTGAAGCTACTATATAGATTTATTAAAGTAAAATCAAACTGATTTGCATTATTGAAGCTCACATACCATAACCATTTGGATCATCTATAATGATTTAATAGTGAAAGCCGGTGAGGTCAGAGCAAAGCTGCTGTAGCCCAGTGAGACTACAAATCTGTATCTAATCTTAGAGTATATTTGTTGCAATGTGGTTTATGAGAAATCTACTGTTATGCAAAGGCTCCATCTTGGCAATGTAGAGAGTTTGAAGGTTGAGGTGGAGGTTGAGGTTGAGGTCTTGGATTGAAACACAGGGTTTTCTATAAGTTCTGTTAAGGAAAGTTTGTAAGCTTTAAAAACATAATAAAAATACACAGAATTGATGTAAAGAGGGCAATGTGATTGGATTTCTATCCAGGTTCTCCATCCAGAAGTCATGGAAAAAAAGATATATTATGTATACTCAATGGTTTAGGCTGTGGGTTACTGATGAGTAGGTCAGAGGTTCTCCATTGTTGGGCTCTTGAGCGAGGCCCTTAACCCTCTCTGCTCTATCATGGCTGACCCTGCGCTCTGACCCCAGCGTCCTAACAAACTGGGATATGCTAAGAAAATAATTTCACTGTGACGCTGTGACAAAGGTGGCAATGTGGCTTAGTGGTTAGCATGTTTGCCTAACACCTCCTAGGTTCGAGTCTTGCTCCCACTCACTGTGTGTGTGGAGTTTGCATGTTCTCCCCATGCTTGGTGGGTTTCCTCCAGGTGCTCTGGTTTCCTTCCACAGTCCAAAGACATGCTAGGTTGACTGGAGTCTCAAAATCGCCCAGATTGCGTGATTGCGTGAGTGAATGAGAGTGTGTGTGTGCCCTGTGATGGGTTGGCACTCCGTCCAGGGTGTATCCTGCCTTGATGCCCGATGACGCCTGAGATAGGCACAGATAAGTGGTACAGACAATGGACAATGGGCTATGTGACAAAATTAATGCTGCTGCTGCTGACTACATGCTTCATAATATGATTGTTGATCAGAAGTTGATTGGCTTTCTTCATTCCTGTGTATACACACTTTCTATACACCAGATTCCATCAGAAAAAATTAACATAGTGACACAATTAACTAAACAGAGTCCAAATCTCAATCATGTGAGAACAGTAGTGTTGAAGGCTGAATAAATCAAAGAATTTCATACACATTATACTTAGTTCAGACCTTACACAGATGCTAATGGGATTATAACAAAGCAAAGTCACATTTGTCATTATACACTTTTTCATGTTACATTTAAACTTGTGTTACATTGAATGATGGAGTTTTAATAACCTGCTGTTGGATTTAATGGCCAGTAAAGGAAAACAAAATAAATCCAAAAACATTATAACAAATCCAAAAACACAAGGACAATTCAGACAAACCGGAAAAGGTAGGTATAGATTGTTAATGGAATTCTTACCTCTGATTGGACGAGACATCTGTCACTCAGGATATACAGGAAGCCCAGCAGGCTGCAGCAGTAGGAAGTGGATTGGTGTGTGTATGAATGCAGCTCAGCTCTTATAGCGCTCCTTACATCCTTTAATCTGGAATAGTCTGGTCTCGAAACATTCCTACGTTCTTCAGGTGTGTTTTTAGAGATCACAAACTAATCTTTATGCCATGATACGCTATCAGTATATCCAAAATCACTCCATATGAACATCCTTCCTAAAAGTAGCGCTGAATGAATTCCAGTTTCTTATAAAGATAAAAATGTTATTTTCTTTAACAAATTTAAAGTTGCACTATTAAAAAAAGATTTAAAGTGAACGCAGAACTCCACACATGTACAAGAAATAAAGTTAGATACACAGTTTCCTACTTCTTGTATATTCTGAGTGACAGATGTCTCGTCCAATCAGCGGTAAGAATTCCATTCGCAAACTATACCTACCTTTTCCGGTTTGTCTGAATCGTCTTTGTGTTTTTGGATTTGTTCATTTGGTTTTTGATTTATTTTGTTTTCGGATTTGTTATTTTGTTTCTCTGCACTTCTTGGACACCGTAGACAGGCATCTGTTCAACATGAGCCACGTCTCCCTGTCTATTATCTTCACCCTTATCTTCAACCAGTTTACTGGTAAATATTCTGCTCATACTGGCACTAAGGTTGCGAAGAATGGTAAGACTTTTTGATTAGACGATGCATGTGTTGTCCTTTGTATACTCCGTTTTAGTAGGAAGTTACCTGGAAATATTAAGTCGAAATTCACATGTAATGTCACACACATCTTCAAATGCTTTCTTCTTCCTGTTCGACATCTGCTACCAGATTAACCAACTTTGAGTCGGAGATGTTCTCTGGAGCTAGAGCCATATAGTGCTGCATGCCATTGTTCGAAGATGATAAGAAACCCTGTAAGACTCAATAGCTGTTCTCAAGAAGGTGCTACAAGCTAATAAAGCAAAATCCCCGAATCCACGACCTTGAGGTGACGCTGAAGCGGAACTTGCTGAGAGAGTACAAGATATTAGAAAGCTTTATTAGAAAACTAACCAGCTTATCTTAGCAGTCTCATTATTTATACACCTTTTAAACTATTTTTATTAGGATGTTGTGGCATGGAGCTCTGAAAATGTAATTTCTCATCATATCATTGAGCTGCCGCTAAGGTCTAGCCAGGTGTTGACAATTAGGTGTAATTGCTTGAAGAACCAGATCTGAGGCCTGAGGAGGCAGTAGCAGAAGGTGTAGATATTAATCTGGAATTAACATCTCAGTTAGTGTGTTTTCTTTGCAAGCTCGAAAGCTTTGAATTTGCTATCCAACACTGTAATGGATGAGTTCAGTGGGTTCAGATGTCTGGTCAGGTAAAAATTAGGTTAAATTCAAAACATACCAGAACTCAGAAAATAGAAGGACGTGATGTTCTATAAGAAGCACGAGCGTGTCTGCAAATCTGCCACCTTATAAATCATACACCGTCACCACAACCGAGTGAGCGGCTTTAACAGAAAAGACAGATCAGACTTGAAAAGCCAATACATTTCAAAAGCAATAAATACTGGTGCAAAGAGCGCACAAGATAAATTACTCCTCTGCAAAGGCTAAGGAGCCGATTTTCTCCGTGAAAAGGCAATATAAGGTACCTAATATTAATGAAGTACATGAGAATAAACTCAGATTTTCTTAAACTCTCGCACTATTCTCTGCACTGCTTTTCCACCCACCTTGACTTTTGCATGGCTTTGTTGTGTGACTCCTACACTCCAGCTTCTGATCGTCGGGAAGGATCTCCAGCCTGCTAGAGCAAAAAAGGAACTGCCCATCACTCCGATATAGTTCCTGTAACCTTGTCCACCTCCTGAGGACGTAATACTGAAATTGTGTACGTCAGTATTCAGAAGTAAGCGCTATACAGATGGATGCCGTCTTAGAGAGGCGTGTCTAAATTTTTTGGACTGTAAATATAGTCATAAAATTGCACAATGCCATTCAAGGCCAGTATGAAGAAGACAAATATGATGGAATTAAATAAATAGTATGTGCTGGATCAAGTGCTATTTTATTATAAAAAAAGAAAAAAGAAAAAAATATATAATTATTATTATTAATAATAATAACAATAAAATAATAACAACAACAACAACAACAACAACAATAATAATTATTATTAATTTAATATTTAAATAATTTATTTAATAATAATAATAATAATAATAATAATAATAATAATAATAAAACCAAGTTTGCAATCTAATTAATGTCATAAGACTAATTAGATTAATGCCTAGACTTCTATAAGAGTTACAGTATTTTGCGATCATCTCATTCATAAAACGCAACTTTTTTTATTTTCTATTTTTAATTTTTTCTTGCTTTTAATGCTATTAACAGTCAATAGAGCGTTCGAGAAATGTCTACAAACTGAGCGCCAGCTAAAACATGGAGATCCCAATAAATAGGAAGGAGTCAAAAAGCAGGAAACACACAGAAAAAGGCTTCGTAACTTTATGAACAATGAATGTATAAAGTGTTTACTTCATGACAGATACATGACACACAAGGGTATAAATACTTACATGAATCAGGGTGGGGGTAGCTCAAATGGTTAAGGCTCTGGGTTGTTGACCTCTGACCCCAACCCCCAAGGATGGGATAAGCGAAGACAGAATTTCTCTGTGCTGTAATGTATATGTGACAAATAAAGACAACTTAACTGAAAAGCATCAATCACAGAAGGACAAAAAAGGGGCGGAGACATGGACCAGTGTAACGTAAATAAAACATAGCACTCTGCTTTGATTTCTGACAGTTCTTCAGTCAGTATTTTCTATGCCAGTTTTTTTTTTCTCTCTAGGCAATTTTGGAGACTTGTGGATACACCAGTGATTCGAATAATCAGAGTGAAGGGGCAAGAAAGATCATATAATGCACAACGCCATGGGTTGCCATTGTGTTAGTTATTAAACGTTGAAACTTTACATATAAATATTGACATGAACAGAGTTGTCAGCCATCACGTCCAGTCGCCCCAGCTGTGTATTTGTACAGCACTTATTCCTCATATCAACACAAAGACATGAGAACATGACACGGAAATTGTCTAGCCATAGAAACCTGAGAGGGGATTTTTAATAGCTTTATGTCTATTTATAAATCTATCTAGCATGGAGTCTCATCACTTAGGAAACCCAATTTCCCATCATGCCCTGGGGCTTCATTGTCTCCTAGGAGACAGCTGAACTATGCTTGCACTGGGGATGCAGGAGACAGGTGTTGGCAGCTATGTGAACTTGTTTAAAGAAGCAGAAATGTGTCATGAGCTGTCGGGAAATGGAGCACTGCAGGCGTGGAAGATGTTTCCTTAACATTTAATCAGCTTCATTCTCATAGACGACGTTAAGTCATAAATTAAGAGAGGATATCGCTGAAATGCTGGTGTTTTATGTCTCGGATGTTTGTGTTTTTTGTTTGTTTTTTTATACCCTTTGATTAAATTTGGCAGGTATAACTTTAGTGAGCAACACAATTTACAGCTCGCTGATTATCAGTCAACAAATTCAGACAACTAGAAGTGATGAAGAAGCAGAATTTGACTGAAGGATATTAATTCTTAAAGAGTTTGTAGTAAAAGAAGGCAGTCATATTGATCTAATATTCCTCATTGTAAATTTATGACAAAAAAACTTACAGTTATTACAAAAATATTATATAAATATATAAATTATTATTAAAATGATTATTAAAAAAATATTAAACCCGTTCCTAGACGATGGTACTAAATTCAAACATAAAAAAAATTTTATTAAAAAAAATAAATCACTTTTTTTCTCTCTCTCTCCCTCTCTCATCCACATGTTCTCATTTTTACACAACATACATTTTTTCCTATTTGTCATTTTTGTTTGAAGCTGAAACGAACAATGAGGTTAAAGTGTGCTTGAAAATAAAAAACAAACAAATAAACAAATAAATAAATATTAGATGATTTTAGTGACTGTTTCATTTCCTCTACCTCTTGACAAAATGAGGGTTCAGGGTTCAATCCTGTTGGTTACTGGTAAAAAGCTGTGTGCATGTGATGAACGCGTGTGTGCACGTGTCCTGTGATGAAGGTGCATCCCAGCCTCCCTTCCAGGAAAACTGGATTCCTGGAAAACCTTCCCGGACTGGTACCCTTCTACTTCCTCCTTCTCCCTCCTCCACATCCTCCGTCTCCTACTCTTCGTCCTCACCCTCTTCCACTTCCTCCCCCTTTTCCACTTCCTCCCACTCTTCCTCCTTTTCATCCTCCTTATCCTCCTTCCTTTTCCTTCTTTCTTTCTCCCTTTTTCTCATTCACTTCCTCCTCTTCTTCTTTTCTTCCTCATCCTCCTTCACCTCCTTGTCCTCCTCCACTTTCCTCTTCCTCTCCCTCCTTCTCCTTCATCCATCCAGTCAAACGTTACATTACATTTATGGACTTTCTTGAGCAGAGGGATTCATCTCCAGCACTGAGGCCAAGCTGGATGAAAGTGCAAACTTTTATTTGATAAAATTCAAAACAAACCTCCAAAAAAAAGAAGAAAGAACCATAAACTATGGATATAAGACAATAAAACCCCCAAAGACTGAGTGATGCTGTGCTGTACACACAAGAAGAAGAAGAATACAACAACAACAATGAGTTTCAAGCCTCGATCAGCCTCAGCAACACCAAGCTGCTACTACTGAGCCTTTTAAATCCATCTTCCTAATAATCTGGGATCTGGGATATGCAAAGGAAAGAATTTCTCTGTGCTGTAATGTATATGAGACAATTAAAGTCTTCTTCATCTTCATCATCATCATCTTCTTCTTGTTCTTCTTCTTCTTCTTCTTCTTCTTGCTGGATGAATCACTTCACTGAGACGGCATGAGTCGCCTGCACACAGGAACACAATAGAGTTCACAGCATGTCTGTACACAGGAAGTCTGTGATGCTATTCTGCCTGCTATAAAAGACCGTGCTTCACTTCTAGACCTTTAACATGATAAAACAAACTGCAGTGTCTGTGTCTAACAAGCGTCTGACCCACTAATTCAGCTGAAAAAAAAAAACCCTGGCTCTCTTCATCCCTCTCACTGCAGAGGATGGGGACTTCAAAAGAATGTGCTTTTGTCTGTAATGTTTATTATGATCTTGTAGAGGGACAGTGTAGAGAAGAGCTGAAAGCAATTCATCTTTCGTCTTCCTCCCTCACATGCTCAGAGCTGTTCAGTGAGACTCAGAAATAAATCCTCAATACCATTAACCTCCTCTTCTTCCTTCTCCTTCCCCCTCCTCCATATCCCCCTTCTCCTACTCTTCATCCTCCTCCTCCTCCTTCTCCTCTTCCTCTTCCTCCTATTTTTCTCCTGCTCTTCCACCTTTTCCTGCTGATCCCCCTTTCCTCCTCTTCTTCTCCTCTTCCTGTCCCTTCTGCTTCCCCGTTCTCTTCCTCCTCACCCTCTTCCAATTCCTCCACTTGTTCATCCTCCTTATCCTCCTCCTTATCCTGTTCCTCATATTTTTCTCCTCTTCTTCTCCCCCCTTCTCCTTCATCCTTCCCCTCCTCCACATTTTCCTTCCCTTAGTCTTCATTCTTTTGCTCATCTTTCTTTTCCACCTCACCCTGTTTCACTTCCACAACTTCTTCATCCTCCACCTCCTGCTCCTCCTCCTACTCTTTCACATCTTTTTCTCCTCCTCCTCTTCTTCTCTTCCTCATTGTCTTTCACCTCTTCCTTGTTCTCTTCCCTTTTCTCATCTTCCTCTCCCCCTTTCTGCTTCCTCCGTTCCCCTCCTCCAAATCCTCCTTCTCCTACTCATCATCCTTCTGCTCAGCCTTCTCTTCCTCCTCACCCTCTTCCACCTCCTCCAGTTCCTCCTCCTCCTCCATCTCCTCTTCTTCATCTTTTTCTCCTCCTCCTCTTCTTCTCTTTCTCATTCTCTTTCACCTCTTCCTCATTCTCTTTTTCTCTTCCTCCTCACCCTCTTCCACCTCCTCCAGTTCCTCCTCCTCCTCCATCTCCTCTTCTTCATCTTTTTCTCCTCCTCCTCTTCTTCTCTTTCTCATTCTCTTTCACCTCTTTCCTCATTCTCTTTTTCTCTTCCTCCTCACCCTCTTCCACCTCCTCCAGTTCCTCCTCCTCCTCCTCCATCTCCTCTTCTTCATCTTTTTCTCCTCCTCCTCTTCTTCTCTTTCTCATTCTCTTTCACCTCTTCCTCATTCTCTTTTTCTCTTCCTCCTCACCCTCTTCCACTTCCTCCTCCTCCTTTTCTACTTCTTCCTCTCCCTCCTCTCCTCACAGCTTCAGAAATATTTAAAGACACTAATCACACTTCAAATCTGTGCATTACGCACATAGGTAGATTTAAAAGTGTGAATATTGCAGAAGGACATGACACTGTGCGTGATGTATTGTGTCACCTTGCCAAGTTACTCAGCTAATGGAAATTCAGCTAAGCCTCGTGTAATGTCTAAAATATGATATGATGATGATTTGCTGTGGTCCTGGCCTTACAGAAAAACATTAACAACCTTCACATGACAGACATGAAAAGATTTTTTTAACTCTTCAAGTGGTTTCACACATTAAAAAAAAAAAAAGTTTTAATTCACTTATTTCCACAGTTATTTTTCATGTTTTTTTTCTTTTTTTTTTTACACATTTAAAATTATATTCACCTGTGATTTTTACACATTTTTAGTCCATTTATTTCACAAGAAATTATTTTTTATTTTATTATTTTTTGGCAATGATACATTTTATTATTTTTATGTTTTATTCATTCATTGTCTACCGCTTATCTGATCTATTCTCGGGTCACGGGGAGCCTGTGCCTATCTCAGGCGTCATTGGGCATCAAGGCAGGATACACCCTGGACGGAGTGCCAACCCATCGCAGGGCACACACACATTCTCATTCACTCACGCAATCACACACTACGGACAATTTAGAGATGCCAATCAACCTACAATGCATGTCTTTGGACCAGGGGAGGAAGACAGAGTACCCGGAGGAAACCCCCGAGGCACGGGGAGAACATGCAAACGCCACACACACATGGCAGAGGCGGGAATCGAACCCCCAACCCTGGAGGTGTGAGGCAAACGTGCTAACCACTAAGCCACCGTGCCCCCTATTTTATGTTTCATATTTTATAAGATTTTTTTAGTTATAATTTTATTTATGATTATTTTTTGTTTGGTTTTTGTTTCAATTTTGTTTCTTTTTTCAAATGATTATTTTATGATAATAATACTAATACTAATAATAGTACTAATAATAATGATGATGATAATATTACTACTACTATACTACTACTACTACTACTACTACTACTACTACTACTAATAATAATAATAATAATAATAATATAATAATAATAATACTGTAATAATACTAATAATAATGATGATGATAAAATTACTACTACTACTACTACTACTACTACTACTACTACTTACTACTACTACTACTACTACTACTACTACTACTACTACTACTACTACTACTACTACTACTACTACTACTACTACTACTACTACTACTACTACTACTAATAATAATAATGGTTATCTTTTGTGGGGGGCACGGTGGCTTAGTGGTTAGCATGTTTGCCTCACACCTCCAGGGTTGGGGGTTCAATTCCCGCCTCTGCCATGTGTGTGGAGTTTGCATGTTCTCCCCGTACCCTGGGGGTTTTCTCCGGGTACTCCGGTTTCCTCCCCCAGTCCAAAGACATGCATTATAGGTTGACTGGCATCTCTAAATTGTCTGTAGTGTGTGTGATTGCGTGAGTGAATGAGAGAGTGTGTGTGTACCCTGCGATGGGTTGGC
>JAUCMX010000013.1:22154509-22159509 GCA_033459395.1 Hemibagrus guttatus
TATCTATCTATCTATCTATCTATCTATCTATCTATCTATCTATCTATCTATCTATCAAATCTATCTATCTCTTTGTATGCCTGCTTTAAGGATTTCCAAAAAAGCTCCACAAAAGAGCCCTTACATATTCTAAATTTTTATAAGAGTTCTGAGCCCAATTATCAAGCTAAAGGCTCCACTTCTCATGGTGAAGGATTCTTCTGATCCTCCCTGAAATCTTCTCTGTAGACTCCTTTACATTTTTTCTGAAAGGCTCCCAAGCTAGAACTGTTCACCACCCAAAGGAAATTTGAGCACAGTGCACAAATTTTGGAGCACTTCATGCTTCCTTCTGCTGACCAGCCTTTTGAAGATGCTGATTTCATTTTCCAGCAGGATTTGGCACTGCCCACACTGCCAAAAGCACCAAAAGTTGGTTAAATGACCATGGTGTTGGTGTGCTTGACTGGCCAGCAAACTCACCAGACCTGAACCCCATAGAGAATCTATGGGGTATTGTCAAGAGGAAAATGAGAGACAAGAGACCAAAAAATGCAGATGAGCTGAAGGCCACTGTCAAAGAAACCGGGGCTTCCATACCACCTCAGCAGTGCCACAAACTGATCACCTCCATGCCACGCCCAATTGAGGCAGTAATTAAAGCAAAAGGAGCCCCTACCAAGTATTGAGTATGTGTACAGTAAATGAACAGACTTTCCAGAAGGCCAACAATTCACTAAAAATTTTTTTTTTTATTGGTCTTATGAAGTATTCTAATTGGTTGAGAGTGAATTGGTGGGTTTTTGTTAAATGTGAGCCAAAATCATCACAATTAAAAGAACCAAAGACTTAAACTACTTCAGTCTGTGTGCATTGAATTTATTTAATACACGAGTTTCACAATTTGAGTTGAATTACTGAAATAAATAAACTTTTCCACAACATTCTAATTTGTTGAGATGCTCCTGTACATACATTTTTGGATCTGTTGCTACAGACAGGTCACAACTGCTTAAGTTTCTTATTCATAAAATTAGCATATTTTACCAGTACAAGCTCTTCTTCATGAGTTCAGTTTTCTAAATGATATGAAGCACACAGTCTGAAACCAGGATTTTTTTTTTATTTATTTTTTTTACAGTGGTTAAATGAATGCTGCTATTTTTTGAAAAAGGTCACCTGCTACGTTTCAGAGTATGAGCACTATGACTATTTTATAATAAAGTTTTATGGAAACCAAAACACTTTGTTCTCTTCTACTAGGCATTTCAGTTTTCCTCATGACTCACACACTTTCATTTGTCTCAAATATGAGCTCAAAAAGTTCACTATTCACTATTCATAAAACAAATGTTCTGCATAATGAATCTTATACATTTGCATTCCACATTATTATGCACAATGATGCTTTTAAGCCCTCTTGTTCACCCCTCCAGGTTGTTCAGATTCATTTTTCTGGAAAAACACACACAACCCTGGTCAAATGGCAGACATAAGCATATTTGTAAGTGCTCCAATAAGTGCTAAATGATGATCAGTAAGCACAGCCTGCAGGTTCAGGAAGTACATTTACAGGATTTATTAAAGTCATTTTAGGGGAGAGATTAACAGTCCATGGTGGGGAGACCTCAGAAGAGTCTCTGCTTGATATTCTCTCTGAATCCTGAAGGCGTTAAAACCCTGCTGTCTTAAAGTAGAGAAGACCACAGCACTGTTAAACTCTCAAATCTGATTGGTCAGTTCATGCAGAGTATACAACTGAGCACTTGAGGGTGGCAGCTTGGTGGACCTGGGATTTGAATTACATTTACATTTTTGGCATTTGGCAGAAGCCCTTATCTAGAGAGACTCACATTTTATACAACTGAGCAACTGAGAGTTAAGGGCCATGTTCAAGACCTAGCAGTGGCACCTTAGTGGACCTGGGATTTGAACTCACAACCTTCCAGTCTGTAGCCCAACAACTTAACCACTAAGCTACCCCTCCCCATTTTTATTATTATATTGTTTAAAAGTGTTTGGGAAACTTGGCAGGGTTCATCCATAACCCCACAGTCTATTTTGCCCCTCCTAAGGTGTATGGTGATGCCGAAGTATCTGCAGCATGGAGCTAGGTTGGTGCTTGCCTCCCAGTAGAGTGTGAGATAATGAACATTCCCTGTGGGATGACTCATCCCACCAGTACTGTGTTTCTAGGGCATTGTTATGATAATCAATCACTCTTTAGCCCAACATTCTGCTTAGCTGGTTCTATAAAAAATTAGCCATCAGCTCACATTAAACCATAGGTTGTGTTCTACAGTTTGATCCTTGTAGCAGATTACTTAGCATCAAGCACAGGGTTCTAAGGTTTAATCTTAGGTAAGAACCTTAAGGTCACTTTACAACTATCTGGTCATGCACAAGGAGCTTATCACCCAGGCATGCAGCTGTTTCAGCACTTTGCTGAAACGAGTGCTACAAAATGGCTGTCGACATTATTACCCCAATATCCCAACATCCTGTCTGGGCCACATGAGAGATATTAAATGTATTCCACAACATGATGCATTATGTTTTTCTTTTTCCCGATCGTACTCAACACACAGACTAATCAGAGCTTCAGGTTATTCCTCCATCTATTTCCTGTAGTGCTTATTATACACAGGGGTATAGGGAAACCTGGAGCCTATCACACAGGACTCGTAGCACAAGGCAGAGGACAGACTGGTCAGGGTTCCAAACCATCACAGTCATACATTTCACACACTATCAGCCTACAACATCAATCTTAGAATTTGGGACGGAAACCCCCTAGGAGGAATCTGGAGGAAACCCTCAAAGCACAAAGAGAACACAAGCTGGAGATGGGATTCGAGCCCCCAACCCCAGCAATGGCGAGGCAAATGTGCTAACCACTAAATCACTATGCCTCCATATCAGGCATGATCTGATTCATTTACTGGACATTGCCTGTAGATGGCAAGAGCATACAATTACTTGGCTTATGACTACATGTTGGACTGAGGACCCTATCCAAAATCATTCAAGGATATATCTCTCCAGAGGAGGAGAAATTAGATTTGGGCCATTATGGAATGTTTTGCCTATGGCCCAGAGTCCTTTCCTGTGTGTGTGAGCTATATCTGACACTTGGCCATTCATTTGTTATATGATAGCCTACAATATCTCTCCTTGACCCTGACTTGTCATACTCAGCTGATTAGCAGGTTTATTTCTCTTTTCCTTTTTGGAGACAAACTGAGAATATTGAGACTACTATTTTTTTATTTATCACTAGGATTGCTGCTTTTCTTGGTTTCTATGTGACTTAAAAAAGAGTAAGACTACATGGTCCTGTCTATTGGAATCAGTATCTAGAATGCTAGTCCAGGGTGATTCACTCTTCCAGACAATGCTTTGATAACATGAGTATTTAATTGGGAACTTTCCAGTTCATGTCCATGTGTACAATGAGAGAAAAAGAAAAGGCACTAGTGGTCATGACTAATGATGTTTGGTGTTTGGTTGAGTGGGTCACCATGTTATTTCATGTCAAAGTTTCTGCATATGTGTATGCAGTGATGGTCAGAATAACACCACATTGCCTTGGTAATGATTTATTGGGTTACGGATTTATTGGGTTACAGGGTTTAACCCTTTCAGCTTCAAGGGCACTGGGACAGTGGTAGCTTGTTTAAGGCTCTGGGTTGTTGATTGGAGGATTGAGGTTCAAGCCCCAGCACTGCCAAGCTGCCTCTTTTGGGGGTCTGAATAAGGCCCTTAACCTTTATTGCCTGAGGGGCACTGTATTATGGATGATCCTGTGCCCTGACTCCAGCTTCCAAAGTTGGGATATGTGAAGAAAGAATTTCACTGTGCTGTAATGTAATGACAAATAAAGTCTTCTATTCTATTCTATTCTATTCTATTCTATTCTATTCTATTCTATTCTATTCTATAATGGCTAAACCTGCGCTCTGACTCCAGAGCCCTCAATTTCTACTAAATTAAAAATCATAAGTACATATCATTTGATGTTTCGTTCACGTTTCCGGTATCCAAGGCATGAAGAAACAGACCCAGCGCGGAGATTGACAGCAGACAGGGGTTTATTTTAACTCAAAATCACACGGAGACAACAGACATGACGTCACACTAACACGGAACATAAAGACGTAATAATGATGACGACCAGCCCCGAACCCTAGCAAAAGGCCACTATAAATACAAAGCATAATTACACACAACATTGGGAACAGGTGAACATCAATTGGAAAACAATGGGAAAAGGCGGGGCTAAACCAAACACATGACATGACATAAACAATGACATAACACAACATAACATAACTCCTGCTGGAAACCCCCCCTAGTGGCCCAACCACCGGGCCTACCACCCGTAACATCTCCCTGCTCTCAAAGGCGCGGCTCCCGACGCGCCAAACCATAACCCTCCCCGACAGTCTGGGCAGTCCGTAGGTCCCGAACAGGAGCGAGGAGCATAGAAAGGCAGGTAGGGGGGAGCGAGAAGCATGGCGAGGCAAATGGGGGGGGAAGCGAGGAGCAAAGGTGAGGCAAATGGGGGGAAGCGAGGAACAAAGGCGAGGCAAGTGGGGGGAGCGAAGATCAAGGCGAGGCAAGTGGGGGGAGCGAGAAGCAGGAGCGAGACAAGTGGGGGGAGCACAGGGCCCGACGGCAAGGCCAAAGGGCCCCACGCGACGTCCACAACTGAGCGGAGGCGCCGAGCGACTTCCACAGCCGAGCAGCAGAGCCGAGCGACGTCCACTGCTGAGCTGTAGGGCCGAGCGCCGTCCACTGCCAAGCTGCCGCGCCGAGAGACGTCCACCGCTGAGCCGGGGCGCCGAGTGATGTCCAACGACGAACGACAGCGCCGAGTGATGACCCCCGTCCTGCTGACGCTGGAAACTCCCCAAGGGGCGAGCGGGTGGGAGACAGCTACATCCATACGATCTCCCCCGCCAACCCAGAATAAAACAGAGTCCCTCACGGAAACCGAAACCAAAACCCAAACCCAACAA
>JAUCMX010000013.1:22169509-22202009 GCA_033459395.1 Hemibagrus guttatus
GAGAGTGTGATTATAAATGATTATAAACACAGAGGGGTGGGATTATAAATGATTATAAACACCAGAGAGTGTGATTATAAATGATTATAAACACCAGAGAGTGTGATTATAAATGATTATAAACACCAGAGAGTGTGATTATAAATGATTATAAACACCAGAGAGTGGGATTATAAATGATTATAAACACCAGAGAGTGTGATTATAAATGATTATAAACACCAGAGAGTGAGATTATAAATGATTATAAACACCGGAGAGTGTGATTATAAATGATCATAAACACCGGGGGAGTGTGATTATAAATGATTATAAACACCAGAGAGTGGGATTATAAATGATTATAAACACCAGAGAGTGTGATTATAAATGATTATAAACACCAGAGAGTGTGATTATAAATGATTATAAACACCAGAGAGTGGGATTATAAATGATTATAAACACCAGAGAGTGGGATTATAAATGATTATAAACACCAGAGAGTGTGATTATAAATGATTATAAACACCAGAGAGTGAGATTATAAATGATTATAAACACCAGAGAGTGTGATTATAAATGATTATAAACACCAGAGAGTGTGATTATAAATGATTATAAACACCAGAGAGTGTGATTATAAATGATTATAAACACCAGAGAGTGGGATTATAAATGATTATAAACACCAGAGAGTGTGATTATAAATGATTATAAACACCAGAGAGTGTGATTATAAATGATTATAAACACCAGAGAGTGTGATTATAAATGATTATAAACACCAGAGAGTGGGATTATAAATGATTATAAACACCAGAGAGTGTGATTATAAATGATTATAAACACCAGAGAGTGTGATTATAAATGATTATAAACACCAGAGAGTGGGATTATAAATGATTATAAACACCAGAGAGTGTGATTATAAATGATTATAAACACCAGAGAGTGTGATTATAAATGATTATAAACACCAGAGAGTGTGATTATAAATGATTATAAACACCAGCGAGTGTGATTATAAATGATTATAAACACCAGAGAGTGTGATTATAAATGATTATAAACACCAGAGAGTGGGATTATAAATGATTATAAACACCAGAGAGTGGGATTATAACTGATTATAAACACCAGAGAGTGGGATTATAACTGATTATAAACACCAGAGAGTGGGATTATGAATAATGTCCTTTCTAAAGTCATATAAGTAATGAAGAACAAATAATAATAGAATAAGTAATCATTATTACACTAGAATAAAATAGAATCAGTAAAAAATCCACACTTAATATCTACCCAGTTTTTAATAGCAGTTATTAAACGTGTCATATTTTAGATGTCTACAAAAACTCCTGTCACCTGTACATCCAGCAACTAAAGAGTTTATAACTGCTGAGCTACATCAGGTGTATTAGTGGAGCAAAACCACACCAAGCGTCTCTATAATAAATGTATTTAGCACTGAAAAGCACATTTCTATATTTCTGTAATTCTATTATTGCTGTCGTGTCTACTGAGCTGTTAAGGAGGATTAGTCTATAAGAAAAGACAGATTTTACATCCACTGAAACACTCAAGTGAACCCTGCTGTCTGGATTTAAAGTGCTTATGAAGTACAGAATATCTGCTTTGGGAACTTCAATTAATATTCAGCTCTGATATTTAAGACTCATGGACATGATTTCATTTCTTTCACTTTAACTGGGAGACAGTCAGCTTTGTGCTTCATGGTTAAGTATTGGAGATTTATATCTGTCTATGTAAGTTCTGTTTGGAAAGTTCCTCATCTTCAGAGTTGGGTTACGCAGGCATATTAATCGATTTTCCCTATTTAGCTAATATGGCTTCCACTCCTGACTATTAGGAATCTTATTAAATAAAATAACACTTGATGCAGCACATCCGAGAGAAATAAACTGACTGGGCAGCTCAACTTTATCATTTTCATGAATTTTGAAAAAAATTTAGTTTTTCAATATAAACAATTAATACAAAACACACACACACACACACATACACACACACACACACACACACACACACACACACACACACACACACACACACACACACACACACACACACACACACACACACACACACACACACACACAGACAAAGAGCTTGTCATTCTCATGACTCAATTATTTGATAAGATAAGCAGGCAAGCAATAAATGAATGGATGAGTGAATAATTAAATTGGTGGATGACCACAATAAATGAATGACCATAAAATATTGAAATAATTATTTGATAAGAATAGAAGAAAGCAATTGATAGATGAATAAACGAATGAACAAACAAACAAGCAAACAAACAAACGTGAAGGCAAAGCACATTTAATGAATGAATTAGTGAATTATTGAATGAATGAATGAATGAATGAATGGAAGGATGGATGGATGGATGGATGGATGGATGGATGACCACAATAAATGAATGACAATAAAATAAATTATTGAATTAATTGTTTGATAAGTAGAGAACAAAGCAACTGAAACATGAACAAACAAACAAACAAATGAATGAATGTGAAGGCAAAACACATTTAATGAATGTGAGTGAATTATTGAATGAATGAATAAATGAATGAATGAATGAATGAATGAATGCATAAATGAATGAATGAATGAATTAATAAATGAATAAATGGATGGATGGATGGATGGATGGATGGACGGACAGATGGACTAACCAGCAGGAAAACAATAAATGAAAGAGAAAATGAAAGAATGAGTATATGAACAAAGGGATAATAAGGAATATTAATGAATGAATGAATGAATGAATGAATGAATGAATGAAAAGGTGAAACGTATTTAACTCCTGATATTTAAAGTAACATTAGCAATCTAGCCATGGGGGTCACAGTCCAGTGACTTCTGTGTCGGTCCCAAGCCAGGATAAATAGAGAGGGTTGCGTCAGGAAGGGCATCCGGCGTAAAACATTGCCAAATTTAACCATGCGGAGGGAGGAGAGTGCACAGACAGAGAGAGAAGAGGAAAGGTAAGAGTGTAGGACTGAGAATAGGAACTCTGAATGTTGGTACTATGACAGGGAAAGGTAGAGAGCTGGCTGATATGATGGAGAGAAGGAAGGTGGATATACTGTGTGTACAGGAGACCAGGTGGAAGGGTAGCAAGGCTCGTAGTATAGGAGCAGGATTCAAGCTGTTTTATTATGGTGTGGATAGTAAGAGAAATGGGGTAGGTGTGGTCCTGAAGGAGGAGTTGGTGAGGAATGTTCTGGAGGTGAAGAGAGTGTCAGACAGGGTGATGAGTCTGAAGTTAGAGATTGAAGGGGTGATGTTGAATGTTGTTAGTGGTTATGCCCCACAGGTAGGTTGTGAGTTAGAGGAGAAAGAGAGTTTCTGGAGTGAATTAGATGAGGTGATGGAGAGTATTCCCACGGGTGAGAGAGTGGTGATAGGAGCGGATTTTAATGGACATGTTGGTGAGGGGAACACAGGTGATGAGGAGGTGATGGGCAAGTTTGGAGTTAAGAAAAGGAACCTAGAAGGACAGTTGGTAGTGGACTTTGCTAAGAGGATGGACATGGGTGTGGTTAACACTTATTTTCAGAAGAGGGAGGAGCATAGAGTGACTTACAAGAGTGGAGGTAGGAGAACACAGGTAGACTACATCCTATGTAGAAGAGGCAATCTGAAAGAGATTAGTGACTGTAAAGTGGTAGTGGGAGAGAGTGTAGCCAGACAGCATAGGATGGTGGTGTGTAGTATGACTTTGATGGTCTGTAAGAAGAAGAGGTCAAAGATAGAGATAGAGAAGAAAACCATGTGGTGGAAGCTGAAAAAGGAGGAATGTTGTGAGGAATTTAGACAGAAGTTGAGGCAGGCTCTGGGTGGTCAGGTAGTGCTGCCAGATGACTGGGAAACTACAGCAGAAGTGATCAGGGAGACAGGGAAAAAGGTGCTGGGTGTGTCATCTGGAAGGAGGAAAGAAGATAAGGAGACTTGGTGGTGGAATGAGGAAGTTCAGGATAATATCCAGAGGAAGAGGTTAGCCAAGAAGAAGTGGGACATGGACAGGACTGAAGAGAATAGACAGGAATACAAGGAGTTACAGCGCAGAGTGAAGAGGGAGGTGTCTAAGGCCAAGCAGAAGGCATATGACGAGTTGTACACTAGGTTAGACACTAGAGAAGGAGAGAAGGACTTGTACAGGTTAGCTAGGCAGAGGGATCGAGATGGGAAGAATGTGCAGCAAGTTAGAGTTATTAAGGATAGAGATGGAAGGGTGCTCACAAGTGAGGAGAGTGTGCAGAGGAGATGGAAGGAATACTTTGAGGAGCTGATGAATGAGGAAAATGAGAGGGAAAAAAGAGTAGAAGGGGTGAACTCTGTGGAACAGAAAGTAGATAAGATTAGAAAGGATGAAGTCAGGAAGGCTTTGAAGAGAATGAAAAGTGGAAAGGCGGTTGGTCCTGACGACATCCCGATGGAGGTCTGGAAGTGTCTAGGAGAGGCAGCAGTGGAATTTTTAACTAGTTTGTTCAACAGGGTTTTAGAGAGTGAGAGGATGCCTGAGGAATGGAGAAGAAGTGTGTTAGTGCCGATCTTTAAGAATAAGGGTGACGTGCAGAGTTGCAGTAACTATAGGGGAATAAAGTTGATGAGCCAGACAATGAAGCTATGGGAAAGAGTAGTGGAAGCTAGGTTAAGGAAGGTAGTGGAAATTTGTGAGCAGCAGTATGGCTTCATGCCCAGAAAGAGCACAACGGATGCAATTTTTGCTCTGAGAATTTTGATGGAGAAGTATAGGGATGGTCAGAGGGAGTTGCACTGTGTGTTTGTAGACTTGGAGAAAGAGTATGACAGGGTGCCAAGAGAAGAGCTGTGGTACTGTATGAGGAAGTCAGGAGTAGCAGAGAAGTATGTCAGAGTGGTGCAGGACATGTATGAGAGGAGCAGGACAGTGGTGAGGTGTGCTGTAGGTCAGACAGAGGAGTTCAAAGTGGAGGTGGGACTGCATCAGGGATCGGCTCTGAGTCCCTTCCTGTTTGCTATGGTGATGGACCAGTTGTCAGAGGAGGTCAGACAGGAGTCTCCTTTTACAATGATGTTTGCAGATGACATTGTGATCTGTAGTGAGAGCAGGGAGCAGGTGGAGGAAAGCCTGGAGAGGTGGAGGTTTGCGCTGGAGAGAAGAGGAATGAAAGTCAGTCGTAGTAAGACTGAGTACATGTGTGTGAATGAAAGGGAGGGAAGTGGAACAGTAAGGTTACAGGGTGAAGAGGTGAAGAAGGTACAGGAGTTTAAGTACTTGGGGTCAACAGTCCAGAGTAATGGAGAGTGTGGGAAAGAGGTAAAGAAGCAAGTGCAGGCAGGTTGGAATGGGTGGAGAAAGGTGTCGGGAGTTCTGTGTGATAGGAAAATATCAGCGAGAATCAAGGGGAAGGTGTACAGGACAGTGGTGAGACCGGCCATGCTGTATGGTTTAGAGACAGTGTCACTGAGGAAGAGACAGGAGTCAGAGCTAGAGGTAGCAGAGCTGAAGATGTTGAGGTTCTCTTTGGGAGTGACAAGGTTGGACAGGATTAGGAACGAGTACATCAGAGGGACAGCTCATGTTGGACGTTTGGGGGACAAAGTTAGGGAGGCCAGATTAAGATGGTTTGGACATGTTCAGAGGAGGGAGAGTGAGTATATTGGTAGGAGAATGTTGGACATGGAGATGCCAGGCAGGAGGCAAAGAGGAAGGCCAAAGAGGAGGTATATGGATGTAATTAATGAGGATATGAAGCTAGTGGGTGCAAGTGTTGAGGATGCAGAAGATAGGGATAGGTGGAGTGAGATGATTCGCTGTGGCGACCCCTGAAGGGAAAAGCCGAAGAAGAAGAAGATTTAAAGTAAAATTAGCAATTTCATATTTAGGAATTTTAAGGCATTGTATAGTGTTTTAAATTCTGGGAAAAAGAGGAAGAGAAGGCTCCAGGATATACTATAGGAAGACGACAAACTGACGGAGGCAGTGTGGGTACTCTGGGTAATGTTCTCGTAGGAAACTTTGAGTCCTGATGTTCATGTTGGTATTACTTTGACATGTCTTCAATGATGTTCTGTAATGGACTGCAAACATCGCTCAGGAATGGTTTGAGGAACATGATGTTGACTTGGCCTCCAAATTCCCCAGATCTCTATCCGATCAAACGTCTGTAGGACGTACTGGACAAACAAGTGAGGTTCCACCAAACTTAAAGGATTTGCTGCTGACGTCTCGATGCCAGATATCGAGGATAGCACACCTTAAGAAGTCTTGCAGAGTCCATGCCTTGATGGATCAAAGCTAATTTGGTGGCACAAAGAAACCTACACAATATTAGGAAGCTGGTTTTAATGCTATGGCTGATCAGAACTCATATACACCTTCATTATTAGACTGTAATACATGGGATTCAAAGGAATCAACACTCACAAGGTCTAAAAGTAGATTTGTACACTAGCTCTTTCACCACTGAATATTTCTGTCTATAAAATAAGGTTGTTTTAGGTAAATGCTTTCCTGACATTTCACCCATCAGTCTCATGAACTGACACGCCGACGCTGACGGACTGACAGACTCGACTGATGGCTGATGCTTAGCCTGATATTCATTTCCGAGTTATTTTTAGGTGTTCCTTCTATTTCCTAAATGTATATACTGTATATAAATACTGTGACATAACAAAGAGAATATTTCCCAAACTCACCAGTAATTGCTACATGATGTCAGAGTCCCAAACAGGATGTTTGTAATGGAGGAAGAATTTAACTTCATCTCAAAATGTTTGATGTTATGGGTCAGATCACATCATATCTCTGATAATGAGTCTACAATATAATGTCAGTCAAATGAGCTCGATGCTGAGCTGCAGACTGATTAAACAGCCTAATGACAACTACAGGAGCCTATAATGTCACCTTATATCAATCCATTCATAATTAATAATGGGGCATAATCATCTGTAGGAAAAATATGAGGGTAAATGTGTCTTGTGTTGATTCGGAGCTGGCTGAGTGCAATGTGTTTACAGAAAATGACTTCAGAAAATAAAAGGCAATTTAAACAGAAATATTAATTCGACTTAATATTTTTCAAGATCCTTATTATTATTATTATTATTATTATTATTATTATTATTATTATTATTATTATTATGGACAAGTTACACAGAAGAGACATAACTGGACATAAATGAACAAACCAGTATTGTGTTATATACCATATATTTTCCATGAAACATGTATGACATCATCATATCATTATGCATCATCATGAAAACATGCATGACATCATCATATCATTATGCGTCATCATGGAAACATGCATGACATCATCATATCATTGTGCGTCATCGTGGAAACATGCCTGACATCATCATATCATTATGCGCCATCATGAAAACATGCATGACATCATCATATCATTATGCATCATCATGGAATGTGTATGACATCACCATCAACATATAACTTCTGTAACTGGACTCTGATTTGCACTCAAGCATTAACAAATTATTACTTTATTTTAAAAAATTATTTTCCAGGAATAATTGTAAATATTTTTTCAATTTGTCCTTCAACATACTTACAGTTGTTTTTTTCCACCTTTATCTGAAGTCCTTTGTCTTCTGCAGCAATTTCTGTTTCATACATAATGAATTGTCTCATTTGCATAAAACTGCGTAAAAATGAAATATTATCCTTTAAATCTAGCCACCAGAGCTGGAAATATGTGAAGTTTGACATATTAGCTTACGTTTGTGATTTAACTAGTCAAGCACTCAGCTAGATAGTTGAGTTTACTTTTTAGATTAGCATGTTAATGTGTTTAAAGTATTACTAAATGGTTATTGTGTATTATGCATACGGTTATGAGTCGAATTATTAGCAGAATATTTATGTTATGAAGGGTTACTTAGTGAGCTAGCTAGCTACTTGTGATTGAGGAAATCGCATGAGGAAGGTTTTGAATTTTTGGACACTAAATGTAGATTCTTCGGTTTTAAGTACAGTTTCTTCTGCTTTTATAAACCCTAGTAAAACTAGCTAGCTGCATTTATTTTTTTAAGATCGTAAATTAAAATGTCAAATTGTTGTACTTTGAAGGTTGACAAGATTTTGATTATTTCTCAATATTTTATTTTTTACTATTTAATATATTAACATTTAATATTAATATAATATTTAATATTTTATACATTACACTATTTACATGTATTTTTGCAGTCACCCCACAGGACATGAGTTCCTGCTTGGGTTGAGATTAAAAATTAACTTGACAATTTGCTCGCTAATTAGTTGCCCAGCCACACAGAAGAAGAGAAAGCGTGTTAGTCATCCTCATGGAGCTCCTGAAGACGTGTCCTCACCTCACCGTCTAACGCAGCGATGATCGTCTCGAACACACTTCCACGTGGGTGGCCATGTTTGACATCTCGACACGCTGCCTGCAGGCCAAGCAGAGGTTACCATGGCAACCCACAAGCTCACTGCTAATTCCTTTAGAAAAATGAACATTTTAGCTGTAGGAAAAAAAAACCCCACAAAAACAATAACTCTGGTTCAATCTGGAACATGACAGTTACCTTTTAAAAAGAAATGGAGAAGTTCAGTTGGAAAATGATTTTTTATACTTTTTATACAGAAAAACTGTTTATTTCTCAGGTTTTGTGAATCTTTTCTGTTCCATGTGTGCAAGTCAATCGCTATCAAAACTACATGACAGCATGATATTACTCTACATGATCTAATATGAACATGTGTCTACCTCTGAACGCAATTCAAATTCATTTGCCCACTGCAAATGATCCAAAATGCAGCTGCACGGCTTGTTTTCAACCTGCCCAAGTTATCCCACACCACCCCACTGCTGCGTTCCCTCCACTGGCTTCCGGTAGCTGCACGCATCAGATTCAAAACACTAATGCTTGCCTACAAAGCCAAGAATGGACCAGCGCCATCTTACCTCAAAGCTCTCGTCACTTCTCGCACTGCACCTCGCTTACTCAGATCCACTAGCACTGCTCGACTGGTCCCACCATCTCTCAGGGAAAAAGGTAGGTATACATCTAGGCTCTTCTCTGTTCTGGCACCGAGGTGGTGGAACGAACTTCCCCTAGGTATCCGTACGGCCGAGTCTCTGACTGTCTTCAAACGGAAACTGAAGACTTACCTCTTCCTGAAGTACTTAAACTAGCTCTTATTTTTCCAGTTTACGTAATATGTTGCAACAAAAAAAAAAAAAAAAAAAAAAAAAAAAAAAAAAAAAAAAACCCAACTCAGTGTTAGGCTAATGGTATCTCAAGTTGTGTCTTATTGAACCAGTGTTAATGTATTCAGTGAGTGAGAACTAAAGCACTTTTGTACGTCGCTCTGGATAAGAGCATCTGCCAAATGCCAGAAATGTAAATGTAAATGTAAATATGACATTTTCAAAATATATCTATGCCATGATTGTAGTTTACGACATAAGATTACGTTGTAGGATGCAGCCTTATGCTAACTACCTTTTGTGTTTTACACTAGATTCCTTTTCAGGTTCCCTTAAAACAACACCACACTTCTACTACTCAATACCGGCTGAAACTATCATGACCATTTCCATGGCACATTTATGACATGATTGTGCCAGATTAAGATGGTTTGGACATGTTCAGAGGAGGGAGAGTGAGTATATTGGTAGGAGAATGTTGGACATGGAGCTGCCAGGCAGGAGGCAAAGAGGAAGGCCAAAGAGGAGGTATATGGATGTAATTAATGAGGATATGAAGCTAGTGGGTGCAAGGGTTGAGGATGCAGAAGATAGGGATAGGTGGAGAGAGATGATTCGCTGTGGCGACCCCTGAGGGGAAAAGCCGAAAGAAGAAGAAGATTTATGACATGATTGTATCAGTCCTATGATGCAATTTCCTGCATCTTCACCATGGACAATCTTACTCAGATTCCTGTTCTTCACTGAAACTTGCTCTTCTACTGTTCTAGCTTATCCACCTCAAGGTCTGATGTATTATTCATGTTTTTCTGCTTACCGATGGTATAAAGCACGGCTATTTCAAAAAACACTTTCTATTGTAATGAATGTAACTTTAATATGAATGCTGGTAAATTGCAATGCAATTAAAATCTTAGCTTGAAAAAAAGTTCAAAAAACTTTGAATTAAATATCTTATGTAATATATTACACAGAAAAGTTTTTTTTAATTTCTTTTTATTTTTGTATTTATATTTTTATTAGATTGTTATTTTTATTTTATCAGAATGTTATATTTTTATATATCTATATATTTTTAGCTCATTATATTTATTTTATTATGATGTTAGATTTTTACATATTTATTATTAAATATATAATCATCTAAATATATATTTATTATTTTATTTATTTGATTGTTATATTTATTTTTTTTACAATGTTATATATTTTGTATATTTATATTATTATTAGATTATTATATTTATTTTATTAGAATGTTATTTTTTTAAAATATATATTTACATTTTTATTTTCTTGTTAAATTAGCCAGGTAGTTCAGTTTTGTTTTCATTGCTAATGTGAATTAATAATTACAAAATGCCTGTTGTGTGTTACATTAGCCATACACTGAGTCG
The DNA here is from genome assembly GCA_033459395.1 of Hemibagrus guttatus. NCBI lineage: Eukaryota > Metazoa > Chordata > Actinopteri > Siluriformes > Bagridae > Hemibagrus > Hemibagrus guttatus. The sequence goes on from JAUCMX010000013.1 coordinate 22,180,110, forward strand.
AATTTGAACTTGGTCTGAATTGGCAGAAAATTTTTAGGATGAAAATCAGCTTTTTTAGTTAAAATGACTTTTGACATTTTGAATATGTTGCCACCAAATCTAGATACTTATGCTTTTTAAAGGGAATGATTATGACACAGAGCACACTTTATTTATTCATTTATATTTACTTTAAGTTCAGTTTCTCTGAACTGAAGCGAGTTTATGAATTTTACGAATTTTTTATTTAGTCAGTGATAGCTGTTTGGAAAGGGTTAACCCATGATAGCAACGTTGCCCTCGGCATGCGTTCAAAAGCTAGGTGATTTTTCTGGCTTTTTTTTAGTTGACAGATCGGTGGTGTGGGTGCTCTGTTCTATTTTTAGCCCAAGCTTGGTGGCACGACTTCCTGTGAGGAGCCTTGACATGGAATGCTTGGCTTGGGTCAGTTCTTTGTAAGCAACCATACAGTTTACATACGCTTCATATTGGTCATATTTTTGGGTGACTGGAATGGATTATCTGCATTTACATTATTTCTTATGGGAAAATTGGTTTCTCAATACACATTCCCACCTTAAGAACTCGCCTCCAGAACCAATTAAATTCATACGCCGAGGTTCTACTGTATTTAAATGTATACAGATAATATGTACAGTGATAGTTTGCAGTTCTGAGCGGTTCATCAGTGTGAATATGAATAGAAATATGAGAAAATGATATCAAACAACACACAACATCAAAAAAAGCCAGTCAAAGAAATGCTGAATCACAAGAACTTCCATAGAGGCGCTTATAGCTTTTGGCTGCTCCCTGTTCGGGGTCGCCACAGCGGACCAACTAGTCCGCACAACAACTTGGCAAATGTTTTACGCCGGATGCCCTTCCTGACGCAACCCTCCCATTTTTCCGGGCTTGGGACCGGCACTGCATCCAGTGGCTGGGGTTGAGGCATTGGCTGGAATCGAATGCCTCAACCCCAGCCACTGGATGCAGTGCCGGTCCATAGAGGCGCTTATAATGGTGAATAAAGAGACAGGTGAGGATGACTTGGGTGTGTGATGTAAGTCTTGTGATCATGTGATATACATGCTGGGTAATTTTGTCAAGTGCTGCTTTTCAGTGAAACCCCAAAGAGTTGTTGTGTTATTGGTGTATAAGAGAGATTTAATGTGTCTCTCAGTTACACATTCTAATGTGAAACTCCACCTGTAGGCTGTTTCATTCCTCTCTATATCATTAATGGCTTTCTTACAGATCCGTTTCCCAGCAGAAATGATTCTAATCCTTCTTTCCTGATAAATCAAACAGATTAAAGCAATGTAAATAACATTAAAGGGACAGTGTTGGATGTCACCCGTGCTCTTCCCTGCACTCTTTCACTTATGATAAACAAGTGCACATTACAAGACAATTTAGTTTTAATGAGCTCGCTGTGTTTGGACTGACCAGGCCAAGCCTTAGGCCTCACTTCATCCATTTTAGATGAGCTGCCCAGAGAGATACGACATTAATATTCATATAATGGTTATTACTTCATCCAAGAAACGGTGTTGCCAAGCTGTTAGCCGAGATACACGTCAAAGGTAAACATGTGAAGGATGATTTATGGGATTGAAACGGCAGCTTTTAATGGCCTGGACTTGTCTTTGTGACCTTCATTACAAGCACCATTAATAATTGCCCTTCACAGCCGCAGTAGGACTGAAAAACTGGAGATTTCTATATTTTCATGGAAAGTGAAAACCTGGCTATAGGCCCATTACTTCTCGGTGTTGAATCAATACCACATCAATAGTGCATCAGTAATGGACAAAGAGCTACTGCGAGCGAACACTGAGACGCATCATGTTAGACGTTTCAAACGCTGCCTTGTTAGTTTACTCAGGAATCTTTTTACACGTCCAGGGTTCCGCTGTAGCACGTTAAAGCTCCCTTAGGACCTGATGTGCGTTAATAACACTGAATGTACACGTGAGGAAAAAAAGCACAGTGAAAGACAAGAAGTTGTGGTCAGTCAGATGTAAGAAATAATACATTTATAAAAATATGATATTTCTCAAGTAAACATTTCATTGCTTACATTAAATAGACTCATAAGAATAGAATTATGTATAGACTAATAACTATGCAAACTGAATTGGAATTCTATTCTATTCTATTCTTTATGAATATAAAGAAAATACAGATTACAGTGGAACCTCAGCATACGATTGTCCTCCCTTATGAATTTTCGCCTTAAGAATTGAAATTTTGCAAGATTTGCATCAACATACGAAGCATTTTCAGTATACAAATGACCTGAACGCCGGTTAAGTTGCGCGTACGTCCGGGAGCCATTCAAAACTCAGTGGAAAGCCAAGCGAAGCCAACCGAAGCATGTTTACAAATTTTACAAACTATTTTAAGTCAGTGAAAGCTGTTTGGAAAGAGTCAACCCACGATACCAACGCTGCCAAAATGTGTTCAATAGCTAGGTGATATTTTGGCCGTTTTTTGCTGACAGATCGGTGGCGTGGGCGGTCCGTTCTATTTTTAGCCTGAGCTTGGTGGCACGACTTCCTGTGAGGAGCCTTGACATGGAATGCTTGGCTTGGGTCAGTTCTTTGTAAGCAGCCATACAGTTTACATACGCTTCGTATTGGTCATATTGGTCATATTTTTGGGCGGCTGGAACGGATGATCTGCATTTACATTATTTCTGATGGGAAAATTTATTTCTCATTACAAATTTTGCAACATAGTGTTGACAACACCTACAATTTAGTACAAAGGGAGACACACTAATAAATTCATATACGGAGAAGAACAATAATGAATTGTAGAAGCAGCTATGGCACTCAGACAGGATGTGTAATTCCTGCACAACACACATCACTTTAGACAGACTGCAAATCATTGCATTAAGCTGAACTAGATTTGGCAGACATTCGTTTATTTTTTCTTCTTCATTTTTTTGTCTTATCACACAATACTTGCAAAATGAGGCTTTTGTTCTGAATCATGCGAAACAAACCACTAACCACAGCAATTTTACTGCCTGACGCCTGAAATGTGACAGGAGCAACAGAACAGAATACCGACTACATAGTGTTGTGTACATCCACTTCTCTAGCACAGGTACAGTGAAGAGAGAGAGAGAGAGAGAGAGAGAGAGAGAGAGAGAGAGAGAGAGAGAGAAAGAGAGAGAGAGAGAGAGAGAGAGATTAAAAAATCTCAGCCATGACAGCACATGACGCTGCAAGAAATCACACTTGGATCTCCAGAAAATGCACCTTTGATTTAATTTCTGGTTAGCTTTTGTTTTTTTCCTGCCTCCCTTACTTACCTGAAAAAAATTCCAGTGCAGTTCACTTTCCGTATGATGGTTTTATTCCTGTACAGACACACATCACCTGCTGCTTTAGACAATAACGTTTTTGTCTCCAGCACTCATAAAATAATGGATTGAAAAAGACAGACAGACAACCGGAAGTGCTTTTCAATGTGCTACGCTCTAAATTTGTATACGAATTTGTAGGAAATGAACCAGATATAGGAATAAATGAGCTATGTGTAATAAAACCTCTTGAAAATAATCTAAAAAAGGAGTTGTGTAAAAGCCACATAATAAAAATGAATGAATCAAAAAAATTTAAATGAAAGTCTTATATTCCAAAATAAATGAATCACATGACAAAATCACATGTAAAAAAGAATCAGATGGTGCAATAAAGTCATGTATGCAAATACATGAGTCACATAGAAATCACATGAAAAGAAATGAATCAGCCACATTCCCGGAATAAGTGAATCAAATCACAAAAAAACCCTCAAATATGAAAATAAATAAATCACACAAAAAACACTTGAAAACAAATAATTCACATGAAAAAACACATGAAAATAAATAAATCACATGAAAAAACAAAAAACCTCACATAGAAAAAGATAAATCACACAGAAAAAAACCCCCACATGAAAATAAACAAATCACACAAAAAAAACCCAAAAAAAAACCTCACATATAAAAATAAATGAATCACAAAGAAAAAGAACATGAAAATAAATAAATCACACACACAAAAAAACCTCAAATAGAAAAATAAATAAATCAAACGGGAAAAAACCCACATGAAAATAAATAAATAACATGAAAAAAAAAAACCTCACATGAAAAAACATATTAAAATAAATAAATGGGAAAAGTGCAAATAAATGAATCAGACGATAAAAAAAAATTGACATGAAATTCAATGAATCACATGATAATAATAATAATCAATAATCAAATAAGGAAAATAAATTGTCTGAAAGTCACATGTGCAAATACATGAAATCACATAGAATTCACACAGTAAAAAAAATTATACATGGGGAAAAATCACCTGCAAAAAAAAAAAAAATTGATGAATTATTTAAGTACTATTTATGTACTCATACACAAATTACATGGAAACCAACTGTGTGAAAATAAATGTAAAAAAGACAAAAAAAAACATAATAAAACATAAAAAACACATGTAAATGAATCATATGCAAAATCATGTGATGATATTCATTATATTGTGTAATAAAGGAATGCGTAAATAACTGAAGCACATGTAAAAAATAACGGGTGAATATAAATGAATCGTGTGGGAAAGAAAAGTTTTAGAAAATAAATTGAAAATAAAATTAAACAAAGAAAAGAAAAAGAAAAAGGAAACAGACAGACGGAGTGCGAAAAGGATATTTTCTCTTTGCCTGCATTTTTTTTTTTTACTAAAAGCTCATTAAAAGCTAACACGTGTAACACATTTGGACATGTAATTAAAGTGTAAATGTTTTGTATAAACAGGTGTAATGACTGCTGTTGAGCTCAAACTGCAGAGTGATATATTGTAGTGGACATCAGCAATTAACCCTGACGACCTCACTAAATAAGAGCTATTATAATCCCAGACAGGTCAAATCTGCTCATTAACCAATAAATAATGCTCAGTCTTACAGGAGTCATGATGGTGGTGATGGAGGTGTTGAAGCAGCGGGATTACACTTGTGCTTGTGTTGATCTTTTGTGTACAATACATGGAACTGATTTGGCTGGTAACTGGCCTGGGTGAGTGATTTCCCTTTAACTGTCATGAATTGATGTAATTTCCTGTTCCTACCTTTTCCCTTTGTATGGGAGAGATAGGTTTACTTTGTGCTCTTAATAATCTTATTTCATTTTTTTTTATTAATTATTAATTTTGTCTTTATTTTCATCTTACCTTATGTATTTAATGTTATTTTCATTAAATGTGGTTGTATTTTTGTCATTTTGCCAATTTAAATATCACTTATTCCATAACTTCCACATCAATTATCCCATAACTCCCATATCACTTATCCCATAACTTCCATGTCACGTATCTCACAACTTCCATATCACTTATCCCATAATTTCCACATCAATTATCCTATAACTCCCATATCACTTATCTCATAACTTCCATGTCACATATCTCACAACTTCCATTTCACTTATCCCATAATTTCCATATCACTTATCCCATAACTTCCATGTCACGTATCTCACAACTTCCATATCACTTATCCCATAATTTCAACATAAATTATCCTATAACTCCCATATCACTTATCTCATAACTTCCATGTCACATATCTCACAACTTCCATATCACTTATCCCATAATTTCCACATCAATTATCCCATAACTCCCATATCACTTATCTCATAACTTCCATGTCACATATCTCACAACTTCCATTTCACTTATCCCATAATTTCCATATCACTTATCCCATAACTTCCATGTCACGTATCTCACAACTTCCATATCACTTATCCCATAATTTCAACATAAATTATCCTATAACGTCTATATCACTTATCCCATAACTTCCATATCACTTATCCCATAATTTCAACATAAATTATTCTATAACGTCTATATCACTTATCCCATAACTTCCATATCACTTATCCCATAACTTCCATATCACTTATCCCATAACTTCCATATCACTTATCCCATAATTTCAACATAAATTATCCTATAACGTCTATATCACTTATCCCATAACTTCCATGTCACGTATCCCATAACTTCCATATCACTTATCCCATAACTTCCATATCACTTATCCCATAATTTCAACATACATTATCCTATAACGTCTATATCACTTATCCCATAACTTCCATGTCACGTATCCCATAACTTCCATATCACTTATCCATAACTTCCATTCACTATCTCATAACTTCCTATATCACTTATCCCATAACTTCCATGTCACGTATCCCATAACTTCCATATCACTTATTCCATAACTTCCATGTCACGTATCCATAACTTCCATATCACTTATCCATAACTTCTATATCACTTATCCCATAACTTCCATATCACTTATTCCATAATTTCAACTTTTCCAAATTTTTCCTTTATAAAATTTTCCCTTATATCACTTATCCCATTATTTCCATGTCACGTATCTCATAACTTCCATATCACTTATCCCATTATTTCCATGTCACGTATCTCATAACTTCCATATCACTTATCCCATAAATTAAATATCACTTATACCATAACTTCCACCTCACTGATACAATAAATTATCACTTATCCCATCACTTTAATTTTACTTATCCCATAATTTCCTTCAAAAAGTTAATTATTACTATTAAATTAAAACGACTCATTAAATATTTCTGCTGTCCTTCGTTAAAAAAGAAAGTGTTGACACCTTAAATGCATTTGAAGTTCAGCAGCTTTAAAGCGAAACAATAAAAAGTGGCTCAGTTACAGACGCTGCTTATCTGTGTGTTTGTCAAGATGTGGAATAAAAGGTTCAAATGACCGAATGTCTTCAGAGCAGCGTCTATAACTGTGTGGCTGCATAAGTGACACTAGGTGCTGTGACTGCACCAGTTACATATAACCAGTATGAATATGGTAGACCGTGTGGTATGTATGTGTGGTGGTCAGGGAACTTCTGGAAAGAAAAAATTACTGACCAAAACAATACTTTGACATCTGTCTCTCTCTCTCTCTCTCTCTCTCTCTCTCTTTCTCTCTCTCTTCTCTCTCTCTCTCTCTCTCTCTCTCTCTCTCTCTCTCTCTCTCTCTCTCTCTCTCTCTCTCTCTCCCTCCCTCTCTCTCTCTCTCTTTCTCTCCCTCTTTCTCTCTCACATTCTCTCTCTATTCTTCTCTCTCTCTCACTCTCTCTCTTGCTGTCTCTCTCTCTCTCTCTCTCTCTCTCTCTCTCTCTCTCTCTCTCTCTCTCTCTCTCAGCAACAGCAACAATAGTGTGTAGAGGTTTTTGTTTGTTTTTGTTTTTTGTTTGTTAGTTAGTTAGTCACATTACTGTTTGTAATCAAATAAAAAAAAAAAAAACGCGATTCTCTAACCTAATCAATCATTACACAAAAGAGGAGCGCTTAGGCAGACGACAGCAGACAGAATGCTTGAATGACCCGATAATCATGTCTTTTTAAAAACAAATAATCAAGCTAAAAGAAGTCAGTGAATAAATAAGCTGTAATTTCCCCACTGATGTTACTGTAAACAGAGATCAGCGGAGTGAAGAGACGACGATGAGGCTTGTGTTTAAAGGCTGTGAATGACTTTTACCTCAGCTGATGAGCTAGGGACTGATGCATATGATGCTGATAATCAATGTGAGAACTCATTTCCTTAGTAAGTTTAGGGCATAAAGCGGACACTAATCTAGGACTGAACACAGAACAGGTAACACAATCAGGTAACAGACCAATGACAAGACAGGAGCGGAGACAGGACAAGAATGCAAACAAATGTATATGGCAATTTTTATCAAAACTCAAAATAAATGAACATTAAATCTTATCAATTACTTATCCCATCACTTATATTAGACTTATCCCATAACTTATATCACATATCCTGTCGCTTATATCACTTATCCCATAACTTATATCACATGTCCAATCACTTATATATGACTTATCACATATCCCATTGCTTATATATCACTTATCCCATCGCTTATATATGACTTATCCCATAACTTCCATATCATTTATCCCATAACTTATCACATATCCCATCGCTTATATATCACTTATCCCATAACTTATCTCACATATCCCATTGCTTATATATGACTTATCCCATAACTTCCATATCATTTATCCCATAACTTATCACATATCCCATCGCTTATATATCACTTATCCCATAACTTATCTCACATATCCCATTGCTTATATATGACTTATCCCATAACTTCCATATCATTTATCCCATAACTTATCACATATCCCATCGCTTATATGTGACTTATCCCATAACTTCCATATCACTTATCCCATTACTTATATCACATATCCTGTCGCTTATATCACTTATCCCATAACATATCACATATCCCATCACTTATATATGACTTATCACTTATCCCATCGCTTATATATCACTTATCCTATAACTTATATCACATATCCCATCGCTTATATATGACTTACCCCATAACTTCCATATCATATATCCAATTACTTATCACTTATCCCATAACTTTCATTTTAACATAATTTCGATATCACTTACTCAATGACATCACTTATCCCATAACAATCACTTATGGCATATCTTACATATCACTTATCCCATAACTTCCATGTTACTTATCCCATGGCTTTATATATATCAGTTACCCTATAACTATCACTTATGGCATATCTTACATATCACTTATCCCGTAACTTCCATATCACTTATTCCATAACTTATATTACTATTCCAATAACTATCAATTATCCCATAACTATCACTTATCCCATAACTAGCATTTATGTCATATCTTACACGTCACTTATCCCATTGTTTATATATCACTTATCCTATACATTATATCACATAACCCATAAACTATATGTCACATAACGTCACATAACGTCTATGTTACTTAATCCCATAACTTGTATATCACTTAGGCCATAACTTATATATCACTCATCCCATAACTAGCACTTATGCCATATCTTACATATCACTTATCCCATCGTTTATATGTCACTTATCCCATAACTTTCATTTTACTTATGCCATAACTATCACTTATCCCATAACTATCACTTATAGCATATCTTACATATCACATATATCAAAACTTACCTATCACTTATCCCATAACTTCCATATGAATGATCCAATGACTTATCACTTATCCCATAACTTAAATAGCACTTATCCCATAGCTTACTAAAAATTCTTCACAAAATCATTCATCAGCAGATCTCAACTTCAAAAAGTGAGGGCTTGATGATTTTGGCAAGATCAAACAGCCTTCACTGACTAAATCAACTGGGTTCAGTGAGAGAGCAGCGCTTGATCAGCACTCGTGATGGAAGGTTGAACAGTGTACCTGCAGTTTCTGGATTGATTCGGAAAGCTCATGAGCCTGGTGAGAAAGCAGAGGAAGGCATCAGGCTGTTCAGGAATTAGAAAGGAGCAAGATTTACACTTTCATCTCTCTCTCACACACACACACACACACACACACACACACACACACACACACACACACACACACAAAAGAGTCACAGATTTAGAAGTATTTTATTTCAAATGTGATTTTTCCCCCTAAATTTTTGCAATTTTTGCATGCCATTTGTTTTCTACATGTGATTTTTACACCTTATTTATTTTACATTAATTTTAACACATTATTATTCATTCATTTTCATGTGATTTACACATAATACTTGCACATAACTGAATGTTTTTTCCATACAATGAATTCATTTTTTCACATGCTAATTTGAACATTTTTTTTCATGTATTATTAAATGCACAATCATTTAAAAACTCATTTCAAAGCCTATTTGCCTGTGATCAGATATTACAAATGATAATATATATAAAAAAGTAAATTCTACATAAAATTTCAGTCACAACACACTGTAAGAAATCACTAAAATTGAAATGTGCTTATTAAGAAGTGTTTAAGAACTCTATAATCCCCTCAGCGATCCAGGGAATGGGATAAAACAAGCAAACAGACGACGCTCTTTCCTCTGTCACACATCTCTCCTCTAGTAGTCTGACATTTTGTTCTCTCCAGATTGGAGAAACAGTGATGGATTGCTTTTGTGTGCAGAATTAATAAAGCAGCACCGTCTGGGAAGCATCATTGCAGCAGGGGTCCTAGCATACGCAAAGTAAACACATTTTATATTCATCATTATCCTTTGGAATAAATGAAGCATAGAAAATGGACAAAAACCATTTGCGCTTGACTGTTATTTACATTTATTTCAATTAAACCCGAAGATGTTTAGTTCACCTGTTTCTATCGATCAATATCTCTCTAACTGTCATTTAGAGGAAAAACCTGATTCAGTGGCAAACACAAAGGCCATTTATCAAAGGAGGAGATTTGGATGTAATAATAAATCATGATTTGGGTATTTATTTATTTATTTATTTATTTATTTATTTATTTATTCACTTTTTTTGTCTAATTAAAAGGCCCATTTAACCTTTTATACCTTGTTGAATCTATCAGTTATTTGGCACTTTGATTAATTAATATTTTATTTTTCTGGAAAACATCAACTCTGACAATACAAAACAAGCTTTAGTAATGAGCTTATTAAAAGTTCCCATACAGTAATTATTCATTATTGAACACATAGCAATTAAGTATCACTACTCATTAAAATGACTCACTAAACAATATGAAATGCATTTCCTTTGTGACATTGGCATAAGTATGAACTTATGCACATTTAAAACAAAACAATGCTTTTGTACCTAAAGCACAGATTAAGATTTTCTAAAAAGCCTGTACAGTAATAGCATCAATAACAACATGCATCATTACTGGATGAATCATATAGGAATGTGGACAAATTTTATAGATAATCCCTTCATTTGAAAGAGACGAAAAATATTAGCTGTGTTTAACACTCCATTACAAATCCTTTGCTGGCTTCCTGTTTCTGTCTGGGAATTTTGCCCAATGTTTTGTCTTCTCTGAGTCAGATATCATTTGCTGGATGAAGGACAGTCAGGAACAGTTTGTACAGTTTGTCCTCTACCTCATGTTTTGGCTACTTGTCTGTTTTTTTTTTCTTTCTGACATCTCAACAGAAACCTAATCAAAAAACTCAGAAGTACAATCAGCTGTATATGTTCTGTTGCACATGAATTAAATTTACAGCACTTGGCAGACGCTCTAATCCAGAGCCACTGCCATTTATCTTATTCATACATCTAAGCAGTGGAGGGTCAAGAGCTCCCCAAATTAACCAACAGTACTTTCTTCTCTTAGCTTTCTTCATTCATAGGCCTTCCCTGCCCTCTATCTTCCAGACCATTAACATTTTCTTGCTCCACTCCTTGGCTGTCAAACATGTTACATATCAGTCAGAGGGAATTAAAAGCCAACTGGGAGAAAGAGGAAAGTGAAATGTCCATCAGCCAAGCTATCATTAGTTCTGATACGTTTTGATCTCTGAGCTGCTTTCAACATATTCACAAGACTTTCTATCCTCTTGAGCACAGGATTTACTGGGACAGCATGGATGGTCATATCAGTTGACATAAAAGGCATCTACATGTCCTCTATGCAGACACTCCACTGGTATCCCACAAGGCTCAGATCTGGGTTCTCTTCCATTCTCTCGTGGTGAGGTTATATCATTGCTTGTTTTTTTCATACTACTGCAATGCTGATGACACCCATCCTCACCTTTTCCCACGCTGCAAATATCCCAGCATGCCTGGCAGACATCTCATCATGGATGGCAGCAAAATCTAAATCACAGCGAGACTGAATTGTTATATACCTCTGGCAATGCCTCCTGACTTCAAGATCAGTTGTCTGTGGAGAATTCTCAGCTCACACCATCTGACAACACATCTAACATCGGTCTTGTCCTGGACAACCTGCTATCCTTCTTTCACCACCTGACTCTGTTATATAGCTTACTCTCAGGTGCTTATTCAGTCCCTGGTCCTCCTCTGCAAGCCAACTATATCTCTTAGCTTAGCTTTTTTTCAGCTTTTTTATCCTAAGACTCTTCTCTGTATTAGCAGCCAGGGTGTTGGAATGGCCCATCTCTTCATTAAGCACATAACCAAGACCTAAATCCAGGGAAAAATCCCTGAAGCTGCTGTTCTAAATCTTCTCCAATAAGGTTTTAGCTTATGGTGGCTTAATTCTTAGACCTTGACCTATTTTACTCACATCAGGAAATTTTTAATGGAGGTTACAAAACCCCCAATTTTAGTGATACCTTATGTTCTTTACCCTACTACTTTTCATTATTTCATTAATTAAATCCATGGCTACAGACCCTGCATTAGTACAATCAGTTGTAGGTAAGAGATTTTTCAATCCACAAGCTGCTTCTGCTTTGTTAGATAGTGCTGAATGTGCCAGAACCTGCATTCTACCTGCTTCTTCAGATTTGGATGATTAGTCTTGTCAATTTAATTGTTCTGACAACTAATAGAGTAGGAAATTTCCTAACATGATCATGTTTTAAATCAAATTGAAAGTCCCAGTCCACATTATTGTGATACAGCTAATTCCCCATATGTCTAGCCTCTCCATCATTAGCATTCATCCTATTAACTAACTTGCACTACAGGGAGAGAAAACCTGGTACAGAAGCTTCTTGCGAGCTATATTTTTTGATGGTAAGATTATGCAACAAATATGTCTGGCACATTCTCTTTGACCCTCTTAGAGCCCTATTCATGTTTCATTAATTTGTAGAATGCCAACACTGGCTGCAGTTTAGTGACCTTTATACTGTCAAAGAGGTTGACATTTGGGTGCTGATGAACCGTAAGTGTTGACACGACCATAGCAATGATGAGTGGGTGGAGTCAAAAAGGCATAGACAGCTCATCTGGTCTCAAAAGTACAGCAATGTCCAGAAGGAATGCTCTGAGAAAGGAGATAAACAAGGAGACAGGAACAAGACACATCAGTCATGTACAGAAATAGATCCATTTGGGAATTGTCCAGTTGTTGATAAATTCACTAATGTCAGTGATGATTGCACACTAATTGATGCTGCTAATCATAATGAAAGGAACCTCTGCTGATCTCTATGGCTCTGCAAAACAAATGAAAAATACTGTAATAGCTATATCCTATAATGCTATCTGTAGAGACATACAAAAGTCAAGCAAGCATTCAGAGCACAAAGGGATTGTCTTATCAAATACTGAAATCTTCTTCTTCTTCTTCTTTCGGCTTTTCCCTTGAGGGGTCACCACAGCGAATCATCTCTCTCCACCTATCCCTATCTTCTGCATCCTCAACACTTGCACCCACTAGCTTCATATCCTCATTAATTCCATCCATATACCTCCTCTTTGGCTTTCCTCTTTACCTCCTGCCTGGCAGCTCCATGTCCAACATTCTCCTACCAATATACTCACTCTCCCTCCTCTGAACATGTCCAAACCATCTTAATCTGGCCTCCCTAACTTTGTCCCTCAAACGTCCAACATGAGCTGTCCCTCTGATGTACTCGTTCCTAATCCTGTCCAATCTTGTCACTCCCAAAGAGAACCTCAACATCTTCAGCTCTGCTCTGACTCCTGTCTCTTCCTCAGTGACACTGTCTCTAAACCATACAGCATGGCCAGTCTGAAATATCTAAAGTAAAAATTTCCTGAGGCTCATCCCATCATCCTGTGCAGTTTCCTTACTAGAAAAATATTGGCACCCTGATCCAAAATAGGAATTGCTCATGTAGTTTTAACATATTTAACAATAACAAAATGCTTCTGCTGAGTGGTGCAAGAGATCAGTGTTTGCTCTATTGTCAAGAAATTCAGGTTCAGATCCTGATGGTCCCAGAGTAATACGTGTCCAAGAGTCCAAGAGATCTTAATTAGGAGTACTCTTTGAGTGGGAGCGTTAATCTCTGCCCTGTCAATCAGGATGACACTAATTAATCGCATGTGGAAGAGGGCTGAGTGTTCTGCTGCAGTGTTAACTTAAGTAGCCTTTATTTATTTGTATTTATTTTACATATCCCATCTTTGGAGGGTTTGGGTCAGAGCACAGGGTCAACCATGATGCAGAGCCCCTGGAGCAGGGGGGTTGGGGAGCCTTGCTCAAGGGCCCAAAGAGTGGCAGCTTGGCAGTGCTGGGGCTTGAACCCCAAACTTCTGATCAACCACCCAGGGCCTAAACCACTTGAGCTACCACCACCACATACCATAAACAATAAAGCAAAGAGAATGTAGAGATGTTTAGGCCCAAAGGGTAGTATAATATAACAAGTACTATAATACACCAGTATCACAAGAATCAGGACATGAAAGAAAAAATCCACATTCTCTAAGTGAACACAAAGTTACTCAGAATTTTTAAACACTGGGCCTAAAAGCTATTCTCCAAGGGCCATGGCTTATATCAACAGCCTGACATTTACATGAAGTAAAGTGGGAAGTGTTGAGACTGTCCCTGCTGTAAAACACATCAGCTAATTATCAGCTCCTTCATGCACTGAGTCAGGTGTGTGGGAATGTGCTGAACTCTGAGCTGTGATCCAAGGCATATTAATCCTGGCCATGACACAAGGGATGCAGCTTTTTTTCAACTACAAACGCATTACCAGTACGATAAGTACCTCTGTCAGTACAGATATCAGTATTGACAGAGACCAGAGTAAACTGTTAAGTATTAATCTAATTAATCTGTATATCTTAGCCATGAAAAGCTAACATGCTTTTTGCTCTATGTCTCTTCATACACGTTGACTATTAGACTTTTCTTATAACACTAGCTAGTTGATTTTAAATGGTTTAGCTAGCTGGGTAAGTGAACTAGGTTTGCGATGGAATTAGAGCAGATTTTGTTTCACTTTTGGGGAAAAAAAATGCATCCGTACAGCTGTAAGTAACACACGGTTTTGTTTTCATCCCTGATCATGTATAATCTATAGAAGCTCATCATTATGAACAACATATTGGTTAAGAGCTGTTATTTTGCTCACATAGGGCTGTCTGTAGGCATTGTTCTCACCTATACAGTGTGTGTGCTGCTAGGACTAAACTCCTCATACTGAGTTTAAAGATCAGGCTATTTGTATTGTAGGTAAATGCTGCGCTTCCTCCTCTTGATATTTTCAGTTTGCTTTGCTTTGATTGTGGTCATTATTTGTGAAATAATATACATCCTATTTGCTGTCATTTTGTCTCGTCTGTTTATTAGAATTAGATCGTGGTGATGACGTGGCTTCACATGTTGCTTTGCTTTGATTGTGGTCATTATTTGTGAAATAATATACATCTTATTTGCTGTCATTTCAGCTCGTCTGTTTATTCGAATTAGATCGCAGTGATGATGTGGCTTCACACGGTTTGACTTTTGTGTACAGAATTTACAATAAATGGGAACCATCACACATTTTCTGTAACAGACAGCATGACCAAAACATGTCAATCTTTTGTTTTTATGCTTTAATCCTTACCTACTGCTCATGTTCTAAACCTCCATCACTCGTTTATGGAGAACATCACACAATAACGTCTTATTTTACCTAAGACATGATAACATAACAGTCAGAATAATTTCAATCTATTTTATTTAAAAATGGAAATGACAAGAACATTCTGGAACTGTGGGGTTTATTATATAACCATTGTTACTTACCCAAAGAAGGAAAAGTCCATGGATGAACATGCTATTAGCCTGGTATTGGCATCTAGAGTCATCCCCAGGCCAGTAAATTCCAAGTGTCTTTGTTTGTTGTTTTTTTATTTTAAATATTCATCTTCAAGTGTTCTCAAAAAAAATTATTCATTCATGAACAGTTCCACAAGCTCAGACTGAGAAGATATGAATAAATCACGATTTGCAAAAGTTTTCCACATGCACATGACCATAAGCTAAAATGAACCACATTTTCTCAAAAAACAACAACAACACTAACTCTGGAGACTGTGCACAGTGGAGAATGTGGACTCTGGAGACTGTGGACACTGCAAACTGTAGACACTGGAGACCACTTTCCTTTGAAGGCTATGGACACCAGAGACTGTGGATTTTGGAGACTGTACACTCAGGAGACTGTGTTACTTTGAAGGCTATGGACACCAGAGACTGTGGATTTTGGAGACTGTACACTCAGGAGACTGTGTTACTTTGAAGGCTATGGACACCAGAGACTGTGGACTCTGGAGACTGTGGACACAGAAGATTGTGGACACTGGAGAGTGTGGACACTGTAAACTGCGTTACTTTTAAGACTGTGGACATTGGAGACTGTGGACACTGGAGACTGTGTTACTTTGAAGACTGTGGACTCTGGGGACTGTGGATTCCAGAGACCATGGAGACTGTGGACTCTGGAGACTGTGGACACTAGAGAGTGTGGACTCAGGAAATTATGTGCTCTGGAGACTGTGGACAGTGGAGACAGTGGACTCTGGACAGAGTGGTCTCTGGACAGTGTTTTACTTTGAAGACTGTGGACACTGGAGACTGTGTTACTTTGAAGACTGTGGACTCTGGAGACTGTGTTACTTTTTAGACTGTGGACACTGGAGACTGTGGGCTTTGGAGATTGTGGACTCTGGTGACTGTGGACACTAGAGAATGTGGACTCTGGAGACTGTGGACTTGAGACTGTGGACTCTGTAGACTGTGGACACTGGAGAATGTGGACACTGGAGAATGTGGACTCTGGAGACTGTGGACTCTGTAGACTGTGGACACTGGAGAATGTGGACACTAGGGACTGTGTTACTTTGAAGACTGTGGACTCTGGAGACTGTGGACACTAGAGACTAGAGGGCTTTGGAGATTATGTATTCTGGAGACTGTGGACAGTGGAGACAGTGGACTCTGGACAGAGTGGTCTCTGGACAGTGTTTAACTTTGAAGACTGTGGACAGTGGAGACTGTGGACAGTGGAGACAGTGGACTCTGGACAGAGTGGTCTCTGGACAGTGTTTAACTTTGAAGACTGTGGACAGTGGAGACTGTGGACAGTGGAGACAGTGGACTCTGGACAGAGTGGTCTCTGGACAGTGTTTTACTTTGAAGACTGTGGACTCTGGAAACTGTGGACTCTGGAGACTGTGGACACTGGAGACTATGGACTCTGAAGACTATGGACTCTGGAAACTATGGACACTGGAGACTGCATTACTTTGAAGTTTGTGGACACTGGAGACTGCGTTAATTTGGTGAATGTGGACACTGGAGAACATAGACTTTGGAGAATGTGTACACTGGAGACTGTGGACACTGGAGAGTGTGGACTTTGGAGATTGTGGACTCTGGTGACTGTGGACTCCGGAGATTGTGGACTCTGTAGACAGTGGACACTGGAGACTGTGTACTCTGGAGACTGTGGACTCTGTAGACTGTGGACACTGGAGAGTGTGGACTCCAAGTTATATAACTTCCCTGTCTCCTGATCATACAATCCTTTATAAATTCAAGCCACAATTTTTTTCTTTTTCCTCTCTTTTTCGCTCTCTCTCTCTCTCTCTCTCTCTCTCTCTCTCTTTCCTCAGAGATTTGCTGAGGTTAGAATTCTAACTTTGCTCTACCAATAGCTCGCGGCTTGCTGCTTTGCTGCTTACCTACATTTTACATGACAAATGCTTTTGTACATGACGTTTCTGCTGCACATTCTCCTCCTGGGCAACAAGATGTTTGCACAGCGTTCAAACTTTTTGATTTGATCGAAAGGAAGTTTAGACAACACCCAAGCCGCAGAAGCAGATTTTTCTTTCACAGCTCTTCTTAAAATAATCAAATTTATTTTAGACATAACACACTTCACATCACAAAACCTTAAAAAAAAATCATACGCTATATGATGTGTTTACATTTTGACAGTAGACAGAAGATGAGACACTGGATACCCTCTGATTGAGTGTGTGTGTGTGTGTGTGTGTGTGTGTGTGTGTGTGTGTGTGTGTGTGTGTGTGTGTGTTTTAAGTTTCTCCTCCAGCATCAAGATTCTGCAGTTCTGCGAGCTCAGCTAAAAACTTCTCATCAGAAGTTCAGTTTTCTCAACTTTTGCCACCCTGCCATAAAGGTGGAATAGATGTTAACAAGGATGACACAGAATGCTAAAAAATGGTTGGTCAGTTGGTCAGTTTGATCCAGCTATGAATCACGGGTTTATATTAAAACACTCGTTATCATAATTTAATGTTTTTATAAATATAATATAATATTATGAAGTTTGTAACAGTCAATTAGATTTTCCAACAAAGGAGGCGGAGCTTAGGCTTTTCACTTTCATTAACATCAAGAGAAAGTGAGGGATAAGTGGAACTAATTTGTTTCACAACAATAGAATGTAATTATAAACGGATAAAAAAAACCTGTTAGCCCTGGCACATTCATGAGGAGAATAAAAGACATCAGGATGTGCTAGAAAATAATCATACTTTCTGGTTGATAACAACAACAGCGCTTCACATATGGCTGCATCAGACCGCCCTGATGTGGATGGCTTACTTCATACAACAGTTAGTTATGTTGATTAATCTGATTGGTCGAGCAGAATTTCAACAATACAGTAGAGTTATCTTTATCATCAGATGACATCAATACTATGAAGTAAACATGAGCTGAGTCTGGAAACACCTTTTTTCTTCATTCACCAGAAAATAAACACCCTGAATATGTCAGTCTCCAGTATCCACAGTCTTCGCTGTCCATAGTCTTGAAAGTAACACTGTCTTTAGTGTCCACAATCTCCAAAGTCCGCAGAGTGTAAAGTCCACAGTCTCTAGAGTCCACAGTCTCCAGTGTCCACAGTCTCCAGTGTTCACAGTTTCCAGAGTCCACAGTCTACAGAATCCACAGTCTACAGAGGCCACAGTCACCAATGTCCACAGTCTCCAGAGTCTCCAGAGGCCACAGTCTCCAGAGTCCACAGTCTCCAGAGTCCACAGTTTCCAGTCCACAGTCTCCAGAGTTCACAGTCTCCAAAATTTACAGTCTCCAAAGTCCACATTCTTCAGAGTCCACGATCTCCAGTGTCCACAATCTTCAAAGTAACGCACTACATATTTGTATTTCTTTATTAAATTCCTTGAATTTATTTAGAAAATATAAAAAAAGATTATAATAAATGACAATAATATTATGATTATTTATATTACTATATTATATTTCTATTATTATGCCATATTATAAATAATATAATAAAAATCTAGCCATGGGGGTCACAGTCCAGTGACTTCTGTGCTGGTCCCAAGCCTGGATAAATAGAGAGGGTTGCGTCAGGAAGGGCATCCGGCGTAAAACATTGTCAAATTTAACCATGCGAATTGTCAGTACTCTGAATTTCATACCGGATCGGTCGAGGCCCGGGTTAACAACGACCACCATCGGCGCCGTTGACCAACAGGGCGCCGGTTTGGGAAAATTTGGGCTACTGTTGGTTGAAGAAGTAGAGGAGGGAGGAGAGTGCACAGACAGAGAGAGAAGAGGAAAGGTAAGAGTGTAGGACTGAGAATAGGAACTCTGAATGTTGGTACTATGACAGGGAAAGGTAGAGAGCTGGCTGATATGATGGAGAGAAGGAAGGTGGATATACCGTGTGTACAGGAGACCAGGTGGAAGGGTAGCAAGGCTCGTAGCATAGGAGCAGGATTCAAGCTGTTTTATTATGGTGTGGATAGTAAGAGAAATGGGGTAGGTGTGGTCCTGAAGGAGGAGTTTGTGAGGAATGTTCTGGAGGTGAAGAGAGTGTCAGACAGGGTGATGAGTCTGAAGTTAGAGATTGAAGGGGTGATGTTGAATGTTGTTAGTGGTTATGCCCCACAGGTAGGTTGTGAGTTAGAGGAGAAAGAGAGATTCTGGAGTGAATTAGATGAGGTGATGGAGAGTATTCCCACGGGTGAGAGAGTGGTGATAGGAGCGGATTTTAATGGACATTTTGGTGAGGGGAACAGAGGTGATGAGGAGGTGATGGGCAAGTTTGGAGTTAAGGAGAGGAACCTAGAAGGATAGATGTTAGTGGACTTTGCTAAGAGGATGGACATGGCTGTGGTTAACACTTATTTTCAGAAGAGGGAGGAGCATAGAGTGACTTACAAGAGTGGAGGTAGGAGAACACAGGTAGACTACATCCTATGTAGAAGAGGCAATCTGAAAGAGATTAGTGACTGTAAAGTGGTAGTGGGAGAGAGTGTAGCCAGACAGCATAGGATGGTGGTGTGTAGGATGACTTTGATGGTCTGTAAGAAGAAGAGGTCAAAGATAGAGATAGAGAAGAAAACCAAGTGGTGGAAGCTGAAAAAGGAGGAATTTGTGAGGAATTTAGACAGAAGTTGAGGCAGGCTCTGGGTGGTCAGGTAGTGCTGCCAGATGACTGGGAAACTACAGCAGAAGTAATCAGGGAGACAGGGAGAAAGGTGCTGGGTGTGTCATCTGGAAGGAGAAAAGAAGATAAAGAGACTTGGTGGTGGAATGAGGAAGTTCAGGTTAGTATCCAGAGGAAGAGGTTAGCCAAGAAGAAGTGGGACATGGACAGGACTGAAGAGAATAGACAGGAATACAAGGAGTTACAGTGCAGAGTGAAGAGGGAGGTGTCTAAGGCCAAGCAGAACGCATATGACGAGTTGTACACTAGGTTAGACACTAGAGAAGGAGAGAAGGACTTGTACAGGTTAGCTAGGCAGAAGGATTGAGATGGGAAGGATGTGCAGCAAGTTAGAGTTATTAAGGATAGAGATGGAAGGGTGCTCACAAGTGAGGAGAGTGTACAGAGGAGATGGAAGGAGTACTTTGAGGAGCTGATGAATGAGGAAAATGAGAGGGAAAAAAGAGTAGAAGGGGTGAACTCTGTGGAACAGAAAGTAGATAAGATTAGAAAGGATGAAGTCAGGAAGGCTTTGAAGAGGATGAAAAGTGGAAAGGCAGTTGGTCCTGATGACATCCCGGTGGAGGTCTGGAAGTGTCTAGGTGAGGCAGCAATGGAATTGTTAACTAGTTTGTTTAACAGGGTTTTAGAGAGTGAGAGGATGCCTGAGGAATGGAGAAGAAGTGTGTTAGTGCCGATCTTTAAGAATAAGGGTGACGTGCAGAGTTGCAGCAACTATAGGGGGATAAAATTGATGAGCCATACAATGAAGCTATGGGAAAGAGTAGTGGAAGCTAGGTTAAGGAAGGTAGTGGAATTTTGTGAGCAGCAGTATGGCTTCATGCCCAAAAAGAGCACAACACATGCAATTTTTGCTCTGAGAATTTTGATGGAGAAGTATAGGGATGGTCAGAGGGAGTTGCACTGTGTGTTTGTAGACTTGGAGAAAGCGTATGACAGGGTGCCAAGAGAAGAGCTGTGGTACTGTATGAGGAAGTCAGGAGTAGCGGAGAAGTATGTCAGAGTGGTGCAGGACATGTATAAGAGGAGCAGGACAGTGGTCAGGTGTGCTGTAGGTCAGACAGAGGAGTTCAAAGTGGAGGTGGGACTGCATCAGGGATCGGCTCTGAGCCCCTTCCTGTTTGCTATGGTGATGGACCAGTTGTCAGAGGAGGTCAGACAGGAGTCTCCTTGGACAATGATGCTTGCAGATGACATTGTGATCTGTAGTGAGAGCAGGGAGCAGGTGGAGTTAAACCTGGAGAGGTGGAGGTTTGCGCTGGAGAGAAGAGGAATGAAAGTCAGTCGTAGTAAGACTGAGTACATGTGTGTGAATGAAAGGGAGGGAAGTGGAACAGTAAGGTTACAGGGTGAAGAGGTGAAGAAGGTACAGGAGTTTAAGTACTTGGGGTCAAGAGTAATGGAGAGTGTGGGAAAGAGGTAAAGAAGCGAGTGCAGGCAGGTTGGAATGGGTGGAGAAAGGTGTCGGGAGTTCTGTGTGATAGGAAAATATCAGCGAGGATCAAGGGGAAGGTGTACAGGACAGTGGTGAGACCGGCCATGCTGTATGGTTTAGAGACAGTCTCACTGAGGAA
>JAUCMX010000013.1:22207009-22242009 GCA_033459395.1 Hemibagrus guttatus
TATGAGATTATTGTTATATTTGAAATAATTTCATATATTTAGAGCACACAGAAAACATGACTGTATGTGAGCAAGAGCCATAACTGAACTAGAGTGTTTATATGTTAGAAAAGCTTCCCAATGAGGAATGAGTGATGAGTGTACACAGTAAAGAAACACAGTTATCAATTTCTTACCACTCATGTCCAAGGCTATTAGTTTCATATAATCATCACTTCATCTGGTATCGATTTTCAGTTCTGTAAGGCATGAGACAGAACATTATAGAACATCATATCAGCCTGGAAAGGTAAAAGGTTGACAAAGGCATTTGTAAAGCTCAAAGTGAGAGCCATTGTCTGTGTGGAGAATCTTCCCAGAAGTGGACAACCTTCCAAAAATCCTCCAAGAGCTCATCGAGGGCTCATTCAGAATGTCACAAAAGAACCCAGACAAATACTGAAGAAACTGGAAGCCTCGCTTACTTTAGATAATGGTTTATGATTCCGTTATTAGAAAGCGAAATAAAAAGAAAAGGTATCCATGGCCTTTCATCCACTGGAGTTGCAAGGGGAAAAAAACACTGCTTTCTAACAGGAACATAAAAGCCACCTTGATGACCTTCAGGTCTTTTGAGATGATGTTCTGTGGAAGTCAGAAATTGAACCTTTTTTTTTCTTTATATCTGGTGGAAATCTTAAGAACTTCATACCAACTCTGAAGCATGGTGGTGGTAGTGCGGTGGTGTAGAGATGCTTTGTTTGCCAGCCATAATTGGCAAAACCGTATGAACTCCACTCTGTACTGGAAAATCATGAAGGAAAACATCCAGTTATCAGAAGCACCAGCAGAATTGGGTTATGCAGTAAGACTGAAGCACATTTTAGATGAGATATTTCCCTGTGTGAGTGTAAACGCCGAGTGAACAGATTCCTGGGTTTATGTAGTTGGAGGTTTCACACTGCTCCTACTTTCCCCGGGTTTAACACTGAATCCTGGCTCTTCAGAATCTTCCCTTGTTTATACACTCTACATTCCTAAACCCCGCCTTAACCTTCTGCTGATTTATATATTCACGTATCATTAGCTATGATTGGATAAATCCAGCAAGCGAGCGCTTTAAATAAGGGCCCCTCTCATGCTATCACTTTTATCAGTGAGGATAAAAGTTAAGGTCTGTGCTTCTGCACCCGAGCAGCTTCTGTTGTCTTTCACAGCTTTATCATCTTTTTGCTCTTTTTAATTTTGTCATGTAGTCCATCAGCCGTTCACTGGTTCACTGATATCCAACTTCCGCTAATTTTTCAGTGTCGTATTTCCCCCTCGCTACTTCCGTGATGTTCAGTGTTTTGCTGCCTGACTCTATCTACTGAGCCATTTTTACGTTTAAATGTCGCTACTTCCTGGTTTTCACCTGATATAAAGTTTTCATGCGCTGCTCAGTTACTGATTGGTTGTCTGTTGCTAAGCAACCAGCCGTAACATTCTAACATTTACCCTAATGTTTTGTCCTATATACACCAGCCCTTTTATATCTGTCTTTGCCAGTCTTTTTTTTTTTGTTTGTGTGGTTTGGTCAGATGCCATTGTGTTTCCAGGTTCCCGTGTTATCCTTCCGTTTTGTTACTCATGTTGTATTTGTCCAGTGTTCTGTCCAAGTCTTGTTTTAGTTTTTTTAAATGAAGCAGTGATTTTAATTTATCCTGCTTGTAGGTCTGATAAACTGCACGTGGGTGATAGCAACTACCACGGAGATCCAGGTCGAGCCCCGCTTCAGACAGTGTCTCCCAAACGTTACACGCTGTTTCTATATCACACATGTAGAGAAATGTTCCTCTACCTGGGGGTTGAAGGGGGTTTAGAACGAGATTAAGAGCAGTGTGAAAAGCCATAATAGGTCTGAATGCTTTAAAAGAATCCACGTTTCAGTCGAGGCCTACTTCATGCACAAAATCTCTCCAGAGCTGCTGAGTTAACTATACAGAATTGACTACATTTGTCTAAAGTGATGCGAAAGACCAGTCTGCTGATATGGTTAGAGTTTGGTCACAGTTGTTGCTGATCAAGTTTAGGAGTGGCAATTGGATGGGGCGAGGGGGCAATTACTTTTTCACATGGGTGTTCTTGCAAACTGTGCTGTTTGTTTCACCGTGTTCTCATCATCATATATATTCCATTTTCCAAATTACAGAATGTACCAAATATAAAAACTATTTCCATTAAAAATGACTCATACACACGAACTCCAGTGTTTACTCATCCAGCTGCTCCAGACCTACTTCACTTTGTCAGCAATATGAGTGAATAGCCGTAGGTATAATAACAGGTCCGCGATGCGGTCAGTCTGACCTCACGTCGATGTTTTTTTTTTTTATCCAACATTTCGGCTTTATTGACGTTCCTATCAGTGTTCACAGCTGGTCATTTTTGTTATAAAAAAATTCTCTTGCTGTCACTGTTAATAAGCAACAGTAAAAAGAGGCTTAGTGAGGGATTTTTTATTTATTTATTTTTGCTCAGAAACTTTTGAACTTGACTTCAGTGTTATATTTGAAAGATTCTCAACATTGATTGATTCCTGAAAATGTTTTTTGCTTTCTAAAGGTTTATAGCACATCCTGTAATGTCCTTTTATTTATTTTTTTACCATGATTTTTTTACCAAAATTTTCTTTTTTGTTTACAGTGTTGAACAAAGTACTAACAGGAAAGCAAAGCAAAAGATAATACTGATGTACATAAATGCTCAACAAGAAGATCAGGGCTGGGTCACAAATCATAGGGACACAGGCGCTAGACTAAGAAAAATGAGAAAAACATGTTAAATAAGGTGAATAATCACTAAGCACAGAACAGGTGAGCACTATGAACAAAGAAAGTGAAACATACCACCGAAGAAGATGTGAACTCACATGTGCAGGGTTTCCCCCCTGGTGGTCTGGCAGGGAATTGTCCCAAATATCCCGGAATCTCTGACAAGTCTCTGAGTGTCCCGTGACCCGTGTCATGACCCGTCTGATTACTACAGAATTTGTTTTTTACAGATTATTTTTTTTATTTCTCAAATTGACATCTGTGTTTCTTACTGACAACGAGATTAAACTTAAACTTAAACACATATCTTCTGTTTAAAATCTCCAGTACGGCCTTAGAGAAAATCCACCCAAACTCCACGCCTGATACTTACATGTGATGTGGGATTTTTGTTTATTTATGTTTTCTGTTATTTATTTCCTTCAATGTGGGATTTTTTTTTACACTAGCTTCATTTAATTTTTTTTTAAATTCATATATTTCCATATTTTTATTGCTTGCTTTTTAAAAAATAATTTATTTTTAAATGATCTTTTTTATTTCCACGTCTTCATTATAATAATAATAATAATAATAATAATAATAATAATAATAATAATAATTCTTCTTCTTCTTCTTTCGGCTTTTCCCTTCAGGGGTCGCCACAGCGAATCATCTCTCTCCACCTATCCCTATCTTCTGCATCCTGAACACTTGCACCCACTAGCTTCATATCCTCATTAATTCCATCCATATACCTCCTCTTTGGCCTTCCTCTTTGCCTCCTGCCTGGCAGCTCCATGTCCAACATTCTCCTACCAATATACTCACTCTCCCTCCTCTGAACATGTCCAAACCATCTTAATCTGGCCTCCCTAACTTTGTCCCCCAAACGTCCAACATGAGCTGTCCCTCTGATGTACTCGTTCCTAATCCTGTCCAATCTTGTCACTCCCAAAGAGAACCTCAACATCTTCAGCTCTGCTACCTCTAGCTCTGACTCCTGTCTCTTCCTCAGTGACACTGTCTCTAAACCATACAGCATGGCCGGTCTCACCACTGTCCTGTACACCTTTCCCTTGATTCTCGCTGATATTTTCCTATCACACAGAACTCCCGACACCTTTCTCCACCCATTCCAACCTGCCTGCACTCGCTTCTTTACCTCTTTCCCACACTCTCCATTACTCTGGACTGTTGACCCCAAGTACTTAAACTCCTGTACCTTCTTCACCTCTTCACCCTGTAACCTTACTGTTCCACTTCCCTCCCTTCCATTCACACACATGTACTCAGTCTTACTACGACTGACTTTCATTCCTCTTCTCTCCAGTGCAAACCTCCACCTCTCCAGGTTTTCCTCCACCTGCTCCCTGCTCTCACTACAGATCACAATGTCATCTGCAAACATCATTGTCCAAGGAGACTCCTGTCTGACCTCCTCTGACAACTGGTCCATCACTATAGCAAACAGGAAGGGGCTCAGAGCCGATCCCTGATGCAGTCCCACCTCCACATTGAACTCCTCTGTCTGACCTACAGCACACCTCACCACTGTCCTGCTCCTCTCATACATGTCCTGCACCACTCTGACATACTTCTCTGCTACTCCTGACTTCCTCATACAGTACCACAGCTCTTCTCTTGGCACCCTGTCATACGCTTTCTCCAAGTCTACAAACACACAGTGCAACTCCTTCTGACCATCCCTATACTTCTCCATCAAAATCCTCAGAGCAAAAATTGCATCTGTTGTGCTCTTTCTGGGCATGAAGCCATACTGCTGCTCACAAATTTCCACTACCTTCCTTAGCCTAGCTTCCACTACTCTTTCCCATACCTTCATTGTATGGCTCATCAACTTTATCCCCCTATAGTTACTGCAACTCTGCACGTCACCCTTATTCTTAAAGATCGGCATTAACACACTTCTTCTCCATTCCTCAGGCATCCTCTCACTCTCTAAAACCCTGTTGAACAAATTAGCTAAAAATTCCACTGCTGCCTCTCCCAGACACTTCCAGACCTCCACCGGAATGTCATCAGGACCAACTGCCTTCCCACTTTTCATCCTCTTCAAAGCCTTCCTGACTTCATCCTTTCTAATCTTATCTACTTTCTGTTCCACAGAGTTCACCCCTTCTACTCTTTTTTCCCTCTCATTTTCCTCATTCATCAGCTCCTCAAAGTATTCCTTCCATCTCCTCTGTACACTCTCCTCACTTGTGAGCACCCTTCCATCTCTATCCTTAATAACTCTAACTTGCTGCACATCCTTCCCATCTCGATCCCTCTGCCTAGCTAACCTGTACAAGTCCTTCTCTCCTTCTCTAGTGTCTAACCTAGTGTACAACTCGTCATATGCCTTCTGCTTGGCCTTAGACACCTCCCTCTTCACTCTGTGCTGTAACTCCTTGTATTCCTGTCTATTCTCTTCAGTCCTACACACCACCATCCTATGCTGTCTGGCTACACCCTCTCCCACTACCACTTTACAGTCACTAATCTCTTTCAGATTGCCTCTTCTACATAGGATGTAGTCTACCTGTGTTCTCCTACCTCCACTCTTGTAAGTCACTCTATGCCCCTCCCTCTTCTGAAAATAAGTGTTAACCACAGCCATGTCCATCCTCTTAGCAAAGTCCGCTACCGTCTGTCCATCAGGGTTCCTTTCCTTAACTCCAAACTTGCCCATCACCTCCTCATCACCTCTGTTCCACTCACCAACATGTAAATTAAAATCTGCTCCTATCACCACTCTCTCACCCGTGGGAATACTCTCCATCACCTCATCTAATTCATTCCAGAATCTCTCTTTCTCCTCTAACTCACAACCTACCTGTGGGGCATAACCACTAACAACATTCAACATCACCCCTTCAATCTCTAACTTCAGACTCATCACCCTGTCTGACACTCTCTTCACCTCCAGAACATTCCTCACAAACTCCTCCTTCAGGACCACACCTACCCCATTTCTCTTACTATCCACACCATAATAAAACAGCTTGAATCCTGCTCCTATACTACGAGCCTTGCTACCCTTCCACTTGGTCTCCTGTACACACAGTATATCCACCTTCCTTCTCTCCATCATATCAGCCAGCTCTCTACCTTTCCCTGTCATAGTACCAACATTCAGAGTTCCTATTCTCAGTCCTACACTCTTACCTTTCCTCTTCTCTCTCTGTCTACGCACTCTCCTCCCTCCTCTACTTCTTCGACCAACAGTAGCCCAATTTCCACCGGCGCCCTGTAGGTCAACGGCAACGATGGTGGTAGTTGGTTACCCGGACCTCAACCAATCTGGTATGAAATTCAGAGTACTGACAATTTGATACTACCTCCCATTGCCTTTATAACCTCCTCCAACCTCTTTGGGTAATCTCTGAGCAGCTTTTGTATTCTCTCAGGTGTAATTTTAGCACATTCTTCCTGGCATATTTGTTCCAAGTCTACCAGATTGCTTGGCTGTCTGTCATGCACGGCCTTCTTTAAATCTATCCACAGGTTTTCTGTTATATTCAAGTCTGGAGACTGGGAAGGCCATGGCCAAACATTCACCTTATTCTTTTTAAACCATTCCTGAGTTGTCTTTGCTTTGTGTTTTGCATCATAGTTTTGTTGAAAGATCCACTGCCTCTTCATTTTTAGCTTTCTCAGCGAGCCTCCACCGTGTTTGACTGTGTGAATGATGTTCTTCTCCTTATAGTTTTTTTCATACCACACATACCTGTGCAAATTATGACCAAAGAATTTGACTTTGGTCTCATCAGACCACATAATCTTATTCCAAAACTCATTTGGTTTGTTCACATGCTCTTTAGCATACTCTAAGCGTGCTGCCTTGTGTCTAGACATAAGCAATGGCTTCCTGCATGCTTTTCTCCCAAACATTCCAGACTTGTGCAGACTGTGCTTGACGGTGGAGCTGTGGACTTTTATACCACTTGCTTCTAAGAACTTTTTCAGGCCTCCTGGTGTTTTTTTTGGATTCTTACGAAGCTTTCACGCAAGTTGCCTAGCAGCTCTTTCAGTTATTTTTCTTGGTCTTCCACTCCTTAGTAGAGTCTAAGCGTGTCCATGTTTCTTCCATTTCTGGATTATGGTCTTCACAGTTGGCACTGGTATCCCTATACGCTTTGAAATTCTTTTTATAACCCTCCTCAGCTTTATGAAAGTTTACCAATTTAATTTTTAGGTCTTCTGACAGCTGTTTCCCTGATCATATTGTTGCTTGAGACTGGTCCTGGAGATCTACCCACTTGCAAATATATAATTCATGCCTAATTGGTGCCACTCATCAAGCATTAAGTGTTGATGATGTTTTTTAAAGGATCAGACACCCAAATTTACATATTAAAGTTAAATACCTAGAGGGTTTACCAAAGGGGATGTAAACTTTTGAGCTTGCTATTAAAGATACATTTGGATTCAGCTATTTTAACATTGAGGCCATACCATAAAATGTTTTCCGAGGGGAATCACATTTAAATGATTATGGAAGGCTATTCTGAAGATGAACTGTACAACAGGGGCAGCTGTTTCAGCCAAGGTGTAAGGGGGATGCAAACTTTTTGTATGTTTTCACATGAGTTTTTCCACATAATTATTTCTTTTCCTTCACTTATTTATTTGTTTGTTTGTTTGTTTGTTTGTTTATTTATTTATTTATTTATTTATTTATTTATTTATACATGGTAATTGTTTCCATAAAGGACATAGTTTTTTTTTCATGGTTTCAATTAGTTATTCCAAAGAAAACTTTTGTTTTTCATTTATTTTTCAGTTGTTAACAATTCATTTTCCAATTGTTAGCTATTGAAATTTATTAATATTATTTTTCAATTGCTTGACAAAGTGTTTTTTTTTTTTTTTGCATAATTCAGTATTTCAAGAGGCTTTTATTGCCATTTTGAACATATATAGGTGATGCAGTATGCAATAAAATTAAATAACCTTCCTCCAGGACCTTATAGAAATCAACACAAAATAAGGGTTAAAGAATAAAAAAAAAAAGAGCCTATTGACACAACATGCTTGTCTGCAACCTTGAGCAAACAGTGCAAAACAAAATACAGTGCAATACAATACACTCCAGGCAGATACAAGCTAGACACATAAAGATAGCACAGAGCATTGTTTACCCTGTACTGACTCTATTGCAATAAAGTACAGTGGGGCAAAAAAGTATTTAGTCAGCCACCAATTGTGCAAGTTCTCCCACTTAAAAAGATGAGAGAGGCCTGTAATTTTCATCATAGGTACACTTCAACTATGAGAGACAGAATGAGAAAAAAAAAATCCAGAAAATCACATTGTCTGATTTTTAAAGAATTTATTTGCAAGTTATGGTGGAAAATAAGTAGTTGGTCAATAACAAAAGTTCATCTCAATACTTGTTATATACCCTTTGTTGGCAATGACAGAGGTCAAACGTTTTCTGTAAGTCGCCACAAGGTTTTTACACACTGTTGCTGGTAGTTTGGCCCATTCCTCCATGCAGATCTCCTCTAGAGCAGTGATGTTTTGGGGCTGTCGCTGGGAACACGGATTTTCAACTCCCTCCAAAGATTTTCTATGGGGTTGAGATCTGGAGACTGGCTAGGCCACGCCAGGACCTTGAAATGCTTCTTACGAAGCCACTCCTTCGTTGCCCAGGCGGTGTGTTTGGGATCATTGTCATGCTGAAAGACCCAGCCACGTTTCATCTTCAATGCCCTTGCTGATGGAAGGAGGTTTTTACTCAAAATCTCACGATACATGGCCCCATTCATTCTTTCCTTTACACGGATCAGTCGTCCTAGTCCCTTTGCAGAAAAACAGCCCCAAACCATGATGTTTCCACCCCCATGCTTCACAGTAGGTATGGTGTTCTTTGGATGCAACTCAGCATTCTTTCTCCTCCAAACACAACAAGTTGAGTTTTTACCAAAAAGTTCTATTTTGGTTTCATCTGACCACATGACATTCTCCCAATCCTCTTTTGGATCATCCAAATGCTCTCTAGCAAACTTCAGACGAGCCCGGACATGTACTGGTTTAAGCAGGGGGACACGTCTGGCACTGCAGGATTTGAGTCCCTGGTAGCGTAGTGTGTTACTGATGGTAGCCTTTGTTACTTTGGTCCCAGCTCTCTGCAGGTCATTCACTAGGTCCCCCCGTGTGGTTCTGGGATTTTTGCTCACCGTTCTTGTGATCATTTTGACCCCACGGGGTGAAATCTTGCGTGGAGCCCCAGATTGAGGGAGATTATCAGTGGTCTTGTATGTCTTCCATTTTCTAATAATTGCTCCCACAGTTGATTTCTTCACACCAAGCTGCTTACCTATTGCAGATTCAGTCTTCCCAGCCTGGTGCAGGTCTACAATTTTGTTTCTGGTGTCCTTTGACAGCTCTTTGGTCTTGGCCATAGTGGGGTTTGGAGTCTGACTGTTTGAGGTTGTGGACAGGTGTCTTTTATACTGATAACGAGTTCAAACAGGTGCCATTAATACAGGTAATGAGTGGAGGACAGAGGAGCCTCTTAAAGAAGAAGTTACAGGTCTGTGAGAGCCAGAAATCTTGCTTTTTTGTAGGCGACCAAATACTTATTTTCCACCATAATTTGCAAATAAATTCTTTAAAAATCAGACAATGTGATTTTCTGGATTTTTTTTTTTTCATTCTGTCTCTCATAGTTGAAGTGTACCTATGATGAACATTACAGGCCTCTCTCATCTTTTTAAGTGGGAGAACTTGCACAATTGGTGGCTGACTAAATACTTTTTTGCCCCACTGTATATGTACTGTTATACGAACAAAATGCTGCAGTTTGCTTCAATATCCTTTATTTATATTCTACATCTTTATAATAATCTCTGCTCTAATTCATCCCAAAGGTGTTCTATGGGGTTGAGGTCAGGACTCTGTGCAGGTCAGTGAAGTTCCTCCACACCAAACTCACTCATCCATGTCTTTATGGACCTTGCTTTGTGCACTGGTGTGCAGTCATGTTGGAACAGGAAGGGGTCATCCCCAAACTGTTCCCACAAAGTTGGGAGCATGAAATTGTTCTAAATGAACTAAGGGGCCGAAAAACAACACCTGAATTCAATGATTTGGAGGGGTGTCCCAAAAATTTGGCAATATAATCTATATTATTCTCTTCTTGCAACATCTATGTTTCAAAATTAAATAATTCCTTTAATTAAAAGATGACTAAAAACAAAAACAAAAACAACTGAGGAGGCTTTCAGCTAAAACTGCAATTAGCTGTGTGCTGGGACTGACACTTAATTCCGTTTATTGTAAATATTTTACTGTAGATTTTGTCTGTAGTTCAATATGAATGTGTCACAATTGCAAATAAATTTCATTCTCTGTTGAATGTGTTTCTGTTTTTGAAAGCAGTGTTTTAACATTTGAAACAGGTGCTTTGAAAAATCTACTTTAAATATTTAGCAGGTGGTGGCAGGTGAATGGCTAAAGAATTCATGGATTTTGGCAGATGTGTCCTTGAAAATTTTGGAAGTGGTCCTTGAAAATATTTTGTATGAAGTGAAGCAATGAAAAAGTGATGCGCAGTTTGTACTGCCGAGACTGACATGAGTTTAGTTTTAAACAATGAATTTTAGCTAAATAAATAAATTAAAATAAACGAATATTTATTTATTTATTTATTTATTTATTTATTTATTTATTTATTTATTTATTTATTCATTTATTCATTTATCTATTATTTATAAATAAACAAAATAAATAAAATAAAAATGGTAAATGAGACAGAACTCTAACATTGATAAATATTTGTTTTGCAATTGTTTATTATAACATTTTATTCATTCATTCATTCATTCATTGTCTACCTCTTATCCAATCTATTCTCGGGTCACGGGGAGCCTGTGCCTCTCAGGCGTAATTGGGCATCAAGGCAGGATACACCCTGGACGGAGTATTTTATTTATTATTCTTTCTTTCTTTCTTTCTTTCTTTCTTTCTTTCTTTCTTTCTTTATATTGTTATTTAATTTATTATTATTTATTTGATGTGCATATTTACATATTTATCTGCACTTGTTCATTTGCACAATTTCTACTATTTGCACTTCTATTAGATGCTAAACAGCATTTTGTTGCTATGTACCTGTACTTTGCAATGACAGTATCTATCTATCTATCTATCTATCTATCTATCTATCTATCTATCTATCTATCTATCTATCTATCTATCTATCTATCTGTCTATCCATCCATCCATCCATCCATCCATCTATCTGTCTGTCTGTCTATCTGACCTGACTGTACGTTTATGACTATGAGGTAAGGCGTGAGATGAGATGACTCTGCAGATGTCTTCCCTCAGAGGATCTGACGTGGCTGTTGGAGAAATCTGAATTAGATGAATGAGAAGTCTGAGACACGTGTTCATAATTAATTACAAAATGCCTGGGATTTAATTAGCTTGTAATATGTCAAATAATTATCATCGACACGTAGACACGCTGGGTCTCTGTTTTATCGCCAGTGAGGTTTTTTTTTTTTACTTGGTTAACTGTCCTTTAAGGGATACCCCAGCCCAGTGATAACAATGTTAATTAGTGGCGCTATATTTGCCAGAAGCGTATGTGTTCTCATTAGTTTGTGTAGCTGACACACACACACACACACACACACACACACACACACACACACACACACACACACGAGCCTGTTTCATCATTGTTCCCGCTGTTTTAATTACTCTTGCTGTACAAAAAGTTGATTGTTCATTACAGTACTACAGAGGGAGAACAAAAAAAAAACTAACCGTGTTAACGGCTCGATCAGCCCTCAGCTTTGAGCTTCACTTCATTTATGAAAAATGTAATTTAAAATATAAATTCACCAAGGGACACATTTCCTAAAAGACAACACTATAGCAGCACTGCTGAGCTGTTCAGTTTCATAATAATAATAATAATAATAATAATAATAATAATAATAATAATAATAATAATAATAATAATAAGGCGATCCATCACAAAGTGTACACATTTTTATTTAAACAGAATATATTAACAACAAATGTATACGATCATGCATTGTTCAGGCATTATATGAAGATTAGAGGCTGTCAGTATTTATGGAATATAATACTCATAAAGCTATATAGTGTGTCATAGAGTGTTATATAATGTCAAAGGGTTTTATAAAGTGTCATAGAATGTTACTGAGTGCCATAGAGTGTTGTAGAGTGTCAGAGTGTTATAGGTTGTCTTAGGATGTTATAGGGTGTCATAAGGTGTTATATATTGTCATAGAGTGTCAGAGTGACGTAGAGTGTCGTAGAGTGTCAAAGAGTGTTATAGGTTGTCTTAGGATGTTATTGGGTGTCATAAGGTGTTATATATTGTCATAGAGTGCTGTAAAGTGTCACAGAGTCTTGTTGGTTTGTATGTTATAGTGTGCCATAAGGTGTTATAGAGTGTCATGGGGTGTTATACAGTGTAGCAGAGTGTCAGAGTGACATAGTGTGTCATAAAGAGTTATTGAGTGCAATAGAGTGTTATATAATGTCATAGAGTTTCATAGAGAGTTAAAGAGTGTCCTAAGAGTGTTTCATAAGGTGTTATAGAGTGTCATAGATTGCTTTAAAGTGTCATGGGGTGTTTCATAGTGGCATATAGTGTAAGAGAGTGTCACGGGGTGTTAGATAACATCATAGAGTATTATAGACTGACATAGGGTGTTACAGAGTGTCATAAAAAGTTGGTGTTATAGAGTGTCATAGAGTGTTATAGTTCATCACTCAGCAATGGTGTGGTGTGATAAGACGGAGCTGCTGTTACTATCCTGACATTTCTTCACATCGTCCATAACATCACAGCACAACCCGAAATGTACACACAGCAATTTACAATTTTTTTTCTTTAAACACATCACGCTCTTTATCTGTTCATAGTTACATTTAATGATGTGGAAGCTTGTGAAGCAATTTATAGCAGCTTTAAACAGTCATTCCCTCACCTGCTTTTCTGTTTTTCTCTCCAAGTTAATAAGAAAAACATGGCTGTGGTGTGTTCTGGGAATTTCTAAACCGCTCTGTCCTGAAAACTTTCCCATGAAGGAAAACTTTACCTCTAACAGTTACACAACACTGACACTGGAGACTCCTTCCATGAAAGTCTCCTTACAAAAAAACAACAATAACATGCACCATTTTAAAATCTGTCTTGTGGAGCATCATTGACCGAGCTGCCAATTAGCACCTTCTGACCAATCAAATGCTACAATACAACAGTGCTATATAACTGTCTGTATTGTGAAACCTTTTCAACTTCACTACTAATTTGCCTGCTAATTAATTGTGTGTTCATGACCACTAAGGACTCCAAGCTTCCTGTTTTTCATCTCAGAGCAATCTTTAAGATCAAAAAATAAAAACGGATGCTTAAGCTAGCACTTGTTTGGCTGCTGCACGGTTTAAAAAGCTTTCAAACAGATTTTATAAGCCTTCAGAGAGTTGAGTTGAATTGCCGGTGCTTCATTTGTTTTAAAAATGAATGTAGGATGCAGAATGGAGAGTATGGTAATGCAACATCAATTGCTCTGGGAGAAAAAGCACAACAAAAAGAATAAATATGAAAGCATAAAGTTAGATCTAAAACCCAAATTATACTACAGCTATATCTAACAACCTAAATGTTCTATGGGGGATTAATAAAGGTACATCTCTCATCCCATCCCAAAAAACAAAAGTTTTTTGTTTGTTTGTTTGTATGCTGCTATTTCCTGTTCTTTGTGATTTTGACCTTCGGAAATCCGACTATCCGAGCAAACTGGAATTGACTTGAAGAACTACCTGGAGGTCAGAAATTTCCCAATAGTCATGAATGCAACATTACAGTTTCATTGATGGCACATTATATAAAAAAATAAAACACTTATTAAGGAAATAATAACCTTCTTTTTTCAATTTTTTAATAACAGCATGGTATGAAGTCTTCTACCCGTCTTGTACTACAACAGTTTGCCAATAATTTGATATCTTTATTTATAAAAGAATGACATGGCTTCTTCTTATTTTTTTTATCTATTTATAGTTACATTGTGGAATGTCTGGGAAACAAACGATCACGTAATTTATAGCAGTTATAAACAGTCATTCCTCCATCCATTAACATTAATATAAACCTGTCATTAGCAGCCACACTAAAATGAACCAATCACAATCTAGAAATCAACTCGTCGACTAAAGGCACACTGTTGTCAGTCATCTAGGCACTCGACGAGTATTAGATGATACAGTCAGTGCAGCAACGAGAGACAGCCACTTGTAGCTGAAGGCTACAGGTCAGACATGGCTATGATTCTTACTTTAGATCCTCTGGTGGGAAAAAAACAAAACAAAAAACTGCCGCTAACCTTGAGGCTGCTGGTTAAAAAAGCAAACACATGGCAGTTCTGTAACCTTTAACAGCAAACACGACCCTGGGAGCTTCTCTCTGGAGGACAGTCTTCCATATTCCAGCAGCCATGGAGGACGAAAAAACCTCCACTGTCTGGGAATGGCCATTTTATGTGTACCTTCATATAGCTGTTTTTCAACACAATCTGAAGAATCCCACACTGTCCAATCTCTTTTGTAGGAAATATATTAGATTCCTGTACATGTAAATGATTCAAATATATGCCAAAGGATACATAGACATAAATAAATCTTACAGAAATAATCCTAACAGTTTATTCAAGGGTAGTGTTCACAGGACTATATAACACCTACCTACATAAGCCCTTTAATCCCTTTAGCCATAATTCAACACAAACATTAATAACAGTTTATTCCACCTGTGTATGATATCAAATAAAATGTTTTCACTGACATTAGAGTTAAGCTGACTTAAAACCTGAGTCATATCAGATGATATAAGATGATATTATGAGATTTTTATACATTTGTGTGGTGTATATAATGTAAATAGTACAAAATAGTGCTGGATTTAAAAGAATAAAGATCTAAGCCACTTTGACCAGAGTTGAATTGCGATGGCTAGATGTCTGGGTCTCTGAAACAACAAGTCTTGTGGGGTATTACTGGAATGCATTGATTTGTATCTACCAAAAGTGCCAAAATGAAGGATAACTGGTGAACCGGTGACATGGACTCCCAAGACTTCTTTATTCTGAGTGCGGAGTGAAGACGAGTCCTTCTGGTCTGATGCAACTGAAGAGCTACTGTAGCACAAATTGCTGAAAAAGTGAATGATGGTTCAGATAGAAAAAAGTCAGAACACAGATAGAATTAGAGCTTGAGCATATAGAGCTGCGTAGCTGCAGAGCAGAGTGACTATGCTGACCCCCTGTCCACCACCGGAAGCTCCTACAATGAACATGTGGCATCCGAACTGGACCAGGGAGCAGTGGAAGAAGAAAGCCTGATCTGATGAATCGTGTGGACAGCCATGTGGAGGCCTGAATCATGCAGACATCCAGATGTATGTGCGCCGCTTACATCCTTGGGAACCGATGGTACCAGGATGCACTTTAAGAAGAATGCAAGCTGGAGGCAGTGTAATGTTCTGGGTAATGTTCTGCTCAGAAACCTTGAGTACTGGCATTGATGCCAAGACATATACAGTGGTGTGAAAAAGTGTTGGCCCCCTTCCTGATTTCTTATTTTTTTGCATGTTTGTCACACTTTAATGTTTCAGATAATCAAACACATTTAAATATTAGTCAAAGATAACACAAGTAAACACATCATGCAGTTTTTAAATTAAGCTTTTTATTATTAAGGGAAAACAAAATCCAAAACTACATGGCCCTGTGTGAAAAAGTGTTTGCCCCCTAAGCTTAATAACTGGTTGGGCCACCCTTAGCTGCAACAACTGCAATCAAGCGTTTTCCATAACTTGCAATGAGTCTGTTACAGCGCTGTGGAGGAATTTTGGCCCACTCATCTTTGCAGAATTGTTGTAATTCAGCCACATTGGAGGGTTTTCGAGCATGAACCACCTTTTTAAGGTCATGCCACAGCATCTCAATCAGATTGAGGTCAGGACTTTGACTAGGCCACTCCAAAGTCTTCATTTTGTTTTCCTTCAGCCATTCAGAGGTGGACTTGCAGGTGTGTTTTGGATCATTGTTCTGCTGCAGAACCCAAGTTCGCTTCAGCTTGAGGTCACAAACAGATGGCCGGACATTCTCCTTCAGGATTTTTTGGTAGATCAGACAGCAGAATTCATGGTTCCAGTTATCACAGCAAGTCTTCCAGGTCCTGAAGCAGCAAAACAGCCCCAGACCATCACACTACCACCACCATATTTTACTGTTGGTATGATGTTCTTTTTCTGAAATGCGTGTTACTTTTACGCCAGACGTAATGGGACACAGACCTTCTACCAATTTTTGTCTCGTCAGTCCACAGAGTATTTTCCCAAAAGTCTTGGGATCATCAAGATGTTTTCTGGCAAAACTGAGACGAGCCTTTATGTTCTTTTTGCTCAGCAGCGGTTTTCGTCTTGGAACTCTGCCATGCAAACCATTTTTGCCCAGTCTCTTTCTTATGGTGGAGTCATGAACACTCACCTTAACTGAGGCAAGTGAGGCCTGCAGTTCTTTGGATGGTGTTGTGGGGTCTTTTGTGACTTCCTGGATGAGTTGTCACTGCACTCTTGGGGTAATTTTGGTCAGCTGGCCACTCCTGGGAAGGTTCTCCACTGTTCCATGTTTTCACCATTTGTAGATAATGGCTCTCACTGTGGTTCGCGGCAGTCCCAAAGCTTTAGAAATGGCTTTCTAACCTTTTCCAGACGGATAGATCTCAATTACTTTCTTTCTCATTTGTTTTTGAATTTCTTTGGATCTCGGCATGATGTCTAGCTTTTGAGGATCTTTTGGTCTACTTCACTTTGTCAGGCAGGTCCTATTTAAGTGAGTTCTTGATTGCAAACAGGTGTGGCAGTAATCAGGCCTGGGTGTGGCTAGAGAAATTGAACTCAGGTGTGATAAACCACAGTTAAGTTATGTTTTAACAGGTGGGGCAAACACTTTTTCACACAGGGCCATGTAGTTTTGGATTTTGTTTTCCCTTAATAATAAAAAACCTTCATTTAAAAACTGCATGATGTGTTTACTTGTGCTATCTTTGACTAATATTTAAATATGTTTGATTATCTTAAACATTAAAGCGTGACAAACATGCAAAAAAATAAGAAATCAGGAAGGGGGCCAACACTTTTTCACACCACTGTATACAACCTAATCTCATGAGAAATTTCAGAAGTTTGATCTAGCGAGGGTGATGGAACCATACCATCTTACCAGCACATTGAAGTGATACTTTAAGTGTCTAAATATTTCATGCTTATGTGTAGCAAACTTTCTCAGCGTCCATTCTGACTTGCCGGGTTTTTAATCGAGACTGAGTAATGCAGTCATCCCTTACATGTGTTTATTCCTTGGAGATGGGGTGCATACTTCTCAGCTTCTTCAGCTGGTTTGTCTTGGTTCACAGGCTAATGATAACTTCATTACAGTGATGTGTTGTGATGTGGAGAACTCAAAAATGAAGTGGGAGGTACACTTCCTCATGCATGCATCAAATGAGTCCACGCAAGCCAACTCTTTTTAGAATCCTTCTGGATTCTGTGTCTGCATTAAATATATATATATCTAAAGTCTCCCAGTACAGGGAATTTGTAGGATCTTGATTTGTCTTTGAGGAGAGAAATTTTGCTTCATGAATTTGAGTATAATCCCAAGAGAGCCTTCAATGGACTCTCCCTACTCTGGCCCTTTGTGGATAAGACTGGACACACCTGCTGTACACAGTAAAATGAAAGAAATTTCCTCTAGGACCCTGGTGTTACATGAAGACCCAGAGCTTGTATTGCTCCATCTGACCCCAGCTGGACCACAGCCATCATTACAATCGCTGGTACTACTCATTTAGATCCTGTCTTAGGTGGCTGACCCCACCCCCACCCCCCCCCACCCCCCCAGATGCTGGCAAGGCTGGGGTCGAAAACAACGTTTGAACTGGTAGGTCGTTATCAGACTGCCGGTACCTCCAGATGTAGCTGTAGAAATACCTTTCTAGTTCTCATTAAATATGGGCTGAAAATGATGATTAGCCACTGAGATTAATATGGGCTTTGTTGAGAAGTAATAGTCTCCATGATTCCTGGTCTCAGATCCTGGATCACTGATTCCAGCTAAGCCATATCTGCTGCCATGTTGTCCAAGAGAGTAACTCAGATTGTTTACTGG
Source organism: Hemibagrus guttatus (assembly GCA_033459395.1). Lineage (NCBI taxonomy): Eukaryota > Metazoa > Chordata > Actinopteri > Siluriformes > Bagridae > Hemibagrus > Hemibagrus guttatus. The sequence continues at coordinate 22,225,011 of JAUCMX010000013.1, forward strand.
GTTTTTATGTCTTTGTTGATCATCATCCAGCTTGAGAATTTGTTCAGATTGAAGACTTTGGGGAAGATTTGCCCCTGAGCATAGATTCAAACTTGCCAGTCGACCACATCAGGGTTGTCTGTATCCAATGGTGATCAATTCTGATGCAGTGAGAACATTGCTAAATCTCATTTATTTCATGGAAGAGATTCGGAATGCAATGCTCTAATAAATCTCTATGAAGTCTTGGGGCAGTAATTATCTATGGCTTTCCACTAAATATTATTTCAACTCAGGGGATAACTTGTCAAAAGGATAAAAATGCTTTGTTTGGAAGGAATACCCAAATGAGAATAGATACGGTTAAATTACTCAATCCCTCAGTAATTAACAGTCCATAGTATGTTGAGGCAAAATCACTCAACCATGCTAACAACACATTAGCCTCAAACCCTGTTAATCAGCAAATTGGCACGGATTGTGGACAATTCAACTGAGAAAAAAACACAAAGCGAGGAAAATAGTTGAATGATTAGTGATAAATAGCAAACTATACAGCGCAGACTGGAGATGAACATCCATAAACAGACAGCAGTGAGTGAGTAGGTAAATGCAGAGCAGTGATGCTAACAAGACAAAACCAACTGAAGGCTAATAGACAATATCTTTTACATCAGTGACTGTGCTCATGTAGGCATGTTTTTACAAAATGCTAAACAATTTTCATTGACGTAGAAAGAAATAAAAAGAGGCTATGCTGAGTTTGCAGAGAAGATACACAGATAAAAATGAGAAAGGCTAAATGCATATACAGTCTCCTCTGAAAGTATTGGAATTTTTTGTTTTTGCTATACACTGAAGACTTTTGTGTTTGAAACTCATGGCTCAGACAACAAAAAAGGAACCATTTAGAGCTATTGTGAAACCTAGACAACACCCGTCAGTCATGTGTTCCAATATTTTTTGATCATTTGATAAATAGGTTTCAAACAGAAGTTGTCACAAATACTTTAACACGTTTAGATGAACATGTCAGAAAATGAAAGCTGAAATTCTGATCTATCAGATATGACATGTGCGTCTTTTAATCTCTAAAGTGAATATCTTCAGCTTGTAGCAAAAACAAAAGAACTTGCATTGATGTTCCAATACTTTTGGAGGGAACTGTATTTTTATTATTATTATTGTTGTTATTATTATTATTATTATTACTTTTATTTTCATTTAGCTTTTGAGTATTTTAGGACAGTTTTGTCATGTGTCATGGTTTGAAAGGCTAAATCTATTAGCCTCTAATGTTCAGAACCACAACGCCAGCTGATCATCTGAGCACTGTTTCACAAGGTTAGACAGCAGTGCTGAAAACATTTCAAACCTGACATCTGTCATACTGTTGACATCGCTACACACAATCTTTTGCATAAACAATTCTGGGACAAAATTTATTTTGGCAGATGGAAGAAGCATCTCGATGATGGCTGACAACTCCCTGTTACTGCACTGACTCTTGAAACTTTGGCATGAGACTTGGTGGTAAGTAAAGAAACAGAAAGGATTTATGTAATTATTTTCATTCTTTCTTTTTCTTTGTGTATCTCAGTTTGGACGGAGTTGGACATAAGTGCAAGGTCGTCCATGATACAATGCCTTAAGATCAGAAAGGTTAAAGACACTTGCTCAGACAATGGTATCTCTGCACTGCTGAGATCTGAACTCTCAACCTTCTGAGAACAAAACGTGTTGACAAATTAATGAGGTATTTAATAATTTGTGATAGAATTTTTAGAATAGACTTCAAACTTTAATGATATTCAGAATCAGTTCCTCATTAAAACATTTAACTCTTTTTAACTCTTTGATATACGGTGTCACCCAGATTCCTCTTCCTCTTGTCACCATAGGGACTTTTTCCTTGCCACTGTCTTGCTCATTAGCGATAAATTTAAATTTCATATCCAGATTTTCTGTACAGCTAGAATAAATCGAATGATGTAAAGTGTCCGAGAGCTTTTGAAAGACCTTTGAGAGGTGGACTACAATACCACTGATTTAGTTCTCCAGATATCCATTCACATATTAATTGGAAGTGGGCAAGAGACTGTGATAAAAATAGCTGGCACTAGTAAAAAAAATCCACGTTTACTGCATTTTATTAGCTCGAGCGACATACAAAAGTGCTTTGAAGTCTCTATCGATGAAATTATCCTGTTACTGGTTCACTGTGTCATAGACGGGCAGTACCATCAAGTGCTAGTTTGAGTATTTCAGGAATCAGTAGGTGTTTAGTTGTCATTTGAAGATCAGTCAGTGACTCAGCTGTTTAGGCATCTAGGGGAAGTTCATTCCACCACCTCGGTGCTAGAACAGAGAAGAGTCTTGATGTATATCTTCCTCGTACCCTGAGATACCCTAGTGGTATCAGTTAAGCAGATGCTAGAAGATCTGAAGCAGTGTGATAAATAAAAGCCTTTATTTTTGTCACACATTATACATTACTGCACATTGAAATTCTTTCTTCGGATATCCTAGCTGAGGTTAGAGCACAGGGTCAGCGATGACGCAGCTTCCCTGAGCAGAGAGAGTTAAGAGCCTTGCTCAAGGGCCCAACAGTGGCAGCTTGGAAGTACTAGGGCTTTAGCCCCGACCTTCTGATCAACCACCCAGGCCCTTAAGCACTTGAGCTACCACTACACCCTCAAAGTACTTTGAGGTATGTATTTGGTTTTGTACACAAGGATCAGTGTTTTAAATCAGATGTGGGCAGCGACAGGAAGCCAGCAGAGGGAGTGTAGCAATGTGGTGGTTTGGGATAACTGGTGTGGGAACAGGCAGGTGATGTACAGACTGATTTAAAAAAAACAGGACATACAGTGGTGTGAAAAAGTGTTGTCCCCCCTTCCTGATTTCTTATTTTTTTGCATGTTTGTCACACTTTAATGTTTCAGATAATCAAACACATTTAAATATTAGTCAAAGATAACACAAGTAAACACATCATGCAGTTTTTAAATGAAGGTTTTTATTATTAAGGGAAAACAAAATCCAAAACTCCATGGCCCTGTGTGAAAAAGTGTTTGCCCCCCCTGTTAAAAATAACTTAACTGTGGTTTATCACACCTGAGTTCAATTTCTCTAGCCACACCCAGGCCTGATTACTGATGATCCCCAAGACTCTTGGGAAATAATCTGTGGACTGACGAGACAAAAATTTAACTTTTTGAACGTCTGGCGTAAAAGTAACACTGCATTTCAGAAAAAGAACATCATACCAACAGTAAAATATGGTGGTGGTATTGTGAAGGTCTGGGGCTGTTTTGCTGCTTCAGGACCTGGAAGACTTGCTGTGATTAATGGAACCATGAATTCTGCTGTCTACCAAAAAATCCTGAAGGAGAATGTCCGGCCATCTGTCTGTGACCTCAAGCTGAAGCGAACTTGTGTTCTGCAGCAGGACAATGATCTAAAACACACCAGCAAGTCCACCTCTGAATGGCTGAAGAAAAACAAAATGAAGACTTTGGAGTGGCCTAGTCAAAATCCTGACCTCAATCCAATTGAGATGCTGTGGCATGACCTTAAAAAGGTGGTTCATGCTCGAAAACCCTCCAATGTGGCTGAATTACAACAATTCTGCAAAGATGAGTGGGCCAAAATTCCTCCACAGCGCTGTAACAGACTCATTGCAAGTCATTGAAAACGCTTGATTGCAGTTGTTGCAGCTAAGGGTGGCCCAACCAGTTATTAGGCTTAGGGGGCAAACACTTTTTCACACAGGGCCATGTAGTTTTGGATTTTGTTTTCCCTTAATAATAAAAAGCTTAATTTAAAAACTGCATGATGTGTTTACTTGTGTTATCTTTGACTAATATTTAAATGTGTTTGATTATCTGAAACATTAAAGTGTGACAAACATGCAAAAAAATAAGAAATCAGGAAGGGGGACAACACTTTTTCACACCACTGTAGATCATAAGTCATTTGCAATAAATGAGGGTTTAAACCAGAATTAGCAAACATCAAACAAAGGTTACTCCATCCAGGGTGTTTCCTGCCTTGATGCCCAATGACGCCTAAGATAGGCACAGGCTCTCCGTGATTCAAGAATAGATTGGATATGCGGTACAGACAATGGGCAAACAAAGGTTTAGCGCATAATACTGGTGCTGAAATAGTGTGCATGCTAATAGAGTTTGGATGTGTATGAGATCAGAAATTGGATGACTATGAGCGTGGATTGTGGGTGTTGTACTCTGCCGTGTCCATATTTGTTCATGGGGCAGTGGTAGCTCAAGTGGTTAAAGCTCAGGGTTGAAGCCCCAACACTGCTGAGCTGTCACTGTTGGTCCCTTGAGTAAGGCCCCTAAACCCCCCCCCCCCCCACTCCAGAGGCCCTGCATCATTGTCATTAACATGACAAAATGGTAGCAATGAGAAAATACAAAGAAACAAAAGGAAAAAAAATTGAGTAAAAGAGTCATTTATCAATAAAATTATAACATTATGCAACTCCTAAACTTGTAAAACCTCATTGACATTATTTGATTTCATCATTGGTCTCAACAATATTCTTTGTGGAACTTTCTGGAAGCTTTTTATTTAATGTGACTCAAAAAGATAGTAAGACATGTGACCCATTAACTTCAGAATGAATTAGAACCATTAGGCAGCTTAGCTGTGTCTGCCTAGCATTAGCCCACCATTTTCCTCTCTTAATACTCATTATTTGTGCAAAGAGCAGAGTGACCTGATCCATCTCTAAACTACTCCATAAACACTTGAGTTGATCTGACATCAAGGCTTAGCTGATATTATCTGAATAATGTTAGCTGCAAAACAATGCACTCACACAGGCAGATTAGCAAAGCTAGCAAATCTAAGGCCTGTGTGTTTGAGAGTGTGATCATGGGAGATTAATTAGTGCATTTATTCCTGCAAAGTAATTGACAGATAGTGTTTTGAAGGTGAGAATTTTAATCAAACTGGCTAAATGTCACACTGTTTAGAGAGTACTTAGATTTTACAAAGTGAAAACAACATGCAGGCTGACAGGAAGCTCTGATTAAGCTGCGAAGATGTTGGAAAGAAAAAAACAACAGTCATTTCTCATCAGTCTTAAAAAATATGTTACCAAGAAAGCAGAAAGTGAAAAGTTCTCAGTCTGGGGGTGACAGAAAACTTACAAGTTTAGCTCTGACTGTTTCAAAGCTCTGACACTAGAGGCTTATTGAATTTATTGATCATCAGTTCCATGTGATTGTATTGGAGAACATGAAAACGGTTAGTTTTCATTCATCCAGCATGATTTAAGAGTGGATTTTTAGAATAAAATCAAACCCTGAGCTCAGAATTAAACCCACAGCTCTGGTGTTTTTTAACAAACCGCAGGATCCTGCGCTCTTATTGCTTCAGCCCGGGTCCGATTCCTGGACAGAGAGCTAAAGAGTTAACTCTCAAGCCTGGATAAAACAGGAGGGTTGCATCAAGGAGGAAGGAATCCAGCATAAATCCTGTGCCTGAGTCCAAAATATGTGGACCAAATGATCCGCTGTGGCAATTAGGAACAGGCAGAAGCGGAAAAAACAACAACTCTAGTCATTAGATACCTGTGTACATGAAGTTTAGTGTAAATAATCACAAAAACAGCATGTTTTGTTTTTTATGTAAACTATATGTAATATTTTTTCTTCAATCCGATCGACCACATATTATTTTTTCTCATTGTATTAGAAGTCTTTTGCATTTTAAAATCATATTTCTTGCTCAGATTAAAGCGAAGCCTGTCTTCATGGATATGTGTGGATGTGTGTGTGTATATGTGTGTGTGATCAGCTCGCTCTGCTTTGTTTAAAGCACAGGTTTATCTCAGGATTCGCCTCCATCCACAAAAAACAGAACTGAGACATTGAAAGCAGTCTGGTGTTCCTACTGATGGCTCCTGATGTGCTCCTCATACTGTGCTACTTCAGGTTATACATGCCCTTTACTAACACATGGACCAAAACTGGAGAAAATACAAGCTACAAAACAGTGTTTTCTTTTTCTTTTTTCTTCTTCTAACATTTTACTTCTTCACTTCACTTCTCACTTTTCTACAAATGTCATCTTATAGTGTTTTTTTTATTCTTAATCTATCATAGTGATGTGTCAATGGTCACAAATGCCTATTTATGAAATAATCACATTTACAGTGGGGCAAAAAAGTAATTAGTCAGCCACCAATTGTGCAAGTTCTCCCACTTAAAAAGATGAGAGAGGCCTGTAATTTTCATCATAGGTACACTTCAACTATGAGAGACAGAATGAGAAAAAAAAATCCAGAAAATCACATTGTCTGATTTTTAAAGAATTTATTTGCAAGTTATGGTGGAAAATAAGTATTTGGTCAATAACAAAAGTTCATCTCAATACTTTGTTATATACCCTTTGTTGGCAATGACAGAGGTCAAACGTTTTCTGTAAGTCGCCACAAGGTGTTTACACACTGTTGCTGGTAGTTTGGCCCATTCCTCCATGCAGATCTCCTCTAGAACAGTGATGTTTTGGGGCTGTCGCTGGGCAACACGGATTTTCAACTCCCTCCAAAGATTTTCTATGGGGTTGAGATCTGGAGACTGGCTAGGCCACGCCAGGACCTTGAAATGCTTCTTACGAAGCCACTCCTTCGTTGCCCGGGCGGTGTGTTTGGGATCATTGTCATGCTGAAAGACCCAGCCACATTTCATCTTCAATGCCCTTGCTGATGGAAGGAGGTTTTTACTCAAAATCTCACGATACATGGCCCCATTCATTCTTTCCTTTACACGGATCAGTCGTCCTGGTCCCTTTGCAGAAAAACAGCCCCAAAGCATGATGTTTCCACCCCCATGCTTCACAGTAGGTATGGTGTTCTTTGGATGCAACTCAGCATTCTTTCTCCTCCAAACACGACAAGTTGAGTTTTTACCAAAAAGTTCTATTTTGGTTTCATCTGACCACATGACATTCTCCCAATCCTCTTCTGGATCATCCAAATGCTCTCTAGCAAACTTCAGACGGGCCCGGACATGTACTGGCTTAAGCAGGGGGACACGTCTGGCACTGCAGGATTTGAGTCCCTGGCGGCGTAGTGTGTTACTGATGGTAGCCTTTGTTACTTTGGTCCCAGCTCTCTGCAGGTCATTCACTAGGTCCCCCCGTGTCGTTCTGGGATTTTTGCTCACCGTTCTTGTGATCATTTTGACCCCACGGGGTGAGATCTTGCGTGGAGCCCCAGATCGAGGGAGATCATCAGTGGTCTTGTATGTCTTCCATTTTCTAATAATTGCTCCCACAGTTGATTTCTTCACACCAAGCTGCTTACCTATTGCAGATTCAGTCTTCCCAGCATGGTGCAGGTCTACAATTTTGTTTCTGGTGTCCTTTGACAGCTCTTTGGTCTTGGCCATAGTGGAGTTTGGAGTCTGACTGTTTGAGGTTGTGGACAGGTGTCTTTTATACTGATAACGAGTTCAAACAGGTGCCATTAATACAGGTAATGAGTGGAGGACAGAGGAGTCTCTTAAAGAAGAAGTTACAGGTCTGTGAGAGCCAGAAATCTTGCTTTTTTGTAGGTGACCAAATACTTATTTTCCACCATAATTTGCAAATAAATTCTTTAAAAATCAGACAATGTGATTTTCTGGATTTTTTTTTTCTCATTTGGTCTCTCATAGTTGAAGTGTACCTATGATGAAAATTACAGGCCTCTGGCATTTTTTTAAGTGGGAGAACTTGCACAATTGGTGGCTGACTAAATACTTTTTTGCCCCACTGTATATCTATTTATAGTTACAGTTTAATAGTTTATACTATAGTTTAGAGTACATTTTTTAAAACATTTGTTTTAGAAAAAGAATGTTCCAGTGCATTGAAAGGATTTTGCAGTTGAGAGTTAAAAAAACAAAACAAACCAAACAAAAACAAAATGGCCGCCTCCTTGGTCAGCTTCGTGGGTTAGTAAACTAGGAAGCTGATGGAGACACAGCCAATAAACGAGCATTCGTTGTACTCTAAAGTTCATCGTGTGTTATAATTCTAGATGACAGTTTTTAAATATTTTTAGAAATAAAAAGTGCAAGTGCATTGAAAGGATTTTGAAATTTAGAGTAAAAACAAAAAACAAAATGGCCGCCTCCTTGATCAGCTTCGTGGGAAGTAAACTAGGGAGATGATTGAGACAGCCAATAAACGAGCATTTGTTGTACTCTAAAGTTCATTGTGTACTATAATTTAGATTACAGTTTTTAAAAAAATATCTTTTAGAAAGTAAAAGTTCCAGTGCATTGAAATGATTTTGCAATTGAGATCAAAATAAATAAATAAATACAAAAATTAAAAATGGCTGCCTCCTTGATCAGCTTCATAGGTAGTAAACTAGAGAGCTGATTGAGACACAGCCAATAAACGAGCATTCGGTGTACTCTAAAGTCCATCGTGTACTGAGTGGGGATATCAGTAACAATAGAAGAATTTCTTTACAAAGTTCTGACACTGGAGACCCCTTCCAATCCAGGTTAAATCCAGATATTATTAATCATAGATTTTGTTCATCTGCCAAACAGGACCCTGTGTCTGAGCTGTTACTATGGAAACACTCACAGCATAATAATCAAAACCTGTTATTAAAATGTTTTAGAAAATTACTCAACACCTTCTGACCAATCAGAAATGAGAAATCCAACCATGCTGTCTAATATGTAAATACATATTGTTATCAATCTAGTGAATGGATTTTTATGCTAATATTCCACATGCTTCCATATATATTGTAGCTTTCCAAAAATTTTACACATTTTTGCCACAAAAGTCTTTTATACCCGGCTTTAAAATCACTACTCTGGAGAAAATGATGAGGCTTTCTTCGAGGGTGGGAAACTCTGGAGAGCTCAACCACTCTTTGAACTCTATTCTAAATGCAACAGAAGGATTTCCATGTTAGACACTGAGCTCTGTAACACACCCAGTCTGGAGCACTGGGTCTAATTGAAGTTGGCAGCGCTGTATTCATTACCACAGAGATGATTCTCCAAACCTCAATTTCAACCCACTAAGTGTCAGCCAAATGTTTGCCCTTTTTTCCAATTCGGATTTGCTTCGCAACCAGATGTCACTATCCAGCGATCTGTAGAAAAATAAAAGAGAGATCAAGAGTGAAGCAAGAGGCAGTGAGGCCATCTTAACAGGGTTCACTTCCAAAAATAAGGGGAAAAATGCACCTCTAATGCACTAGTACATCATGCACACCACTTCAGGATTTGAGAAGCGAGTAAAAACCCCTCATTAGTGACTGAATGGTGGTGAAATATTGTTGGCATACTGTCAAATTGTCAGATTCACCAGCACAATCTAACAACTTTCTGTTTAAATGCGTCTCAGGAAAAAATGACTGCCTGCTGAAGAGTGTAGGGCAAATCAACAAGAGTGCATGAGTGAATTATTACAGCTCCATCTCTGCTAACAAGGGCCATGTCCAGAACGCTAGCAGACACTGAACTCCAAGATAATGCAAAAAAAATAAAATAAAATGTTCTTGGAACTTGGGGTCGTTTTTCTCTCTCAGGAAATGATTCTCAATGATTTGTTGCTGTTACATTTTGGTCACCCAGAGAGTGTGATTATAAATGATTATAAACACCAGAGAGTGTGATTATAAATGATTATAAACACCAGAGAGTGTGTTTATAAATGATTATAAACACCAGAGAGTGTGATTCTAAATGATTATAAACACCAGAGAGTGTGATTATAAATGATTAAAAACACCAGAGAGTGTGTTTCTAAATGATTATAAACACCAGAGAGTGTGATTCTAAATGATTATAAACACCAGAGAGTGTGATTATAAATGATTATAAACACCAGAGAGTGTGATTATAAATGATTATAAACACCAGAGAGGGGGATTATAAATGATTATAAACACCAGAGAGTGTGATTATAACTGATTATAAACACCAGAGAGTGGGATTATAAATGATTATAAACACCAGAGAGTGTGATTATAAATGATTATAAACACCAGAGAGTGGGATTATAAATGATTATAAACACCAGGGGTGGGATTATGAAGATTATAAACACCAGAGAGTGTGATTATAAATGATTATAAACACCAGAGAGTGTGATTATAAATGATTATAAACACCAGAGAGTGTGTTTATAAATGATTATAAACACCAGAGAGTGTGATTAAAAATGATTATAAACACCAGAGAGTGTGATTATAAATGATTATAAACACCAGAGAGTGTGATTATAAATGATTATAAACACCAGAGAGTGTGATTCTAAATGATTATAAACACCAGAGAGTGTGATTATAAATGATTATAAACACCAGAGAGTGTGATTCAAAATGTTTAAAAACCCAGAGGGGGATTCTAAATGATTATAAACACCAGAGAGTGTGATTATAAATGATTATAAACACCAGAGAGTGTGATTATAAATGATTATAAACACCAGAGAGGGGGATTATAAATGATTATAAACACCAGAGAGTGTGATTATAACTGATTATAAACACCAGAGAGTGGGATTATAAATGATTATAAACACCAGAGAGTGTGATTATAAATGATTATAAACACCAGAGAGTGGGATTATAAATGATTATAAACACCAGAGAGTGGGATTATGAATGATTATAAACACCAGAGAGTGTGATTATAAATGATTATAAACACCAGAGAGTGTGATTATAAATGATTATAAACACCAGAGAGTGTGATTAAAAATGATTATAAACACCAGAGAGTGTGATTATAAATGATTATAAACACCAGAGAGTGTGATTATAAATGATTATAAACACCAGAGAGTGTGATTATAAATGATTATAAACACCAGAGAGTGTGATTATAAATGATTATAAACCCAGAGAGTGTGATTATAACTGATTATAAACACCAGAGAGTGTGATTATAAATGATTATAAACACCAGAGAGTGTGATTATAAATGTTTATAAACACCAGAGAGTGGGATTATAAATGATTATAAACACCAGAGAGTGGGATTATAAATGATTATAAACACCAGAGAGTGTGATTATAAATGATTATAAACACCAGAGAGGGGGATTATAAATGATTATAAACACCAGAGAGTGGGATTATAAAGATTTAAACACCAGAGAGTGGGATTATAAATGATTATAAACACCAGAGAGTGTGATTATAAATGATTATAAACACCAGAGAGTGTGATTAAAAATGATTATAAACACCAGAGAGTGGGATTAAAAATGATTATAAACACCAGAGAGTGGAGTATAAATGATTATAAACACCAGAGAGTGTGATTATAACTGATTATAAACACAGAGAGTGTGATTATAAATGATTATAAACACCAGAGAGTGTGATTATAAATGATTATAAACACAGAGAGGGGGATTATAAATGATTATGAACACCAGAGAGTGTGATTATAAATGATTATAAACACCAGAGAGTGTGATTATAAATGATTATAAACACCAGAGAGTGGGATTATAAATGATTATAAACACCAGAGAGTGTGATTATAAATGATTAAAAACACCAGAGAGTGGGATTATAAATGATTATAAACACCAGAGAGTGTGATTATAAATGATTATAAACACCAGAGAGTGTGATTATAAATGATTATAAACACCAGAGAGTGTGATTATAAATGATTATAAACACCAGAGAGTGTGATTATAAATGATTATAAACACCAGAGAGTGTGATTATAAATGATTATAAATACCAGAGAGTGTGATTATAAATTATTAAAAACACCAGAGAGTGTGATTATAAATGATTATAAACACCAGAGAGTGGGATTATAAATGATTATAAACACCAGAGAGTGTGATTATAAATGATTATAAACACCAGAGAGTGTGATTATAAATGATTATAAATACCAGAGAGTGGGATTATAAATGATTATAAACACCAGAGAGTGGGATTATAAATGATTATAAACACCAGAGAGTGTGATTATAAATGATTATAAACACCAGAGAGTGTGATTATAAATGATTAAAAACACCAGAGAGTGGGATTAAAATGATTATAAACACCAGAGAGTGGGATTAAAAATGATTATAAACACCAGAGAGTGGGATTATAAATGATTATAAACACCAGAGAGTGGGATTATAAATGATTATAAACACCAGAGAGGGGGATTATAAATGATTATAAACACCAGAGAGTGGGATTATAAATGATTATAAACACCAGAGAGTGGGATTATAAATGATTATAAACACCAGAGGTGGGATTATAAATGATTATAAACACCAGAGAGTGGGATTATAAATGATTATAAGCACCAGAGAGTGTGATTATAAATGATTATAAACACCAGAGAGTGGGATTATAAATGATTATAAACACCAGAGAGTGGGATTATAAATGATTATAAACACCAGAGAGTGGGATTATAAATGATTATAAGCACCAGAGAGTGTGATTATAAATGATTATAAACACCAGAGAGTGGGATTATAAATGATTATAAACACCAGAGAGTGGGATTATAAATGATTATAAACACCAGAGAGTGTGATTATAAATGATTATAAACACCAGAGAGTGGGATTATAAATGATTATAAACACCAGAGAGTGTGATTATAAATGATTATAAACACCAGAGAGTGTGATTATAAATGATTATAAACACAGAGTTTGATTATAAATTAATATAAACACCAGAGAGTGTGATTATAAATTAATATAAACACCAGAGAGTGTGATTATAACTGATTATAAACACCAGAGAGTGTGATTGAGGAGTATCTTGAGAGGATCTCATCCTACCAGTTAAACGTAGGGTTAGTTTAAGTGCTAAGTGTGTGTGTGTGTGTGTTAATAGTCACTAATACTAATCAAGTGGCAACAACAAACAATACAGATGTCATCGCCAACATCTGGCAACATTCTGTTTTTTCCTAGCTTTCCAGGAGCAATATAATCGATATATATTATAAATTATATTTTTTCCCACACGAATGTTTGTATCTTCAAAGTAAACGTTGATGTCAAAGCCATTTCTGCTCTCTGAGATGCTCCAAGTGCTTGTTCATCTAAAAAGCAGCTCAGATTTCATCTTCATCCAGGAAAATTTCTGTGTAAGGTTATCCAACAGAGGGAAAAACACACGTCTAAAACACACTGAAAGCCAACAGACTCGTTTTATATCAGACTCACAGCCTGATTCATTACCTTATACCGATTAAAAATGTGCAAAATTTGGAGCACCAGTGTTCTGGTAAGAAAAAGGGTTAATTTGACCTGCATTAAGAGGAAAAAGAGGCAGTGGGTCGTATGGCGGCTGATGCTGTATGTTCAGGTGTGTGTGTGTGTGTGTGTGTGGGCTTGTGTGAGAACATCCTGACAGTAGAGTGTGTGAAAGTAAATGAACATGACACTCTCTCTCACTTACAGCTGACAGCATGTGAAGAAGCATCTCATATCTCCACGCAGAGAGATACAGAAAACCCGTGTGTTTGTGTGTGTGGGAGTGTATGTGTGTAAGTTTGGGAGTGTGTGGGAGGGAGTGTGTGTGATAGTGTGTGTGTGTGTGTGTGTGGTGGGGGGTGCATGTTTGTGTGTGTGTTTGAGAGAGAGAGAGGGTTGAAAGTGTGTGTGTGGTGGGGAGTGTGTGTATGTATGTGTGTGTGGGGGTGAGTGGGAGTGTGTGTTTGTGAGATTGTGTGTGTGGGGGGGTGTATGTATATGTGTGTGGGGGTGAGTGGGAGTGTGTGTTTGTGAGATTGTGTGTGGGGGGGTGTATGTATATGTGTGTGGGGGTGAGTGGGAGTGTGTGTTTGTGAGATTGTGTGTGTGTGTGGGGGGGGTGTATATATGTGTGTGGGGGGTGAGTGGGTGTGTGTGTGAGAGTGTGCATGTGTGTGTGTTTTGCCTTCTCCTGCTGAACTCTGACAGGAATTGAAATGCACAACTGAAGTTTTAATAAATGCGTAGGCAATTTGAAAAAGTTTTTTGGGGGAAATTTATCAATAAGAGCCAGCAGGAATTTCATGCATGGAAGATTTGCTTGTAATTGCTTGCACCTTTCTGATAGAGGCTTGACTTCAATAACAGAAAGAAAAAAAAAAATCTCCATTATAGCAAACTTCTGGAAAATTCTCAGTAATGCACCATGTCGAGACATCTTATTCCTCACCCCTCGAGCTGGAGAGTTGCTCAGCTGATAACAGTCCCAGGTGTAAGATTAGAGAATCCGTCAAGGTCAAAGGACTCCTAAAAAGTCGAGTGCGAAATAGAAGGTGTGACAGATTCCGTACACGAGGAACAGATCGCTTTATCGGAAGGAGAGGGAAGAACCGCTGTTCTGCTGAAGAGTGGAGAGAAGATGTAGCACTGATCAAAGACAGGGAGAGAGAAAGAGAGAGAGAGAGACAAGAAGAGAGAAAGAGAGACAGAGAGAGAGACAGAGAAAGAGTGAGAGAGACAGAGAGAGACAAAGAGAGAGTGAGAGAGAGAGCGAGAGAGAGAGCACGAGAGAGAGAGAGAGAGAGAGAGAGAGAGAGAGAGAGAGCACGAGAGAGAGAGAGAGAGAGAGAGAGAGAGAGAGAGAGAGGGAAAGAGAGAGAAAGAGTGAGAGAGAGAAAGAGAAGACAGAGAGAGAGAGAGAGAGAGAGAGAGAAGACAGAGAGAGAGAGAGGGAAGAGAGAGAGAGAGAGAGAGAGAGAGAGAGAGAGAGAGAGAGAGAGAGAGAAAGAGTGAGAAAGAAAGAGAAAGACCGAGAGAGAGAGAGAGAGAGAGAGAGAGAGAGAGAGAGAGAGAGAGAGAGATTGGGGCGTGGCTCATTATCCTCATGTCCTCTCTGTGTAAACATCAGCTCTAAAAGCTCGGAGTCTGTCCTGTCAGTGATGTTCATTTAGGAGGTCAGTGGCAGTAACTAACACAGAAAGACAGAAAGAACAGAGGAAGAAGCCGAGAGCGTGGTGAAAGCTTTTCACTGTTTTTCCACGCTGAGGTGCATAACCTCATAAACCTTCATAAACTCAAAATAAACTCAGAATAATGGCTTTCAGCTGCTCCCTGTTTGGGGTCGCCACAGCGGACCAACTGGTCCACACAACAACTTGGCAAGATGTTTTACACCGGATGCCCTTCCTGACGCAACCATCCCATTTTTCTGGGCTTTGAACTGGCACTGCATCCAGTGGCTGGAGTTGAGGCATTGGCTGGGAATCAAACCCGGGCTTGCTGCATGATGGGACGAGAAACCTACCACTGAGCCACCAATGCCCCAACTGAATAAACTCTGAATAAACCTTCTAAATAAATAAATAAAGGCCACTGACATTTTTTCCCGACTCATTTTTTCTGACTGTTTTTCATTAGTTTTGCATTTGGCTAGGGTCAGTGTCACTACTGGTAGCATGAGGCGATACCTGGACCCTAAAGAAGTTGCTCAGGCAGTCCAACTCCTCCAGGATGGCACATCAATACGTGCCATTGCCAGAAGGTTTGCTGTGTCACCCAGCACAGTCTCAAGAGTCAGGCAGTTACTCTAGAGAGCTGGACAGGGCCATAGAAGGTCCATAACCCATCAGCAGGACCTGTATCTGCTCTTTTGTGCAAGGAGGAACAGGAGGAGCACTGCCAGAGCCCTACAAAATGACTTCCAGCAGGCCACTGGTGTGAATGTCTCTGACCAAACAATCAGAAACAGACTTCATGAGGGTGGCCTGAGGGCCCAACGTCCTCTAGTGGGCCCTGTGCTCACTGTCCGACACCATGGAGCTCGATTGTTGTTTACCATTAAACACCAGAATTGTCAGGTCCGCTACTGGCACCTGTACTTTTAACAGATGAGTGCAGGTTAACCCTGAGCACGTGACAGACATGAAAGGGTCTGGAGAAACCGTGAAGAATGTTATGCTGCCTGTAACATCCTTCAGCATGACCGGTTTGCTGGTGGGTCAGTGATGGTCTGGGGAGGCATATCCATGGAGGGACGCACAGACTTCTACAGGCTAGACAATGGCACCCTGACTGCCATTAGGTATCGGGATGAAATCCTTGGACCCATTGTCAGACCCTACGCTGGTGCAGTGGATCCTGGGTTCCTCCTGGTGCACGACAATGCCTGGCCTCATATGGCGATAGTATTCAGCCAGTTCCTGGAGGATGAAGGAATTGATATAATTGAATGGCCCCCATGCTCGCCTGACCTAATCCAATAGAACACCTCTGGGACATTATGTTTCAGTCCATCGGACGCCACCAGGTTGCAGCTCAGACTGCCCAGGAGCTCAGTAATGCCCTGGTCCAGATCTGGGAGGAAATACCCCAGAACACCATCCGTCGTCTCATTAGGAGCATGCCCCGATGTTGTTAGGCATGCATACAAGCACGTGGGGGCCATAAAAACTACTGTGTACCATTTTGAGTTGCTGCAATGAAATTTCAGCAAAATGGATAATTTTCGTGGTGTCTTTGAATTCAGCTCTCTGTAGGTTGATCATTTTCATTTCCATCAAACGGTGTGGCGTCCTTTCGTTCCCAACACATTACCCAGTCCATATCACTATAGATATCCGGCATGATATTTTTCCCCATTGAGATCTGATGTGTTTTCAAAGTGTTCTTTTAATTTTTTTGAGCAGTGTATAATATCACATAAGTCACTACAGGATCTCAAGAAGAAATTAATGCAAAAAAAAACGCAAGCAAACTAATTTTTTTTCGAAAAGGCCACAGATTTTAGTTGCACATGCGATTCTTTTGCACATGATTCACTCATTTGCAAATGGGATTCATTTACACATCATTCATGTGATTCTTCTACACATGATTCATTTATTTGTACATGTGATTCTTTTACACATGATTCATTCATCTGATTGTGATTCTTCTACACATGATTCATTTATTTGTACATGTGATTGTTTTACATGTTTCATTCATCTGCGTATGCAATTATTTTACAAATGATTCATTTATGTGCACATGTGATTCTTTTACACATGATTGATTTTACATTTCA
>JAUCMX010000013.1:22247009-22314509 GCA_033459395.1 Hemibagrus guttatus
CTCCTCTAGAACAGTGATGTTTTGGGGCTGTCACTGGGCAACACGGATTTTCAACTCCCTCCAAAGATTTTCTATGGGGTTGAGATCTGGAGACTGGCTAGGCCACGCCAGGACCTTGAAATGCTTCTTACGAAGCCACTCCTTCGTTGCCCGGGCAGTGTGTTTGGGATCATTGTCATGCTGAAAGACCCAGCCACGTTTCATCTTCAATGCCCTTGCTGATGGAAGGAGGTTTTTACTCAAAATCTCACGATACATGGCCCCATTCATTCTTTCCTTTACACGGATCAGTCGTCCTGGTCTCTTTGCAGAAAAACAGCCCCAAAGCATGATGTTTCCACCCCCATGCTTCACAGTAGGTATGGTGTTCTTTGGATGCAACTCAGCATTCTTTCTCCTCCAAACACAACAAGTTGAGTTTTTACCAAAAAGTTCTATTTTGGTTTTATCTGACCATATGACATTCTCCCAATCCTCTTCTGGATCATCCAAATGCTCTCTAGCAAACTTCAGATGGTCCCGGACATGTACTGGCTTAAGCAGGGGGACACGTCTGGCACTGCAGGATTTGAGTTCCTGGCGGCGTAGTGTGTTACTGATGGTAGCCTTTGTTACTTTGGTCCCAGCTCTCTGCAGGTCATTCACTAGGTCCCCCCGTGTCGTTCTGGGATTTTTGCTCACCGTTCTTGTGATCATTTTGACCCCACGGGGTGAGATCTTGCGTGGAGCCCCAGATTGAGGGAGATCATCAGTGGTCTTGTATGTCTTCCATTTTCTAATAATTGCTCCCACAGTTGATTTCTTCACACCAAGCTGCTTACCTATTGCAGATTCAGTCTTCCCAGCATGGTGCAGGTCTACAATTTTGTTTCTGGTGTCCTTTGACAGCTCTTTGGTCTTGGCCATAGTGGAGTTTGGAGTCTGACTGTTTGAGGTTGTGGACAGGTGTCTTTTATACTGATAACGAGTTCAAATAGGTGCCATTAATACAGGTAATGAGTGGAGGACAGAGGAGTCTCTTAAAGAAGAAGTTACAGGTCTGTGAGAGCCAGAAATCTTGCTTTTTTGTAGGTGACCAAATACTTATTTTCCACCATAATTTGCAAATAAATTCTTTAAAAATCAGACAATGTGATTTTCTGGATTTTTTTTTTCTCATTTGGTCTCTCATAGTTGAAGTGTACCTATGATGAAAATTACAGGCCTCTGGCATTTTTTTAAGTGGGAGAACTTGCACAATTGGTGGCTGACTAAATACTTTTTTGCCCCACATATATATATATATATATATATGTATGATCACGTAGTTTCACATCACATCCAGTTGCGACGAGGCAAACGCTTCATGAGAAATGAGAAGTCGTCACAGAGAAAAGCCTGGCTAGCATCTCCGCTTCCTCTTCCTGTGTTTCCCAGTGAGCTGATTACGAGTCGTGTTCACAGGAGAGTTCTACAAAGGATTTAAGCTGCATCTTATTTTGCCTCGTCCTATCAGTTAATTAGTGTTGAATGTACATACAGTACAGCGGTGAAGGGATTAAAAAGCTCTGCTAAAGAAAAGTCAGGAAGGACGTGCAGAATAAAAGCGTCCTAACTAAGAGTTTTGGAAAGGAAGTGTGAAAATATTGACGGCTAATATCACGAACCAACAAAGAAGTGTGAGTCATACGAGTTACCATCATTCGAAGGGGAAAAAAAAAGTTACGGCTGGGTGCTTAGCAACAGATACCTAATCAGGAACTGAGCAGCGCATAAAAACCTTAAATCAGGTGAAATCCAGGACGTAGCGACACTGAAACATGTGAAAACGGCTCAGTGTGAAACCTCTAGAGTCACGCAGGGAAATATGTCACGTGTATATTGAAATATGAAAAATTATATTTGAGCTTGTTTCTTCTCTTTAACTCCAATTATCATGACAGGTTTTTGGATATTGAACTCAGTGAAGGAAGAAGGGAATGTTTCCTGTGTTGGTTCACAAATGATGGCTAAAGTTTTTAGCTATTCCTCTTCCTCTTCCTCTTCCTCTCTCTCTCTCTCTCTCTCTCTCTCTCTCTCAAGCCTTCTCTCAGTCTAATTCATCTTCTTGTCAGCTCAATCCGGCACTAACCCCAGCACTCATAAAGTGCCTTCCTGACATCTCTGCCCTATCTGTCATTTCATTAATGTGTCACTTGTCCCTGGAAATGTTCCTTCTGCTCTTGAAGTTGAAACTGTCATCGCCATTCTTAAGAAATCTTTCACAGTCGCTGCTTCATTGGACATTTATCAACATCTCAATTCTCTGCGTTAGCTGAGGTGTAAGCAAAAGAAAAAGAATTGTGATCTTTTGCCTGACGATTTCTCTCATTTACTGATTTATTGATTTACTGATTCATTGATTTACTGATTCATTGATTCACTGATTCATTGACTCATTTTTATCCTCTTCAGGTCATTAGTAAATCTGGACTCTATCCAAATAACACTATTCCCAAGCCAACAGAAGTCACTGTGAAAGGGATGCAAGGCTTCCACTTTTCACTTTGGATCATTGTCATGTAGGAACATCCAAGAGCGTCCCATGCGCAGCTTCTTTCACACAGCCCCAAAACATGAGATCCACCACCATGCTTTACAGTGGAGATGGTGTACTTTTCACCGTAGGCCTTGTTGACTCCTCTACAAACAAAACGTTCATGGTTGTGACTATAAAGTTCAACTTTGGTCTCATCACTCCAAATGACTCCAGAAGCTGTGAGGCTTGTCTAGGTGCTGTCTGGTGTACTGAAAGCGGGCCTTTTTGTGGTATGGGTGCAGTAACGGCTTTCTCCTGGCAACTTGACCATGCAGGTCATTTGTGTTCATATACCTCCTTATTGTGCTCCTTGAAACAACACCACCACTTTTTTCCAGAGCAGCCTGTAATTCTCTCGAAGTTGTTTGTGGCTTTTTCTTTGCGTCCCGAACAATTCTTCTGGCAGTAGTGGCTGAAATCTTTCTTGCTCTACCTGACTGTGGCTTAGTATCAACAGAACCTCTTATTTTCCACCTCTTTATCAGAGTTTGAACAGTACTGAATGGCATTTTCAAGTGTTGAGATATCTTTTTATATCCTTTTCCTGCCTTATAAAGTTTAACTACCTTATTACGCTGGTCCATTAGCAGTTCTTTCCTGGTTTCCACAGTTCTGTCTTCCCCATGGTGCAGTATCCAGCCCAGGTCAGGGTTGTTTGGGCGATTTCAGTTAGCATTAGGTTTTAAAAAGGAGTCAAACAACTATGTGATAATTAACGACTTCACGTGACCACTCTCCTTAAATTAGCGAAATCTCTTTTGCATTATAAGTCATATTTTCCAAATAAATCGCAATGTTTAACAGTTTATTTCAAACTTTAGAAAGAAACTATATCCAGACATGTGTCCAGACGTGTGCGCAAGCATTGAGCAAAATCTACCACTTTCCATGTCTGGTTTGTATCTCCATCAAAAATCCATTATAGAAGAACAACATCTGTGTTTATTCACTCACTCTCACACACACACACACACTCACTAAGTGACACACACACACACACACACACACATTTATAACTCATTTTGCATAACTACACAAAAATCAATAGCAGGATTCAGCTTGTTGCTCCTTGCAGACACACAGCCATGCGATCAGGAACCAGAGAATCCAAACCTCTAACACACCTTGCCTTATAGACTGCTCTGATTTCCTGTTCTGAGAGCCGGCGTGTGTACGACCTGCACCGCCTCAGCCTTTCCTATTGAACAGGAATCCTCTGAGACCCGTTTCCGACTCCTATTCGCCTCCCTAAACGAACGCCAGCAGCCTGTGGATTACAGCAGAGAGAAAGCCATTCAGTGGGACAATCAAAGAAGACTCAGCAGGATTTCTGACACCATCATAGAAAACAAGACAAAAAAGAGATGTGTAAACAAAGAATGCTGAGGATTTATTATTTATTTACTGTTTTATTTTAGTGAAATTAATAAAATCTTAACATCAATAAAGTAACTCAGCTCTACAGTAATGAGGGAAAATCTCTATTTTTCTTCATTCAGTTCAATTCAATTTATTTGTATAGCGCTTTTAACAATGGAGATCGTCTCAAAGCAGCTTTACAGAAGTATAGAAACATAGAATATAAAAATTATAAAGTTAAGCTACTATTTATCCCATATTCATGACTGTTATATGACATCTCTACAGTGATCAGGCATAACATTATGACCACCTGCCTATTATTGTGTTGGTCCCACTTTTGCTGCCAAAACAGCCCTGATCCGTCCTGCACTGTGTATTCTGACACCTTTCTATCAGAACCAGCATTAACTTCTTCAGCAATTTGAGCAACAGTAGCTCGTCTGTTGGATCGGATCACACGGGCCAGCCTTCGCTCCCCACGTGCATCAGTGAGCCTTGACCGTCCATGACTCTGTCTCCGGTTCACCACTGCTCCTTCCTTGGACCACTTTTGATAGATACTGACCACTGCAGACCGGGAACACCCCACAAGAGCTGCAGTTTTGGAGATGCTCTGATCCAGTGGTCTAGCCATCACAATTTGGACCTTCATCAAACTCGCTCAAATCCTTACACTTGTCCATTTTTCCTGCTTCTAACACACCAACTTTGAGGACAAAATGTTCACTTGCTGCCTAATATATCCCACCCACTAACAGGTGCCATGATGAGGAGATCATCAGTGTTACTCACGTCACCTGTTTGTGGTCCTAATGTTATGTCTGATCAATGTATACTGATATAATCATCAAAAAATAATAGATTAAAAAATCCTAACAGAGACAACTTCAACACACGGACCCCAAGATGAGAACTAACAACATCCTATACGTAACAATAAGAAAAAACTAGAAAGAAAAAAAAGATTATTATAAAATTATTATGTACATCATTAACATTCAGATTCAGTAAAATTTCATGAAAACGAATGATTAACAAAGCATCTGCTCTCACATCGTAGAAAATTCTTCTTCAGTAGAAGCTCTTAGACTCTCAGCTTTCTTGTTTTCGAAGCCAGAAGCAGAGTTTATTAAAAATGAACAAAGCCAAGCTGGAGCAGCTTCAGGTCAGATATCTGACCCGGCCGGAATGTTCCTCCTTCCCACACTCTCCTTAATTACAGTTTAATACGTTGTTGCAGCTTCAATAGTTTTAAATAACACATGCTTTTACACAAACACACACACACAGATACAAACACACACACAAACAAACACACACACACACAAACACACACACACACACAAACACACACACAAACACGCACACACACACAGATACACACAAACACTTACACAAACACACACAGGTGCAAACACACACACACACACACACACACACACACAGGCACAAACACACACACAGACACGAAAACACACACACAAAAACAAACAGAGCCACATACACACATAAAAACACACACACACACACACACACACACACACACACACACAGGCACAAACACACACACACAGACACGAAAACACACACACAAACGTACATAAAAACGCACAGACACACACACACACACAGACACGAAAACACACACACAAACACACATAAAACACACAGACACACACACACACACACATACACAGACACACATACACACTTACACAAACACACATAGGCACACACACACAGACAGGCAAACAAATACACACACACAGACACACACACACAAACACACATAAAAACACACACACACATAGGCACACACACACAGACACGAAAACACACACACAAACACACAAAAACACACAGACGCACACACACACACAAACACACACACAAAAACACACACACAAACACACACACACAAACACAAATACCACAAACACACACACACACACACACATACACACAAACACACACACACACAAAAACAGAAAAACACACAAAACACACACAGGTGCAAACACACACACACACACACAGACACGAAAACACACACACAAGCACACATAAAACACACACACACACACACACACACAAACACTTACAGGCACAAACACACAGACAGGCAAACAAATACACACACACACACACACACATAAAAACACACAGACACAAACACACACACACACACACACATACACACACAAACACACATAAAAACACACACACACACACACACACACACACACACACACACACACACACACACACACAGGCACAAACACACACACAGACACGAAAACACACAGACAAACACACATAAAAACACAGACGCACACACAAACACACACACACAGACACAAAACACACACACACAGACACACACACACACACACACGCACACTTACTCATTCATTCACTCACTCACACACAAACACGCACACACACACACACACACACACACACACACACACACACACACACACACTCACACAATCTTTAGTCATGTAAATGTTCTACTCTAACAGTGATTAGCGTCGTGTTTGAGGTTTTCTCATTGTAGCTAATGTACGAGAGTTGAGAGATAATCTGTCGTTATTAAGCGTAGCTAATGTTTTCATGTCTTTCTTGGCGAAAGCAGCACTGCTTCACATTCAGGAACCGAACTCACAGTTTGATTTTATTCTTCTGTGCATCTTTCCATTCTTTAAAAGTTTTCCGCTTTATCTCCAAGCTAAACATTTCAAGCTGTTCGACTTTGTGTAAATGAGAGCTGTGGTTAAAAAAGTAATCAGTCTTTTACTCGAGTGAAGAATCCGGATGCTTTCACCAACTCTGGCTACTAATTAAGGATCTGAGACGCACGTAGCAGATGGTATGATTCTGCTTTCAGAGGTTTTTCCCTTCGCACGGAAACCGAAGTTGAAACAGAAGTCCTCATTACACCTGCGAATTTATCTCGGCGCAACAACAGCACGCCTCCAGGATCGCTTCAGTGTGTAATGTGCTGAAAACAAATGTAACTTATTATCATATAGAGTGCTTTTTACTGCATGTATGCACTTTCTTCCATCTACATTTGTTTCGTTAATTAGCTGCACATTCAAATGCTGTCCCGCTCATCTGCATCGGAAAGCTGGAGGTGGGAATATAACCTGGGATCCGGCGCCACAAAACTAATCTAATCCTTAGTCGGTGAACGAGAACTTGAAGAAGTTCAGTAGCTGAAGTCTGTTTGCTCTTCGGTTAAAAAAACATAATTCAATTCAATTGTATTTGTTAAGCATTTTAAATAATGGACAATACTGAAGATCAGGAAATAAATTAGAACTGGATTAATGTATCGAGGAAGAACTTCCTGAGATATGATACACAGTGGTGGGGTGTGTGTGTGTGTGGGGGGGGGGGGTCAAACTGTTAGTAATGCAGGACTGTAAATAGCCATTTATCAGCTGATTGTGTGTCATTACTGCTAAGCTAAAATATTGAAAATGTTACTGTTAAAGTCAACTGTTAAAGCATGCAATAAATCCACTGTGAATCAGTGAATTTGAGTTCATTGTGGGTTTATTATCAGTAATGAAGGTAATCATTAAAACACACACACACACACACACACACTGGAAAGCTGCCTAATCACTTGACTGCTGCTGAATTTGCAAATTGTGTCGATCTTCTCCAAGCTCCTTGATTCTTTTCTTTTCTTCATCCGAACACCTTGTGAAAGGGTTTTTTTGGTAAAGATATAACCGGATTTTCTTTCGTCTCGAGATGTTTCGCCTTGCTTCCACATTAATCAGTAATGAGACTCGTTGAGAATGGTCCAATCACATGAGGCCAAATATATAGAAGCAATACTGATTAGCTAACAACAAAAGTGGGCGGGTTCAGGGAGCAGAGTGCTGCGCCCCGAGAAAAATTTGAAACTAGCCAAGCAGAGCTCAGCTTCAAGTCACATGCTTTTCTAAAGTTTACATAACCACATACACACTCATTTGCCTGGCGCCCTGCGCACACAAACGCACACACACACAAATGAGTGAAATATAGTTTTGATGTATTTATTTTAAATAAATGATAATATGACTAACAGTGGAATAGTACGACTAAATGATTTTATTGAGTTATTAAAATATATAATTATTGTTAATGTAGCATTCTTCTCTGGCTACCTTTAAGGGGACGGTGCCCCAGTGCCCCTTAACCACTTGAGCTACCACTGTCCTAGTAGCCAATAACCCAATATCAGACTAAACTGTGCAGCATGCCCTCGAAAGGCTTTTGTACCATGTGCCAGATGTTGATCCATTGAGCACAATGATGATGATGATGATGATGATGATGATGACGATAATCATGATCATCATCATCTCATTTTAATAATACTTTAAATTAATGGTCTGCTTAAACACAAAAGAGAACCCTGATCCATCCAGATGAGAAGATCCCCAGAGCGAGACAGTTATCAGTCCCTGTTCATTTTCCTCGACAATGTTTGTGTCACGGTTCCTCTACTTCACATCTGAGAGACGTCTGGATCTCATGCGTCACCATGTGATTAAACATGCATGGTGGACTGCCATGAAACGCAGCACAGCCACAGTGTAACACACGCGTGCGGC
This sequence comes from Hemibagrus guttatus, assembly GCA_033459395.1. Taxonomy (NCBI): domain Eukaryota; kingdom Metazoa; phylum Chordata; class Actinopteri; order Siluriformes; family Bagridae; genus Hemibagrus; species Hemibagrus guttatus. The sequence continues at coordinate 22,255,548 of JAUCMX010000013.1, forward strand.
TTTCCTTTCCACCAGGATTGTCATTGGTGCATTGATGTCAGTATTGACATTTCTTTGTCTTGACTTTAAAGTTTGGGACTGAAAAACTAAAACAAAGGTGGTTTTTTAAGGACCAGGAGAAATAGCTAGGATAAGATTCTGGATTGTAGGATCAACACTTATATTCAACAATCTGCTGAAAACATCTTTAAAGACACTATACAGGCTTTATTGTGTATTGTCTAAGTACAAATAAAGGGAAGAAATGTTTTGCTCTTAACCTGTGCATCATCATCATTAGCAGTAATATGCCATAATTAATTGAGTGATATTTCTATAGTTTTAACAACAAAAAAATGCAACAAAGCAGATTAACCAAAACATGGATATAGATTTAAGTTCTACTATAAATTTTAATAAAAAGAAAAAACTCCCTGAGATGACATGAAAAAGAAACCTTCAGATACTCAGAAGGGAACCTCATCCTCATCAGGGTGACACTATTTCCCTTCTGTAACTGTGTACTAAATGCTCAAAAAGTTACACAATTTGCAGTTGGAGCAGGGAAATGTATTAGTTTTAACACAAAGTCTATCTTGTTGAAATGATCTTTTGTTTATTGATGGAACTGATAGCAGTCCAGCCACTCCGCTGAGAAAACCCCTTGAGAAGGTGCTGATGAAAGCCTTTGGTCTGTTGTAAAGTTTCTCTCTGGAGTCATGCAGGATGAATATGAGCCATTGATTTCCACTTGAGCACTGCTTGACAGAATAGAGCAGTTACAGAGATAACTCCTTCTGAGTGATGATATTTTTAATAATGTAATAATGTAAATATATAAAAAGTAACATGCTGTATAATTAGAAGATCTCTCTCTAGCTGGATTGTTTATGCTAGGCGCTCCTTGGGGTGAAATAGGTGTTTTGTCACATCAGCATTCTGAGGATTGTCTCCAGATTCACTGCTACCTCCACATGAATGAAGGAACAACCTCATACAAACAAAAGAACAAACAAACAAACAAACAAACAAACAACCTCCACATGAACAAACAAACTACCTCGAATGAACAAACGAACAACCTCCCCATGAACGAATGAATAAACAAACAACCTCGAACGAATGAACAAACTACCTCCACATGAACAAACAAAAAAAACAAACAAATGAACAACCTTGAACGAATAAACAAATGTACAACCTCCACATGAACAACCAAACAACCTTGAATGAACAAAAACTGTTACGGCCGGTAGTGTCCGGCAGGATATAACAGACCCAATGCGAAGCTTGACGTGAAAATCGGGGTTTTATTAACATAAAGCACGAGACATGAACATGAAACAGAAACCGCGACAACACATCGGCCTACACACGAACGAGGACTAGCAACTAAATCAGACAAAGACAGGACTATAAATAGGAAACGTAATCATGAAACATTAGGAACAGGTGAACATCAATCAAGACACATTAGGTTAAGGCAGGGCTTAACTGACACATGGCCGACATAAACAAAAACAGACATGACATAACAAACCCCTGCTGAGATCCCCCTAGTGGTTCAACCCCAGCCCTGCTACCCGTAACATCTCCCCCCTCTCAAAGGCGCGGCTCCCGACACGCCAAACCTTAGCCCTCCCCAAAAAGTCTGGTCCAGTGATGGGTCCTGAGGAGGAGCTAGGAACATAGAGAGGCCGGTGGGGGGAGCGAGAAGCAGGGCGAGGCACTTGGGGGGGAGCAAGAAGCAAAAGCAAGGTGAGTGGGGGGAAGCGAGGACCAAGGCGAGGCAAGTGGGGGGAACGAGGGTTAAGGCGAGGCACGTGGGGGGAGTGAGAAGCAGGAGCGATACAAGTGGGGGGAGCAAAGGACCCGACAGCAAGGCCAAAGGGTCCCACGTGACGTCCACAACCGAGCGGAGGCGCCGAGCGACGTCCACAGCCGAGCAGCAGAGCCAAGCAACGTCCACCGCCGAGCAGCAGAGCCAAGCGACGTCCACCGCCGAGCAGCAGCGCCGAGCGACGTCCACCGCTGAGCAGCAGCGCCGAGCGACATCCACCGCCGAGCACTCGCACCGAGCGACGTCCACCGACGAACGATGGCTCTGGGGTAATGATGTCCGTCTCGCTGGGGTCTGGAACTCCCCAAGGGGCGGGAGGGTGGGAGCTAGGTGCTGCCGGAACTCTCCTCCACTGGCGACGGGCGGGGCAGCGCCCCTCATGGAAGCTACATCGTGGGGCGATGCCCCCCACAGGAACATGGGCGGAGCGAGAGTAGGAGCAAACAAAACAACAAAAAAAAGTTCAAGGTCCGGGGCCCTGGCCGGAACTCTCCTCCGTTGGCGAGCATTGGGGCAACGCCCCCCACGGAAGCTACATCGTGGGGCGACGCCCCCCACCGGAACCTAGGCGGAGCGAGAGCCGGAAACCAAACCTTGAAACTCCGGCCCTTGGCCAGAACTCTCCTCCGCTGAATAAAAATGGGGCCACGCCCCCCACGGAAGCTACATCGTGGGGCGACGCCCCCCACGGGAACATGGACGGAGCGAGAGAAAAATCAAAAATCCTCCAAAAACCTAACTTTTCTGCCGGAACACTCCTCTTTTCCCTAACCACGGGCAGAGAGAGGGGCGGAATCAAAAAAAAAAAACCCAAAAAAAGAACCGGAGCGCAAACTAAAAACAAGCAAAACATTAAAACCCGGAAATGAAAAACTAACCTTCTCGCAGAAGCTTCGCGCTGGATCTGTTTGGTTTGGGCTAGTCCTTCTGTTACGGCCGGTAGTGTCCGGCAGGATATAACAGACCCAACGCGAAGCTTGACGTGAAAATCGGGGTTTTATTAACATAAAGCACGAGACATGAACATGAAACAGAAACCGCGACACCACATCGGCCTACACACGAACGAGGACTAGCAACTAAATCAGACAAAGACAGGACTATAAATAGGAAACGTAATCATGAAACATTAGGAACAGGTGAACATCAATCAAGACACATTAGGTTAAGGCAGGGCTTAACTGACACATGGCCGACATAAACAAAAACAGACATGACATAACAAACCCCTGCTGAGATCCCCCTAGTGGTTCAACCCCAGCCCTGCTACCCGTAACACAAACGAACAATCTCCACATTAATGAACAAACAAACGAACAACCTCGAATGACTGAATGAACGAATAACCTCCACATGAACAAATGAACAACCTCCACATGAACGAACAACCTCGAGCAAACAAATGAACAAACAAATGAACAACCTCCGCATGAACGAATGAATGAACGAACAAAAGAACATCCTGGAACAAATGAACAAATGAACGAATGAACAACCTCCACATGAATGAGCAAACGAACCATCAAACAAACAAACAAACAAATGAACGAACAACCTCCTCATGAGCAAACGAATGAACAAACAGAACTTTATACTTCATTCTTCATCCAGACTCTAGCTCCTCCTGCAACGTTCCCAGATGGTCCCAGGCAGACAGTGAGCTATAATCTCTCCATCAGCAGCTCCACCTGGGTCTGCCCTAGGCTCTCCATCCACTGGGAAATACCTGATACAGCTGTAGTTGCTGCTGACCCTTAGTGAGGTGTCCTTTAAAAAGCCTCCTCTTAATTCAGAGGAGCAGCAGCTTTATTCTGAGACTCTCCTGGTTTGCTGAGCTCATCTGAGATCATGGAGACATCTTATTCTGGGTCACATATTGTATAGGTGAGGATAATAATAAAGACTGACCGGTGATGTTACGGCCGGCGGTGTCCGGCTGGATATAACAGACCCAACGTGAAGCTTCCGTGAAACATAAAAGGGGTTTATTAACATGAAACACGAGACATGAACATAACAGAAAACCGCGACACCACACTGGCCTAAATACAAACGAGGACTAGCCACTAAAGCAGACAAAGACAGGACTATAAATAGGAAACATAATCAGGAAACATTGGGAACAGGTGAAACATCAATCAACACACAATAGGACAGGGCAGGGCTTAACTAACACACATGGCCAAAACATAAACATAAACAGACATGACATAACAACCCCTACTGAGGGCCCCCTAGTGGTTCACCCTCAGCCCTGCTACCCGTAACAGGTGAACATTCAAAAATTAAACCCCGGCCAAAATCGGAGCTCCTGCTTCACCACCACAGACTGGTACAGTGACTGTAGTGATTTTTATATATATATTTATATATACAAATTCAGACTTTTTTTTCTATTTCTGTGAAGCTGCTTTGAGACAATGGACGTCGTTAAAAGAGCTATAAAAATAAAATTGAATTAAATTAAATAGATTTGGATCTACCAGCACTTATTATTACAGCACAATGGACCATTAGTACAGTTTTACATTAAACCAAAAATTTTATGTGTTTTGAATGTAATCTTCTCTAAGTGCTTAAATATAAAATGACAATCAAATATTTTTAGTCTCTCATACACACTCGAGGGAACAAGACCATGATTATCACCTTCTATATGAGTCACTTTCTATAACACAAAGAAATACAAGAAAGAATATATACTACATATCACACACACACGTAGTTGGAAATCTTTATTTGATAGAGTTTAGCAAAGGTTAAACTGTAGCTGCTCAATTTGTAAGATGTTTTATTAAATAAAGGAAATAAAATCTGATAATTGGGGTTTATGACTGTTAAATAAAGGTATTTCTACTTTATGTCTATATTTTTTGATGCATCATAAAATGAGCACTTATGAAGGTTAGAATTACAGTGATCAATGTGCATGAGCGTGTGGTGACTAAAGGGTTCAAATGTAAATTTAAGGTTAAAAAAAAGGGAGAAAATTTCAATATTGATGAGGTTTGTAAATTTATCAATACGGTGGCTGAGAAGTGCAAAACAAATCAATAACAAATCAGAAAACGCAAGGAGAATTCAGACAAACCGGAAAAGGTAGCTATAGTTTGCGAATGGAATTCTTACCTCTGATTGGACAAGACATCTGTCACTCAGGATATACAGGAAGCAGGAATACCTAACTATTTCTTGTACGTGTGGAGTTCTGCGTTCACTTTAAACGATTTTTTTTGATAATGCAACTTTAAATCTTTTAAAGAAAATAACAAACATATATATTTATATTTATAAGAAACTGGAATTCATTCAGCGCTACTTTGAAGAAGGAAGTTCATATGGCGTGATTTTGGATATACTGATAGCGTATCATAGCGTAAAGATTAGTTTGCGATCTCTAAAAACACACCTGAAGAACGTAGGAATGTTCGGAATACCAACCTATTCCAGATTAAAGGATGTAAGGAGCGCTATAAGAGCTGAGCTGTGTTCATACACACACCAATCCACTTTCTACTGCTGCAGCCTGCTGGACTTCCTGTTTATCCTGAGTGACAGATGTATCGTCCAATCAGAGGGAAGAATTTCATTAACAATCTACTACTACCTTTTCCGGTTTGTCTGAATCGTCCTTGTGTTTTTAGATTTGTTATTTTTGTTTTTTGCACTTCTCAGCCACCGTAATATTGTAAGATAAATAAAGATCTTTCTTTTATGAGCTACTGTATATAAAAATTATAATAATGTTTTATTGAGATGTAGGGACTGTTTAATGAGAAACATTTAGGTCAAACCTTATAAAAATGAACAGTATTTAAAGAAAAAAACAAAAAAAGACACGAATCTCTCTCTCAGAATTGAGATTATGTAAATGTGAAGTAGCCTTGACGTGTCGGCTTTGTGAAGTGTAGGCTGTACATGAAGATTACAGAACCTTTGATTCGAGCTGAAACGTCAAACCGTTGATGCTCTATATTTCAAAGCACTTCACCCACATAGAACCTTAATAATACCGAGACCACAGGCTGCCGATATTGAATCTGCATCTCAGAATAATTACATAACACCTTACGGTCATGTATAATATCACTTTTTTTTTTACGCCTGGTGAGGAGACGCCATTATGAGACACCAGGTGAGATTTTTACTGGATTCATAATGAGAGAATTTAGGGCGTAATTAAGTAAGAATAAAACACTTGTTATAGGCAAATAATCAGTGATGAGGTGGTGTGATTACGTTGAGATGGTGTTACTACTTTAAAGTTGATGACTTTTCTGTGATAGCATGTCCTGTAGTGTTTTATTTTTCCTACACCAGAGCAATTTATCAATAATCTGAGGCATTTTATTGATCGAGGCATTATGTTTACAATTTATCCAGCTATTCATATTTCATTCTGTATGAGATTCTAATAAATCAAGAACTAATGAGCCATAACATTAAAACCAGCTGCGTAATATTGTGTAGGATTTCTTTTGCCACCAAAACAGCTCTGAGGCTTCGAGGCATGGACTTCACAAGACCTCTGAAGGTGTGCTGTGTTCTCTGACAATGAGATGTTAGCAGCAGAATCTTTTAAATCCTGTAGGTTGTGTGGTGAAGCCTCCATGGATCTCATCTCATCACTCATTCACTCACTCATTTACTCACACACTCACTCATTTACTCACACACACTCATTCACTCACTCATTTACTCACACACACTCATTCACTCACTCATTTACTCACACACACTCATTCACTCACTCATTTACTCACACACACTCATTCACTCACTCATTTACTCACACACTCACTCATTTACTCACTCATTTACTCACACACTCACTCACTCATTTACTCACACACACTCATTCACTCACTCATTTACTCACACACTCACTCATTTACTCACTCATTTACTCACACACTCACTCATTCACTCAAACACTCATTTACTCACACACCACTCATTCACTCACTCATTTACTCACACACTCACTCATTCACTCACTCATTTACTCACACACACTCATTCACTCACTCATTTACTCACACACACTCATTCACTCACTCATTTACTCACACACACTCATTCACTCACTCATTTACTCACACACACTCATTCACTCACTCATTTACTCAAACACTCACTTCACTCACTCATTTACTCACACACACTCATTCACTCACTCATTTACTCAAACACTCACTCATTCACTCACTCATTTACTCACACACACTCATTCACTCACTCATTTACTCAACACTCACTCATTCACTCACTCATTTACTCACACACTCACTCATTCACTTACTCATTTACTCAACACTCACTCATTCACTCACTCATTTACTCACACACTCACTCATTCACTCTTACTCATTTACTCAACACACTCACTCATTCACTCACTCATTTACTCACACACTCACTCATTCACTCACTCATTTACTCACTACACTCACTCATTCACTCACTCATTTACTCACACACTCACTCATTCACTTACTCATTTACTCACACACTCACTCATTCACTCACTCATTTCCCACTCACTCATTTACTCACACACTCACTCATTCAACTCACTCATTTACTCCCACTCATTCACTCACTCATTTACTCACACTCACTCATTCACTTACTCATTTACTCACACACTCACTCATTCACTCACTCATTTACTCACACACTCACTCATTCACTCACTCATTCACTCACTCATTTACTCACACACACTCATTCACTCACTCATTTACTCACTCATTCACTCACTCATTTACTCACACTCACTCATTCACTCACTCATTTACTCACACACTCACTCATTCACTCACTCATTTACTCACACACTCACTCATTTACTCACACACTCACTCATTCACTCACTCATTCACTCACTCATTTACTCACACACACTCATTCACTCACTCATTTACTCACACACTCACTCATTCACTTACTCATTTACTCACACACTCACTCATTCACTCACTCATTTACTCACACACTCACTCTTTCACACACTCATTCACTCACTCATTTACTCACACACACTCATTCACTCACTCATTTACTCACACACACTCATTCACTCACTCATTTACTCACACACACTCATTCACTCACTCATTTACTCACACACACTCATTCACTCACTCATTTACTCACACACACTCATTCACTCACACATTTACTCACACACTCACTCACTCACTCACTCATTCACTCACTCACACTTACTCACACACTCACTCACTCACTCACACTTACACACTAACTCACACACTCACTCACTCACACACTACTCACTCACTCACACACACACTTACTCACACACTCACTCACTCAGACACTCACACTCACTCACTCACTCACTCCCACTCACACACTCACTCACTCACTCACACACTCACTCACTCACTCACACACTCACTCACTCAGACACTCACACACTCACTCACTCACTCACTCACTCACACACTCACACACTCACTCACTCACTCACTCACTCACACACTCAGTCACACACTCACTCACTCACTCACTCACTCACACACTCACCCTTCGTTATAACAAACCTGATACCAAGGAATAATTTTTATTATTTTATTTTCCTTTCTTTGGTGAAAGGGACAGAAAGAATACTGTAGGAGACCAGAGACTTGTGAAGCTCTTGGTCTATAAGAGAAAATATCAGCCAGAGGCACGATGTAACAATTTTCTGCACCTTTCCCTATTTTTTCCAGTCCTTTCATCATTTTCTCCTCACAGCCTCTCACCATCTCAAAGGACCATTTTGGCCATTTGTCCAGAAACCAACCTGCCTGTGTGTCTGTTTCCGATTGTGAATAATAAGTAAATGTAACATGTATTTGTTGTACACAAGCATATAATTACTAATGGCCATACATTTTTGATTCATACTGTGCTGGAAGAAGAAAAATGACAAGAGCAGAGAAAAAAATTATATGTGTATTACTCCTGCTTTAGAATTGTGCATCCAAAAAAAAAAAAAAAAAAGCATAACACACAGCTCACATATGATTCTGTGAATAATAAGAGACAAAGCTGTCCCTTATTTATCATGTCCTGAAACCGCACATGTATGAAGACATCACAAAAATAATAAGCAATCAATTTACTGCATGTGAAATATGTCCAAACAATATGTCCAAAAAAATTAAATAATAATAATAATAATAAGAAGAATTGTCCATTATTTTTTTCCTTTGTTAATTTATTTTTAAATATTTTATTATTTGTTTTCTATCTGTATGTTTTATATTATGCTGTGTTTTTTAAATGTATTTTTGTAAGGTGACCTTGAGAGCTTGAAAGGCGCCCACAAATAAAATGTATTATTATTATTATTATTTAATAATAATAATAATAATAATAATAATAATAATAATAATAATAATAATAAACCTGAAATTGTTAATAACATGTATAATTATGACCCTATTTAAAAATAAATAAATGTATGAAAAATACATTTGAAAATAACAATCGTGTAACATCATGTGAAAATGATAAATAATTGAATAAAAATATAAATATGAATTAATAAAATGATTAAATAAATACATAACTTAGGCATATAAATGGATCACCTTTAAATCAGTCACTTCTGAAAATACATTAGAATGTGTCCAAAAATCAGATGTGAAAATAAACACATCAGAAATAAAAATAAATAAATAAATAAATAAATAAATAAATAAATAAATAAATAAATAAATAAATAAATAAATAAAAGATCATGTGAATATAAATGAATCCTCTGTAAATAATCCTGTGTAAATAATCAAATGTGAATATTAATGAATCATGTGTAGAAATGATCATTTAAACAGTCACATTTGGTTAGAAATGACTCACATTTAAAAAAAAATCACACATGAAACAGTATAGTGTTTAAAGTCGCATGAAATTAAATGACATGCACAATATCATATTTGTAAAGAAATTAATCTTTTATATATAAAAAGTTGTTAAAAGTGATTTTTGATACATTAGCAGTGGAGATAATCAACATTCTTTCTAATAAAGGTTAGCTAGCTAGCTATATTCTGACAAATCCCCTCAGAAATCCTTTCAGTTTAACTCACGATAGCTGGCTGACTAGCGTTAGTGCCGTCAATCATAAACACAATAATTTGAAAAGATTACCTCAGAAATAATATCATATGCCATCCAAGAGAAAGAAAAGAATCACTTGCAAAAGAAACCACTTTCTAATGAATGAATGAATGATGTTAATCCTACTAGCATCACACTAGAACATTCCTCATGGTTGAGACATACATAAAAGTAAAGCTCAAAACTTTAGTAATGTGAAGAGTTTTCCCGGACCGCCATCGCAGCGTCGTCTTTTGAACGCAATCAGGATGCATTGTTTGGATAGAGTATGGATTTTAGTCAGGTTTTAAAGTGTATCCAGCTGTACAAATAGATCCATGTGAAGAATAATAATTAAGACTTCAGTAAATTGCTTGAGGGCGTGTGGAGGCACTGAGGAGTGGACAGCTGTGGGATGAACTGCAGTCATGCAAATGCGATGACGATTAATCAAAGAAGCCCTTCATCAAGTTTAGAGGGAGTTTCGCAGAACCATCTGGGCTTTCGGTGGACTTTTCTCTGGACTTCACTGCAATCTGGCAGAGCAGGAGAGAGTGATGATGGGATAATTAATACTGTATGTCGGCACATTGATGTAAAACATGGCAGTTGAAATATCTCATGCACACACAAATAGGAAGGGAAAATTAGACAGACAGCTAGGAACTAAACTTAACTTAATGCCTTTTTTCTTTTTTAAAAAGGGTTTTTTTTTTTTTTATCACCTCACAGCCCTTGGGTCCTTGGTTTAATCTTGGCTTCTTACCCACCCTCTAAAACCATTCCATCAGGTATACTGGCTATGCTAACTTGTTCCTGCGCACAATGTGTGTATGTGTGTGTGTGTGTGTGTGTGTTTCCTTTACCCAAGATATGGTCTGCAACACCCCTGACCAGGATAATCTAACTGACCAGCAAACATTAGCAGTGAACATTATAAAAATAAATAAATGTGACTTAAACATCATCCTCTTAAAAATTCTTGCCAGGTTAACTATATCAGGCTAGCGCTACCATAGCTTAACATAAAACTCTCATAAATTTAGCTTATGCTATTTAGCTAGAAACTTTAGCAAATGAGATAGATGACCAACGTTCATTCAAATCTAAAAATCATCTCAGAATTCCTGTCAGTTTACCTCAAAAATAGCTAGTTGACTAGTTCTTAAATCAACAATTTATATCACTTTAAACTCCTTGCAGGAATACTGTTAGATTAGCATGTTATCTGGCTAGCAAGTGTTACCAGTGAAATGCTAAAGATTTTTAAATATGCCTTGAGAAATTTGATACCAAGATTATGTGGCTAACCTTAGCAGTGGAGATAATTGACATTCATTTAAATTTAAAAACCACCTCAGAAATCCTCACAGTTTATCTCATGATAACTAGCATTTGTGGTGAAAATCATAAATTCTTATTTATATCACCTAAAAAATCCCTCTGGAATCCTGTCAGGTTAGCATATGTTAGCTACCTAGAATCAGCAGAGAGAAATGGAACATATGAATGTGAGTTAAAGATCCTCTCAGGAATCCTGTCAGGTTAACTTATTTTAGCTAACTAGAATTAGTAATGAAAACTGAGGAAAAGATATGCAAACCCTGTCAGATTGGCATATCTTAGCTAGTTTGAATTAGCAGTTAGCTAGTTAGAATTAGAAGAGAAAAGTGTATGAGTTTGAGTTAAACATTCTCTCAGGAATCCTGTCAGACTAGCACATCATAGTTAACTAGAATTAGCAGTGAAAACTGAAGCAATCCTGACAGACTAGCACATGTTTGCTAGTTGGAATTAGCAGTTAGCTAGTTAGAATTAGCAGAGGAAAATGTAATATATGAGTTTGTGTTAAAATTCCTCTCAGGAATCCTGTCAGGATAGCTCATTGTACCTAACTACAATTATCAGTGAAAACTGATGAAAAGAGATGGAAATCCTGTCAGGTTGCCACATCTTAGCTAGTTCGAATTAGCACTCAGGTAGCAAGAAGCGAAAAATCCTGTCAAACATCTTGTTTTTTGCTCTCATGTGCTGCCTCTGACTTGTTCATTGTGGATCTAAATCTCTATCCTGATGTCTCTAAAGTTGCTTTGTCAGAGGATCTATTGTGAAAACTGCAATACGAGTAAAATTTAATTAAATTAAATAGAGTTTTGCCAAGTATTTAGTCATCCTTCATTGTTGCTTACAATTCTGCCTAGTATATTGAGTTTTACGAGTTTTTGTAGACTGTCAATAAGATTGAGTGCCAAAATATGGCCTTGCTGAGCCAGTCAGGGTTTTTTATTAATTCATCAGCTAAGTGCATGCCATCATGCTCAGCTGGGTTATTAATTTTTGTCTGTCGCCAGAATCGGGGAGCAAATGGCGGAGAATTATTTTCATATGTGCTTTAAAAACTGAAGGTAGATGGGTTCCTCTAAATACTGATGTATTATTATTATAATTATTATAATTATTATTATTATTATTATTATTATTATTATTATTATTATTATTATTGTGGCTGTTATTGTTTTATTATTATGTTTGATAACCCATAATCCAATCACAATCCAATTAAAATTATTCAAATAATCCCTTTTTTCTTTATTTCTTTAGTCTTTAAAGTCATTATTATCATTATCTTCTTTTTTATTTTTTATTTTTGCAATTTTTGTTCTATCATTATTATATGTTTCTTTATCTGTTGTAAATAAAGAGCTTTTCTGTAATCCATTACTTACTTTTTGTATAAACTTTAAACTTCTTAACTCTATTTCTTCTTATTTTTAAAAGATTGTATTTATTATTTATTTTTTTTCTTTTTAAACAGAGGAACCCTACTGCATGTGAAAATGTGCTGCTGGGATTCTTCCACTGAGTAATTTGATCAAATCAGCTTCATTCTGCGTCTTTGGATGAACCTTAATGAAAATGCTGTGACGTGATAAGAGAAGGCAGGAAAGTGTTGGACCACATGCAGGTCGATTATAACGTGATTGAACAGGTAGAAGATATGACCTGCTCTAATTCTGTTCCCAGCAACAGAGTCTGATTCCGTGAGAAAGAAAGGTCAGACTGGATCATCACAAAATTCTACCTGAGGTTGGTCTTCAGGGGCTGACGAAGGGAGGGTGATAGTAAATAATGACTTAGTGTACAACCTGATTTCTTTATGATGGACAAACCGCATGGTTCTAAAATCAGAAAAATACCTTTAACTGTTTGAATCTTGCCAGGTTACTCACATCAGGTGAGTGTTACCAGAGATCATAATATAAATATAAATATGGCGTGAAAACCCCTCCGTAAGTTTAGTCTATGTTATATAACAGATTTAGCAGCGGAAATAACCAACATTCATTCCAATTTACAAATCACCACAGAACTCCTGTCAGTTTAAAGCATGCTAGCTGACTGACTAGCGTAAAATGACTTAAATAAATCCTCTGATGAAGCTTGTCAGGTTAGCATGTTACCTAACTGGCTAGTGTTACTTGAGAACATTCATAAATTTGCCTTAAAATCATTTTAAGTTCATGTAGCTAGTAATATTAACACTGGGGATAACCAAAATTACTATCGGCATGTCAGGTTAACCCGCTACCCAGCTAGCTAGTGTTACTGCCACACAAATACATTCGTAAATTTTTCTTTAAAAAATTAAGGTTAGCTAGCTAGAATTAGCGGACAAAACGGCAACATACGAGTGATTAATAACTCCCCTCTGAAATCCTGACAGACTAGCTCATCTTAAGATTTATGAACCTGAATTGTTCATTACACAGTTAGCCAGCTAATTAGCAGAGAAAACTATAACACAGGCATGTGAGAAGAACACCTTGAGCAGCAGCGTTGACTTTTTAGAAGCACAAAAAGACCAACGATATTTACTCAGAAACTCTTTCTTTCTTTCCTTCTCTTTCTTTCTTTCTTTCTTTCTTTCTTTCTTTCTTTCTTTCTTTCTTTCTTTCTTTCTTTCTTTCTTTCTTTTTATGTTTCTTATTGTCCTACCTTCTTAAACACTAGATAAAATAAGAAAATACTCCTTGTTATGCTTAAATGTTTATTTGTTTGTTTATTTGCTAATTTATTAACTTATTTATGCCCCATAATATTCTGATTCTGCTGTTTTTTAATGATTTTCTTTTCTTATCTTTTCTTTTCTTTTCTTTTCTGCCTTTCTTTCTTCCTTTCTTTCTTTCTTTCTTTCTTTCTTTCTTTCTTTCTTTCTTTCTTTCTTTCTTTCTTTATACTTTTATACTTTTTATTGTTTTAGCAATAATCCATTCATGTGTAATTTGTTATTAAAGAAATGTAAATGAATTAAAATGAGTGCATTATAATTAACCTGATTTTGCAGCAAGTTACACATTTTCACCAAATACAAGAATTCAACACCCCTTGTGTTATCAAAAAAAACTCAAAAAACCCCAGTCTACCTGGTTAAACACATGGTCTTACTTACATCACAGGAAGGCTTGCTCATGTCATGGCAAAATAAAATAAAATAAAATTATAATAATAGGGGGACACGGTGGCTTGGTGGTTAGCACGTTTGCCTCACACCTCCAGGGTTGGGGGTTCGATTCCCGCCTCCGCTGTGTGTGTGGAGTTTGCATGTTCTCCCCATGCCCCGGGGGTTTCCTGCAGGTGCTCTAGTTTCCTCCCCTGGTCCAAAGACATGTGTGGTAGGTTGATTGGCATCCCTAATTTGTCCATAGTGAATGAGAGTGTGTGTGTGTGCCCTGCGATGGGTTGGCACTCTGTCCAGGGTGTATCCGGCCTTGATGCCCAATGATGCCTGAGATAGGCACAAGCTCCCCGTGACCTGAGAATAGATCAGATAAGTGGTAGACAATGAATGAATGAATTATAATAATAAAATAACAAAAAAAGGAGCCAGATAGCTGCTTTTCTGAGGCTGATACATGATATTAGAAGCTAATTTGTTACCCCAGTGACTCCAGACGTAGCTTGTAGGAGACACCGCTGTGTTCCTTTGATAATTCATTGCAGGTAAAAGCACTAGCCATGTCCTATTGTACATCCAGTCAGGAGTTTTTGTATACTTTTTGCATTATCACAGAAACTGAGCCAGTGTGCAATCCATCATTTTGGCGGATATGGGGCAAAATCTATACAGACAAAGCAGAGAGTGTGGATGGCAAGAAGGTCGGTCGAACCTGTGCAGCAGTTTTCAGTCAGCTGAAGTTTAATTAGTGCTGCATTGGCCAGATGGTAATGCTAGACTCCTGCTCTAACACCATTCAGGTTGAGTTCTTATTACATTTTTTTGTTTTTTCCCCCTATTAGAGATCACATCTGCATTCATGAAATCTTTTTAAAATGTAGTTTAAAGTTTATTCCTTTGTCTTTTTTAAAAGAGTACAAATATGAAGAGGGATTATATGAGTCACCATAGCCTTCTTGTTAACTTGAACCTGGTCTTTTTTCATTGAATTTCATCAAGAGCAGGTTTCTGAACAGAACTGCCAAAAATAAATAATAACATTCATTGTCTACTGCTTATCCGACCTATAATCGGGTCATGGGGAGCCTGTGCCTATCTCAGGCATCATAGGGCGTCAAGGCCTGATACACCCTGGACGGAGTGCCAACCCATCGCAGGGCACACACACACTCTCATTCACTCAACCTACAATCAACCTACAATGCATGTCTTTGCACCGGGGGAGGAAACCAGAGTACCTGGAGGAAACCCCCGAGGCACGGGGAGAACAAGCGAGAATTGAACCTCCAACCCTGGAGGTGTGAGGCAAACGTGCTAACCACCAAGCCACCGTGCCCCCCCCCCCAATAAATAATAAAATAAATAAATAAATAAATAGATAAATGAAAGGTTTTTGTATTTCTTTATTTGATTGTTTGTTCATAATTTTAGATTCAAGGGGGGCACGGTGACTTAGTGGTTAGCACGTTTGCCTCACAGCTCCAGGGTTGGGGGTTCGATTCCCGCCTCTGCCGTGTGTGGGGAGTTTGCATGTTCTCCCCGTACCTCACAGATTTTCTCAGGGTACTCCGGTTTCCTCCCCCGGTCCAAAGACATCCATTGTAGGTTGATTGGCATCTCTAAATTGTCCGTAGTGTGTGTGTGTGTCCTGCGATGGGCTGGCACTCTGTCCAGGGTGTATCCTGCCTTGATGCCTGATGACGCCTGAGATAGTCATAGGCTCCCCGTGACCCAAGAATAGATCGGATAAGCGGTAGACAATGAATGAATGAATGAATTTTAGATTCATATTTATATTGAGGCTAAAATTAATTTATATTTTTATTTCATATTTGAAATAAAAATATATTTCAAAAGTGTTAACTTTATTATCATTATTCAGAATTTTTGGATTCCTATAAAGCTTGGTAAATATGTCTATAGTTAAGCACTATAAAAATAAAATGGAATTGAAATAAATTTACAGAATGATCTTCGATTACCTGGATGTGTATCAACAATTACTCAGAAGTACACAGTTATTTCTTTTTACTTTGCTTTTTTAGATTTGCCAGGTGGGTTACTGTACAAACCTTACCTCAGGAGTTGTGCCTGAAAATAATATACAAAACGGAAATAATAAACAAAACAAACAAAAAAAATTCAATGCTCTTTAAAGAAAAAAAAAGTAAAATAATTTTACAATTCTAAACTCCATAACAAAATATCAGCGACTGAAGATTTTTTTTAATCACCTAAAAAACAAACAAACAAACAAACAAACAAATAAATAAAATGTCTGCATATGCTGATTCTGCACCATATTCAACTAATTTGTCACAGACATCATAAATAAATGATAAAATATCAAAAGTCAGAGAAAATTTAAATACACATTATCTGGCAGTAATTTGATTATGTGATGGACATGATCAAAACCATTATACTGCCCATTAGTCCACACCCCCTGACCAATCAAATCTGAGAATTCAGCAGCATTGTGGAAACTTTTGAACTCTCCTATAAAGCAGTAACTGGTAGCTCTGTCCAAACCCTGTCCTTTACCTCTATCCTCTAGCTGCCTGGCTGAATATCTTTCTCATTTATAATGCATATGATCTGAACAGGGAATATTTAGCTCGAGGGCACATGAACAGTCGGTGTGTGGGAGTCCAGAAGATGTGAGCCGAATCACGGAGCACAGCTGGTCCTGTTGCTAGAGGACAGATGAGGGCAAAAAGCCAATAAAGTTTCCTGCCAAATGCCCTTGTGCAACATATTTTAAGATGTACTCTACTTTTATAAATTTTACATCAGATTTCTTTCGCTCAGCTTTCTCCTCTGATCCGAAGAGACCAGGAACAAATTTTCTGTCTCTCTCTCTCTCTCTCTCTCTCTCTCTTTCTTTCTTTCTTTCTTACAAGACAGCTGGCTTTGCATCTCCTAGGCAACACTTAATCAGAGATGGAGCTCTGGTGATGATGAAGAAGAAGAAGAAAAAAAAAAGTTATGTTGCTTTGATTTTCACAGCCCACGCATAGCAAGAATTCACTAATAGTGCAGCTTTGTTTGGGAAATTTGTTGTTTTAATGCTCTTTCCAGCATCATCCCCTGACTTTCATGGATTCACTTTCACTTATTGGTGTATATAACATTTGGTTTCGGTTTTTCCTCCTAATGAGCAGATCAAGGCATTTTTGCCCACCCAGAGACGGACGATCCTCGTTTCCCTGGCATGCAGCCGCGCTGGCAGGCCGTGTTTCCATGGAGAGCACAGGAGGCAGAACTGCACATGAATATTCAGAACTGCAAAAAGGAGTCGCCGTCTCTGGAGGAAAATTACTGTGACTCTCCTCTGAACTAAATGAGCTCATCAAGCCGGGGCTAACTAAAGGCACATCCAAGAGAGAGAGAGAGAAGAGAGAGAGATGAAACTGGAAAACAGATAGACGGTGAGAAAGGTTTTAGCAGTAAGTTTGAGTTGTAAATAAAAGAATAGAGAAGGTTGGGGTTGAAGGGAGAATGTAAATGAGGGAAAAGCATAATGAGAAATGACAGGAAGTATTTGGATGTTTTTAGACTTAATGCAATATCTTTAATAACATTACATTTTTTAACACCTGCTGAATTCTCGAATCTGATTGGTCAGAAGGTGTTGGGGGCTGGCTTAAGCAGTTAAGGCTCTTAAGATGTTCATTTTCTATAATAACAACTTTGACAGTAGTTCAGCTAACAAACACAGGTTTATATGAATATGTGCTGCACTATGTGTAGCAATCATGCCAACAATAAAACCGTACGCTCTCATCATACATCTTTTTTTTTTTTTTTTACATCACTTCCAGAAGTCACGACCGGCAGAACAGCTCATGAAACTCCAGAAGTGACGTGACCATAAAAAATAACGATTATTAAACTAATTAGTTTAACAGCAAACTATAAAAAATGAACTCCTCTGTCTGACCTACAGCACACCTCACCTCTGTCCTGCTCCTCTCATACATGTCCTGCACCACTCTGACATACTTCTCTGCTACTCCTGACTTCCTCATACAGTACCACAGCTCTTCTCTTGGCACCCTGTCATACACTTTCTCCAAGTCTACAAACACACAGTGCAACTCCCTCTGACCATCCCTATACTTCTCCATCAAAATTCTCAGAGCAAAAATTGCATCTGTTGTGCTCTTTCTGGGCATGAAGCCATACTGCTGCTCACAAATTTCAATTACCTTCCTTAACCTAGCTTCCACTACTCTTTCCCATAGCTTCATTGAATGGCTCATCAACTTTATCCCCCTATAGTTACTGCAACTCTGCACGTCACCCTTATTCTTAAAGATCGGCACTAACACACTTCTTCTCCATTCCTCAAGCATCCTCTCACTCTCTAAAACCCTGTTAAACAAACTAGTTAAAAATTCCACTGCTGCCTCTCCGAGACACTTCCAGACCTCCACCGGGATGTCATCAGGACCAACCGCCTTTCCACTTTTCATCCTCTTCAAAGCCTTCCTGACTTCATCCTTTCTAATCTTATCTACTTTCTGTTCCACAGAGTTCACCCCTTCTACTCTTTTTTCCCTCTCATTTTCCTCATTCATCAGCTCCTCAAAGTACTCCTTCCATCTCCTCTGTACACTCTCCTCACTTGTGAGCACCCTTCCATCTCTATCCTTAATAACTCTAACTTGCTGCACATCCTTCCCATCTCGATCCCTCTGCCTAGCTAACCTGTACAAGTCCTTCTGTCCTTCTCTAGTGTCTAACCTAGTGTACAACTCGTCATATGCCTTCTGCTTGGCCTTAGACACCTCCCTCTTCACTCTGCGCTGTGACTCCTTCTATTCCTGTCTATTCTCTTCAGTCCTGTCCATGTCCCACTTCTTCTTGGCTAATCTCTTCCTCTGGATACTATCCTGAACTTCCTCATTCCACCACCAAGTCTCCTTATCTTCTTTTCTCCTTCCAGATGACACACCCAGCACCTTTCTCCCTGTCTCCCTGATCACTTCTGCTGTAGTTTCCCAGTCATCTGGCAGCACTACCTGACCACCCAGAGCCTGCCTCAACTTCTGTCTAAATTCCTCACAACATTCCTCCTTTTTCAGCTTCCACCACTTGGTTTTCTTCTTTATCTCTATCTTTGACCTCTTCTTCTTACAGACCATCAAAGTCATCCTACACACCACCATCCTATGCTGTCTGGCTACAACTCTCTCCCACTACCACTTTACAGTCACTAATCTCTTTCAGATTGCCTCTTCTACATAGGATGTAGTCTACCTGTGTTCTCCTACCTCCACTCTTGTAAGTCACTCTATGCTCCTCCCTCTTCTGAAAATAAGTGTTAACCACAGCCATCTGTCCTCTACCATCTGTCCTTCTAGGTTCCTTTCCTTAACTCCAAACTTGCCCATCACCTCCTCATCACCTGTGTTCCCCTCAGCAACATGTCCATTAAAGTCCACTCCTATCACCACTCTCTCACCTGTGGGAATACTCTCCATCACCTCATCTAATTCACTCCAGAATCTCTCTTTCTCCTCTAACTCACAACCTACCTGTGGGGCATAACCACTAACAACATTCAACATCACCCCTTCAATCTCTAACTTCAGACTCATCACCCTGTCTGACACTCTCTTCACCTCCAGAACATTCCTCACAAACTCCTCCTTCAGGACCACACCTACCCCATTTCTCTTACTATCCACACCATAATAAAACAGCTTGAATCCTGCTCTTATACTACGAGCCTTGCTACCCTTCCACCTGGTCTCCTGTACACACAGTATATCCACCTTCCTTCTCTCCATCATATCAGCCAGCTTTCATATCATGACCTTTCCCTGTCATAGTACCAACATTCAGAGTTCCTATTCTCAGTCCTACACTCTTACTTTTCCTCTTCTCTCTCTGTCTGTGCACTCTCCTCCCTCCTCTATTTTTTCGACCAAGAGTAGCCCAATTTCCACCGGCGCCCTGTAGGTCAACGGCGCCGATGGCGGTCGTTGTTAACCCGGGCCTCGACCGATCCAGTATGAAATTCAGAGTACTGACGATTTGCATGGTTAAATTTGGCAGTGTTTTACACTGGATGCCCTTCCTAACGCAACCCTCTCTATTTATCCGGGCTTGGGACCGGCACAGAAGTCACTGGACTGTGACCCCCATGGCTAGATTAGCAAACTATACAAAATGAGTTACATATATTATTTTTAGTAAATCTGTTCATCACTTTAAACTTTTTACTATGTATAACAGAATAGATTTCACTCTTCGTTTCTATAGCAACAGCTCATTTAAAAAAAAAAATGTGTAGCTGTGTGTTGATATGTTTTGACATGCTAAACTTTTCCCCAGTGAGACATTTATTTATCAATTAAGGAAGGAGTTATTCATGGAAAATGTCAGCGATTTGTATCGGCTGTAGTTAAAGCTGAAACAATACAGGAGTTTTTTGTCTTGTTTATTCCAAAAATGACAAAGAAAATAAAGAGAGGTTGATGATTTATCAGAGAGAAATGTCTTACAGAGATGTTAGGTCATCTTGAATCAGTTCCTGGTGTCCTGGTTATCATTAACAACTGAGTCGTTAGTTTCTCCAGAGTTATACACACAAAAATGTGATGATTATTTGCTTGTTTTTTTTTTTTATCATTTTGAAAGCTGTATCCCTTAACAACGTCCCAGAATGAGCATCACTTTTTCTTGTGTTTGTACACAGTGTTTTTCATTAGGAGTCTCCTTTCTCATTAACACCTCACACTCTTACTCTTAGTCTGAGTCTCTGCGTAAATGTCAGCTGTCTTATAGGCTTCTGTGAGACTCAGCTCCAGTGTCTGCTTTCTTCTCCTGACCTTTCCTTTAATTGCGCAAATTGAAATCAAATGAAAGGCCGGCTCAAAAACGCTCCCTTCTGTCCTAACGTGATCACAATGCAACAGCTGTTATTCAAAGTGGCAATGTGACAATGGGACAGAGGGTCGGATGATGAATAGACAGAGGGGTGGCTGGAGAGGTGGAGAGATGGATAGACAGGGTGGTGGCCGGAGAGGTGGGGAGATGAATATACAAGTTGGTGGATGGAGAGGTTGGGAGACGGATATACAGGTTGGTGGCTAGAAGAAGGATATACAGGGTGGTGGCTGGAGAGGTGAAGAGATGGATAGACAGAGTGGTGGCTGGAGAGGTGGGGAGATGAATATACAAGTTGGTGGATGGAGAAGTTGGGAGATGGATATACAGGGTGGTGGCTAGAAGAAGGATAGACAGGGTGGTGGCTGGAGAGGTGGAGAGATGGATATACACGGTGGTGGCTGGAGAGGTGGGGAGATGGATATACAGGGTGGTGGCTGGAGAGGTGGGGAGATGGATAGACAGTGTGGTGGCTGGAGAGGTGGAGAGATGGATATACAGGGTGGTGGCTGGAGAGGTGGAGAGATGGATATACAGGGTGGTGGCTGGAGAGGTGGAGAGATGGATATACAGGGTGGTGGCTGGAGAGGTGGGGAGATGGATATACAGGGTGGTGGCTGGAGAGGTGGGGAGATGAATATACAAGTTGGTGGCCGGAGAGGTGGGGAGATGAATATACAAGTTGGTGGATGGAGAGGTGGGGAGATGAATATACAAGTTGGTGGATGGAGAGGTTGGGAGATGGATATACAGGGTGGTGGCTAGAAGAAGGATATACAGGGTGGTGGCTGGAAAGGTGGAGAGATGGTTATACAAGGTTGTGGCTGGTGAGGTGGAGAGATGGATATACAGGGTGGTGGCTGGAGAGGTGGAGACATGGATATACAGGGTGGTGGATGGAGAGGTGGGAAGAAGAAAAGACAGGGGGTCGCTGCAGGGGTGAGGAGAGATAGATAATGTGGTGGATGATGAGACAGGGTGGTGGCTGAAGAGGTAGGGAGATGGATAGACAGAGTTGTGGATGATGAGGTCAGGTGAGGGTACCTCCGCAGGAACAGAATCCAGACCCAAATGCAGGGATAAATGCAGACAGGGTTTTATCAGTAAAATAACTAAATAGACACTAACAGACACAGAAAACACTAAGAATAAAACTATGACAACAAGAATTCAGAAATACAAACACAAAACCAAGAAACAGAAAACAAAAGACAAAAACCAGGTTACAAGAGGAAAGAACTCCACAAAAAAACAAACAAGACAGCAGGTATATATAGGGGAGTTAATTATCACAACATAAGGAACAGGTGTGCAGAGGCAAGAAGGGATATAGGATTGGGTGGGGCAAAACGTGTGCAAACACAAAAGTGAAAACAAAAGCACATGGCGCATAACAGCACAGGACATAATAACATAGAAACAAACCCTGCTGGAATGCCCTCTGGTGTTCAGGCAGGGAACTGTCCAAGCCATCCATGACAGTACGGCTCCCGACACACCCGAAGGTCTGAGAGGGCAATAATCCTGGAAAAGATCAGGGAGGAACTGTTCAAGCCGTCCATGACAGATGAGGTGAGGAGACAGATAAACAGGGTGGTGGATGATGAGGTGAAGAGACGGATAGACAGACATTGCAGCCTCCTCCCCCCTCTCTCTCCATACCTGTCTTTCCCAGAGTAATTGCCTTTACACAAAATAAGCTGATCCACTCTTTAATACCACAGGTAGAGGTCAGTTGTAGATGTGTTGATGTGTAGGTGCAGGGATGGTGTTTTGTGCCTTGATAGGTAGAAGTGTGTGTGTGTGTGTGTGTGTGTGTGTGTGTGTACAGGGTGGGGCAAAGGGTCAAACATTCCAGACCCGAAGTCAGCGGGGTAATGAAGCATCTCACACAGCTGGTAATGCTGGCCTTGAGTTAGACATTAGACCAGTCAGACAGTCAGAGAAGGTCAGACAGAGAGAGAGAGAGAGAGAGAGAGAGAGAGAGAGAGAGAAAATGGGAGAGAAAAGGAGGGAGAGAGAGATCGACAGAGAGAGTAAGAGAGAGAGAGAGAGAGAGAGAGAGAGAGAGCGAGAAAGTGAGTAAGATCGAGCGACAGAGAGAGAGCAAGAGAGAGTGTGAGGGGGTGAGAGAGAGAGAGAGAGGGAGAGAGAGAGAGAGAGAGAGAGAGAGAGAGAGGGAGAGAGAGCAAGAAAGTGAGTAAGATCGAGCGACAGAGAGAGAGCAAGAGAGAGTGTGAGGGGGTGAGAGAGAGAGAGTGTGAGGGGGTAAGAGAGAGAGAGAGAGAGAGAGAGAGAGAGAGAGAGAAAGAGAGGTTCAAGACAATATTAAGGCCACGCTGGAATTTTCACCCACTTTGTATCTCCTAAACAATTTTACATTAAACATATTCAGAACTCTTTCATTAATTTTTTTACAGAGCTGTGCTGTCAATTTATTCTTTTTTATTTATTGATATTTCTCTTTTCATTCTCACTCACTTATTGTTTTTTTTTAGTTTAGTTTCTGCCTTTTGTGTAGTTTTTCGCTTTACACACTTCATCTATTATTTTACATAGTTCTATTAAATAATTGAGTATTTGAAAGCTGAGTGTGCAACACAAGTGATGATCTGGTATCAAGGAGAACAAGGGGATTAAAACATGAATATCGAGAGAACAAGTACATCCTGCCCCACACACACACACACACACACACACACACACACACACACACACACACACACACACTGCATCCATACAGTGTATTGCTATCGGAAGCCTGGAAGAATCGATAACCATTAACAGCAATCTGCTCCAGCTAGTTTATGATTCTACTGCATGGTGATTATCAGCTGATCAATAAAACAGTGTGCTGTGGAGAGTTCATTCATTCATCTTCAATAACTGCTTCTTCATCAGGACTCCTGAATAATAATAATCCAGTAATCCTGAATGTCACATGTTACATGTCTCACACCATACAGACAAAAGTATGTGCACCCCGGACCATCACACCCAGATGTGTCTGGTGAACATCCCATTCCACATGTTCCTGCTGTTCTAATAAACTCCACTCTACTGGGAAGAATGTGGCTTTGGGGATTTATGATCATTCAGCTGCAAGAGTGATGTCAGACACTGGTTAGTAGAGATAAGTTGTTAATGCTACAGAGTAAAAAGATAATTATATGCATTCCACACTGACCATAAAGAATATTTCTCATATATAGTGTGTTTAAATTCTTTGATACATCATACATGACATTTGTTTTAAGTTTTTCATTTATTTTCTTGGTATTTGTTTTTTTTTTTATTTGAATTATTAGTTTGAACATGTACGTATGATATTTATTTATTTATTTATTTATTTATTTATTTATTTAGTTAGTTAGTTAGTTAGTTAGTTAGTTAGTTAGTTAGTTAGTGTCACATCTGGGCAATAGGCAGGGTAACACACGATAGACACACACAAGCAGGCTTCCAAGGTTCACCTGCCAGCGCCCTCTCTGTGCCTGGCAGGGAACTGTCCAGATAGTTAGTTAGTTAGTTTCAGATGATATTTATTCATTTATTTGTTTATTTATTACAAATTATTCATTTAAAATTCATATTATTTTTACATAACTTAAATGTTTACATAAGATTTTTTTTTACACAATTTATTTTGAAATATATTTTTTTTTCTTATCATAACTTCTTTCTTTCTTTTTTCTTTCTTTCTTTCTTTCTTTCTTTCTTTCTTTCTTTCTTTCTTTCTTTCTTATTTCTTTCTTTCTTTCTTTCTTTCTTTCTTTCTATCGTAAATTACAAATTTTTAAGATATGATTTTTATACATCATAAGTTCTTTTCTTTTCTTTTCTTTTTTTTCTTTTCTATTTTTCTTTTCTTTTCTTTTCATTTCTTTTCTTCTGTCTTTCTTTCTGTCATAAATTTTTACATTTTCAGACATGATTTTTTCATAGATCATAAATTCTTTTCTTTTCTTTTCTTTTCTTTTCTTTTCTTTTCTTTTTTTTCTTTTTTCTTTTCTTTTCTTTTCTTCTGTCTTTCTTTCTTTCTTTCATAAATTTTTAAATTTTCAGACATGATTTTTTTACACATCATAAATTATTATTTTTTTTTTTTCTTTTCTTTTCTTTTCTTTTCTTTTCTTTTCTTTTCTTTTCTTTTCTTTTCTATTTTTCTTTTCTTTTCTTCTGTCTTTCTTTCTTTCTTTCTTTCTTTCTTTCTTTCTTTCTTTCTTTCTTTCTTTCTTGTATAAATTACAAATTTTTCATCATTCTTTTATTTTCATGGGTGTTTTTTCATATATACAGTATATAGGGCATGTGGTTTTATTTATCAAGTTCTTCACATGATGAAGGGAGATTTCCATAAAGGCACACCAATTCATTACAGGGCAAAGGACATTTACTTACTTATTTATTCCCTCACTTCTTATATTCTGTAGAATATTTTCCTAAAATCAGAAGCTTATCTAGCATCATTCAGTTTTGTTAATCATACTCGTACAAGCAGCTAACCCTTCCTGTCACCAAAGTAAACTTTCCTCTAATTGTGCCGAGCTACAACTCAAAGTTTATTAGACAAACAACTCTACACCACAGCGCAATAAACGTCGCTTCCTTAAACAGACTCCGCCCACTGGATGTCTGTCACCACAGTGTTCTTGTGCAGTTTAACAGGATAATTATCATATATCAGCATTTTTCTCTCCATAGCTTTTGTTTTATTCCTAGTCACGTCTGTCTGAATAACACTGGCATACCGCTGACAGCTGTCAACATGTCAAGAGAATTTCAGTGGAAGTGTGATAAAATGTTTAAATGCTCATAATATTTAAATCCATTTTCATTTTCATGCTCTTTGTGTTTCTTGGTTAAGTGGTCATCAGAGTGACACTGCATGTGGTCACAATTTCAGGATGAAAATTTCTTTTTGTTGGAAAGGTTTTCTGCTCCACATTTTTCACTGGGACAGAAGGAGAACGTGTGCCTTCATGATGTAGTGTGTATAATTTTACTTGTATAATTCTTCAGTAGTAGAAGCTGTGTTTAGCTGTGTGTTTAAAGACAGCATCGTCCGATGATTCGAGAGATTGTACCAGCTCCAGTTGTGTTTCGTTTCATGAAGATTTCAGATATTCGAAGAGAAGATGCCAACGCCATGTGGACTTTGAGGATAGCCTTCTAATCAATACACAAAATAACATTCTGCATATGCTGTGTCTCCATCAGTGAGCATTTGAAGGCTTTAGCATGGAGGACTAGGTGTTAAATCTATAATGAACTCAGATGTTCAGCTAAATTAGCAGATGCTCAGGAGCTGCTGGTCACACAACTCCAACTGACTGGATATGACTGTCGAAAGGACATTATTCATAATCGCACTCTCTGGTGTTCATAATCATTTATAGTCACACTCTCTGGTGTTTATAATCATTTATAATCACACTCTCTGGTGTTTATAATCATTTATAATCCCACTCTCTGGTGTTCATAATCATTTATAATCACACTCTCTGGTGTTCATAATCATTTATAGTCACACTCTCGGGTGTTTATAATCATTTATAATCACACTCTCTGGTGTTTATAATCATTTATAATCCCACTCTCTGGTGTTTATAATCATTTACAATCACACTCTCTGGTGTTTATAATCATTTATAATCACACTCTCTGGTGTTTATAATCATTTACAATCACACTCTCTGGTGTTTATAATCATTTATAATCACACTCTCTGGTGTTTATAATCATTTATAATCACACTCTCTGGTGTTTATAATCATTTACAATCACACTCTCTGGTGTTTATAATCATTTATAATCACACTCTCTGGTGTTTATAATCATTTACAATCACACTCTCTGGTGTTTATAATCATTTATAATCACACACTCTGGTGTTTATAATCATTTATAATCACACTCTCTGGTGTTTATAATCATTTACAATCCCACTCTCTGGTGTTTATAATCATTTATAATCACACTCTCTGGTGTTTATAATCAGTTATAATCCCACTCTCTGGTGTTTATAATCATTTATAATCACACTCTCTGGTGTTTATAATCATTTACAATCCCACTCTCTGGTGTTTATAATCATTTATAATCACACTCTCTGGTGTTTATAATCATTTACAATCCCACTCTCTGGTGTTTATAATCATTTATAATCACACTCTCTGTGTTTATAATCAGTTATAATCACACTCTCTGGTGTTTATAATCATTTACAATCCCACTCTCTGGTGTTTATAATCATTTATAATCACACTCTCTGGTGTTTATAATCAGTTATAATCACACTCTCTGGTGTTTATAATCATTTATAATCCCACTCTCTTCTTCTTCTTCTTTCAGCTTCTCCCTTCAGGGGTCGCCACAGCGAATCATCTCTCTCCACCTATCCCTATCTTCTGCATCCTCAACCCTTGCACCCACTAGCTTCATATCCTCATTAATTACATCCATACACCTCCTCTTTGGCCTTCCTCTTTGCCTCCTGCCTGGCAGCTCCATGTCCAACATTCTCCTAGCAATATACTCACTCTCCCTCCTCTGAACATGTCCAAACCATCTTAATCTGGCCTCCCTAACTTTGTCCCCCAAACGTCCAACATGAGCTGTCCCTCTGATGTACTCGTTCCTAAACCTGTCCAATCTTGTCACTCCCAAAGAGAACCTAAACATCTTCAGCTCTGCTACCTCTAGCTCTGACTCCTGTCTCTTCCTCAGTGACACTGTCTCTAAACCATACAGCATGGCCGGTCTCACCACTGTCCTGTACACCTTCCCCTTGATTCTCGCTGATATTTTCTGATCACACAGAACTCCCGACACCTTTCTCCACCCATTCCAACCTGCCTGCACTCGCTTCTTTACCTCTTTCCTACACTCTCCATTACTCTGGACTGTTGACCCCAAGTACTTAAACTCCTGTACCTTCTTCACCTCTTCACCCTGTAACCTTACTGTTCCACTTCCCTCCCTTTCATTCACACACATGTACTCAGTCTTACTACGACTGACTTTCATTCCTCTTCTCTCCAGCGCAAACCTCCACCTCTCCAGGTTTTCCTCCACCTGCTCCCTGCTCTCACTACAGATCACAATGTCATCTGCAAACATCATTGTCCAAGGAGACTCCTGTCTGACCTCCTCTGACAACTGGTCCATCACTATAGCAAACAGGAAGGGGCTCAGAGCCGATCCCTGATGCAGTCCCACCTCCACATTGAACTCCTCTGTCTGACCTACAGCACACCTCACCACTGTCCTGCTCCTCTCATACATGTCCTGCACCACTCTGACATATTTCTCTGCTACTCCTGACTTCCTCATACAGTACCACAGCTCTTCTCTTGGCACCCTGTCATACGCTTTCTCCAAGTCTACAAACACACAGTGCAACTCCCTCTGACCATCCCTATACTTCTCCATCAAAATTCTCAGAGCAAAAATTGCATCTGTTGTGCTCTTTCTTGGCATGAAGCCATACTGCTGCTCACAAATTTCCACTCCCTTTCCCTTTAAACCCTAGCTTCCACCACTCTTTCCCATACCTTCATTGTATGGCTCATCAACTTTATCCCCCTATAGTTGCTGCAACTCTGCACGTCACCCTTGTTCTTAAAGATCGGCACTAACACACTTCTTCTCCATTCCTCAGGCATCCTCTCACTCTCTAAAACCCTGTTGAACAAACTAGTTAAAAATTCCACTGCTGCCTCTCCCAAACACTTCCAGACCTCCACCGGGATGTCATCAGGGCCAACCGCCTTTCCACTTTTCATCCTCTTCAAAGCCTTCCTGACTTCATCCTTTCTAATCTTATCTACTTTTTGTTCCACAGAGTTCACCCCTTCTACTCTTTTTTCCCTCTCATTTTCCTCATTCATCAGCTCCTCAAAGTATTCCTTCCATCTCCTCTGTACACTCTCCTCACTTGTGAGCACCCTTCCATCTCTATCCTTAATAACTCTAACTTGCTGCACATCCTTCCCATCTCGATCCCTCTGCCTAGCTAACCTGTACAAGTCCTTCTGTCCTTCTCTAGTGTCTAACCTAGTGTACAACTCGTCATATGCCTTCTGCTTGGCCTTAGACACCTCCCTCTTCACTCTGCGCTGTAACTCCTTGTATTCCTGTCTATTCTCTTCAGTCCTGTCCATGTCCCACTTCTTCTTGGCTAACCTCTTCCTCTGGATACTATCCTGAACTTCCTCATTCCACCCCAAGTCTCCTTATCTTCTTTCCTCCTTCCAGATGACACACCCAGCACCTTTCTTCCTGTCTCCCTGATCACTTCTGCTGTAGTTTCCCAGTCATCTGGCAGCACTACCTGACCACCCAGAGCCTGCCTCAACTTCTGTCTAAATTCCTCACAACATTCCTCCTTTTTCAGCTTCCACCACTTGGTTTTCTTCTCTATCTCTATCTTTGACCTCTTCTTCTTACAGACCATCAGAGTCATCCTACACACCACCATCCTATGTTGTCTGGCTACACTCTCTCCCACTACCACTTTATAGTCACTAATCTCTTTCAGATTGCCTCTTCTACATAGGATGTAGTCTACCTGTGTTCTCCTACCTCCACTCTTGTAAGTCACTCTATGCTCCTCCCTCTTCTGAAAATAAGTGTTAACCACACCCATGTCCATCCTCTTAGCAAAACACCCACTCTCTGGTGTTTATAATCATTTATAATCACACACTCTGGTGTTTATAATCATTTATAATCAAACTCTCTGGTGTTTATAATCATTTATAATCACACACTCTGGTGTTTATAATCATTTATAATCACACTCTCTGGTGTTTATAATCATTTATAATCACACTCTCTGGTGTTTATAATCATTTATAATCCCACTCTCTGGTGTTTATAATCATTTACAATCCCACTCTCTGGTGTTTATAATCATTTATAATCACACTCTCTGGTGTTTATGATCATTTATAATCACACTCTCTGGTGTTTATAATCATTTACAATCCCACTCTCTGGTGTTTATAATCATTTATAATCACACTCTCTGTGTTAATAATCAGTTATAATCACACTCTCTGGTGTTTATAATCATTTACAATCCCACTCTCTGGTGTTTATAATCATTTGTAATCACAGTCTCTGGTGTTTATAATCATTTATAATCCCACACTCTGGTGTTTATAATCATTTATAATCACACTCTCTGGTGTTTATAATCATTTACAATCACACTCTCTGGTGTTTATAATCATTTATAATCCCACTCTCTGGTGTTTATAATCATTTATAATCACACTCTCTGGTGTTTATAATCATTTATAATCCCACTCTCTGTGTTTATAATCATTTATAATCACACTCTCTGGTGTTTATAATCATTTATAATCACACTCTCTGGTGTTTATAATCATTTATAATCACATCTTAAACCAGTAAAATTCTGTGTAAGGTTATCCAACAGAGGGAAAACACACGTCTAAAACACACCGAAAGCCTGAGTTCTGTAGGTGTTTTAGTGTCTTTTGTTGGAACACACACTTGTTGGAACACATCCATGTTGTGCTGCCATTTGCAACCTGCAATGGTGTCTTTGTTAGACATTCTCTTAAAATGTTCACCAAAGCACACACACACACACACACACACACACACACACACACACACACACACTACAGATACTACACACCCATCCAAATAACCCTACATCAAAATACATGTCAGTTTGGCAGCCTGTCTTTGGTGTCTTCCTCTGAGAAATAATCTCACCTGTCACTCTCTGATTTGTCTTGTACAGTTAACTCTGACTGGATTTGTCCTGAACTGAAAAAATAAAGGTGCTTCTCCTTGATAAAATCAAGTCCAAAGATTCACAAAATCAAAAGTACTACCTGATTTAGATAAAATTTATGAAATATATATAATCGTATAAACCGTGAAGGATGAAAAGAGACCTGAGAAGATAAGCTGCAGAAGTACTGACCTTTTTTTTTTTAAAGATAATGAAATGATAAGATGAATAAAAGCTATTATTCAATAGAACAGATTCCTTGAATTTTTAGAGATTCATTTACTATATGTTATTCAAAACATTTGGAAGAAAATCTACTTATTTTATCTTTAAATGCAAAGACATAATCGAATATAAGCTGCAGCATTTTGTGATTTAGGCAAAGAGCTCATGCACTAATGAAGAATCTTTATTGTATTTCTATCTTGAAACACTATCATTTACTCATGAGACCTAGAAATATGTTTAAATATTAGTTTTATGGTTTCTGTGAGTGTCTGTTGAAATCAATTTATTTGATAGCTAGTTAACTTTGCTTCGCACAACTACACATAATTTGTATTATGACTGTGTTGACAGCTAGCTTGCTATATTTTTCTAACCTATTTTTTCTTATATATATATCTTCTTCTTCTTTCGGCTTTTCCCTTCAGGGGTCGCCACAGCGAATCATCTCTCTCCACCTATCCCTATCTTCTGCATCCTCAACACTTGCACCCACTAGCTTCATATCCTCATTAATTCCATCCATATACCTCCTCTTTGGCCTTCCTCTTTGCCTCCTGCCTGGCAGCTCCATGTCCAACATTCTCCTACCAATATACTCACTCTCCCTCCTCTGAACATGTCCAAACCATCTTAATCTGGCCTCCCTAACTTTGTCCCCCAAACGTCCAACATGAGCTGTCCCTCTGATGTACTCGTTCCTAATCCTGTCCAACCTCCACTTCCAATTCCACTTCCCTCCCTTTCATTCACACACATGCACTCAGTCTTACTACGACTGACTTTCATTCCTCTTCTCTCTAGCGCAAACCTCCACCTCTCCAGGTTTTCCTCCACCTGCTCCCTGCTCTCACTACAGATCACAATGTCATCTGCAAACATCATTGTCCAAGGAGACTCCTGTCTGACTTCCTCTGACAACTGGTCCATCACCATAGCAAACAGGAAGGGGCTCAGAGCCGATCCCTGATGCAGTCCCACCTCCACTTTGAACTCCTCTGTCTGACCTACAGCACACCTCACCACTCTCCTGCTCCTCTCATACATGTCCTGCACCACTCTGACATACTTCTCTGCTACTCCTGACTTCCTCATACAGTACCACAGCTCTTCTCTTGGCACCCTGTCATACTCTTTCTCCAAGTCTACAAACACACAGTGCAACTCCCTCTGACCATCCCTATACTTCTCCATCAAAATTCTCAGAGCAAAAATTGCATCTGTTGTGCTCTTTCTGGGCATGAAGCCGTACTGCTGTTCACAAATTTCCACTACCTTCCTTAACCTAGCTTCCACTACTCTTTCCCATAGCTTCATTGTATGGCTCATCAACTTTATTCCCCTATAGTTGCTGCAACTCTGCACCTCACCCTTATTCTTAAAGATCGGCACTAACACACTTCTTCTCCATTCCTCAGGCATCCTCTCACTCTCTAAAACCCTGTTAAACAAACTAGTCAAAAATTCCACAGCTGCCTCTCCCAGACACTTTCAGACCTCCACCGGGATGTCGTCAGGACCAACTGCCTTCCCACTTTTCATCCTCTTCAAAGCCTTCCTGACTTCATCCTTTCTAATCTTATCTACTTTCTGTTCCACAGAGTTCACCCCTTCTACTCTTTTTTCCCTCTCATTTTCCTCATTCATCAGCTCCTCAAAGTACTTCTTCCATCTCCTCTGTACACTCTCCTCACTTGTGAGCACCCTTCCATCTCTATCCTTAATAACTCTAACTTGCTGCACATCCTTCCCATCTCGATCCCTCTGCCTAGCTAACCTGTACAAGTCCTTCTGTCCTTCTCTAGTGTCTAACCTAGTGTACAACTCGTCATATGCCTTCTGCTTGGCCTTAGACACCTCCATCTTCACTCTGCGCTGTAACTCCTTGTATTCCTGTCTATTCTCTTCAGTCCTGTCCATGTCCCACTTCTTCTTGGCTAACCTCTTCCTCTGGATACTATCCTGAACTTCCTCAATCCAGCACCAAGTCTCTTTATCTTCTTTCCTCCTTCCAGATGACACACCCAGCACCTTTCTCCCTGTCTCCCTGATCACTTCTGCTGTAGTTTCCCAGTCATCTGGCAGCACTACCTGACCACCCAGAGCCTGCCTCAACTTCTGTCTAAATTCCTCACAACATTCCTCCTTTTTCAGCTTCCACCACTTTGTTTTCTTCTCTATCTTTGATCTCTTCTTCTTACAGACCATCAAAGTCATCCTACACACCACCATCCTATGCTGTCTGGCTACACTCTCTCCCACTACCACTTTACAGTCACTAATCTCTTTCAGATTGCCTCTTCTACATAGGATGTAGTCTACCTGTGTTCTCCTACCTCCACTCTTGTAAGTCACTCTATGCTCCTCCCTCTTCTGAAAATAAGTGTTAACCACAGCCATGTCCATACTCTTAGCAAAGTCCACTACCATCTGTCCTTCAAGGTTCCTTTCCTTAACTCCAAACTTGCCAATCACCTCCTCATCACCTGTGTTCCCCTCACCAACATGTCCATTAAAATCCGCTCCTATCACCACTCTCTCACCCGTGGGAATACTCTCCATCACCTCATCTAATTCACTCCAGAATTTCTCTTTCTCCTCTAACTCACAACCTACCTGTGGGGCATAACCACTAACAACATTCAACATCACCCCTTCAATCTCTAACTTCAGACTCATCACTTCAGTGTCATCTGACACTCTCTTCACGTCCAGAACATTCCTCACAAACTCCTCCTTCAGGACCACACCTACCCCATTTCTCTTACTATCCACAATATAATAAAACAGCTTGAATCCTGCTCCAATACTACGAGCCTTGCTACCCTTCCACCTGGTCTCCTGTACACACAGTATATCCACCTTCCTTCTCTCCATCATATCAGCCAGCTCTCTACCTTTCCCTGTCATAGTACCAACATTCAGAGTTCCTATTCTCAGTCCTACACTCTTACCTTTCCTCTTCTCTCTCTGTCTGTGCACTCTCCTCCCTCCTCTACTTCTTCGACCAACAGTAGACAATTTCTACCGCCGCCCTGTAGGTCAACGGCGCTGATGGCGGTCGTTGTTAACCCGGGCTTCGACCGATCCAGTATGAAATTTCGTACTGACGATTCGCATGGTTAAATTTGGCAATATTTTATGCCGGATGCCCTTCCTGACGCAACCCTCTCTATTTATCCGGGCTGGGGACCGGCACAGAAGTCACTGGACTGTGACCCCCATGGCTAGATTATATATATATAAATATATATATATATATATATATATATATATATATATATATATATATATATATATATATATATATATATATATATATATATATATAGTGTTTATTGGTAACAACTGCCCACATGTTTAGCATCGAAATAAAAAAATTGCCTTTAGCAGGATAGGAAAGTATGTAATTCATGAAACATGAACAGTGGGTTAATATTAATGGGGTCAATCTAATAGGTTATTCCATAAATGTTAAATAAGACTCCTCTAACAAAAATTCATGAATGATTATGCTTTTCTTTTATAAAAAAAAAGGTCTGTTCATGTTTATGCATCCACCCTTCAAGCAACGGTGTATATCATCAGCAGGCATTATGGTGTAAATACTGAGAATGAGGAGAAAGCAGGAATCTATCCTTCAGCAGATTAGAGTGTGTCAGGAGAGAGTATAGCTCCACTGAAAGAGTTTTAGATTTATATCTGATATATATATATTTATATATTTAGGATTTTATAACAGCATTCTACCCCTAAAAGTTGTCTTCGACTTAATGGATTAATAGCATAATGATCTGAAAATGTTATTGGCTTATAATATGCCCCCAGTTTGCAAGTGTTCATTTTATTTTGTATTGATTATTAGCCTTTATGTCATGTCAGGTGGGTTCTTTTGATGGACTGGGCAGTATGTTATCAAAAATGTCATCAAAAAATACTGGCAGACAATTTGCATTCTACAGCACAGTAGCTGCGCATGGGACGCTCTTGGATGTTCCTACATGACAATGATCCAAAGCACAAGACCAAGTTGACCCTCCAATGGCTACAGCAAAAAAAAGGTGAAAATTCTGGAGTGACCATCACAGTCTCCTGACCTCAATATCATTGAGCCACTTTGGGGAGCTCTCAAATGTGCAGTTTGCGTAAGACAAACATAAAATTTACAGGACCTGGAGGCATTTTGCCAAGAAGAATGGGCAGTTATACCACCTGAGAGAATTAAGGATATCATGCACAATTATTACAAAAGACTGCATGCCATCATTGATGCTAAAGGGGGCAAAATACATGATATTAAGGACTAAAGATATGCAAACTTTTTAAACAGGGATTATTTCCTCATTTTATTTATTGTCATGTTTTGTTTGATGATTGCGCCATTCTGTGATGCCTTACATGTGAACTTGAGTCCTTTAAGAAATAAAATGAATTTGTTTTGCTCACTCATGTTTTCTTTAAAAAAATGGTACACATCTTTCAAATTCTCCCAAGGTACAGAAACATTTGAGCACAACTGTATATCCAGTGGCATACATTGTTCATTGACTTTGCCCTCCAAGCACTGTTTTGACAGTCACAGTATGCATTTACCTGATTCAAGATGCTCTCTTGACAAGTTTCTCCCTCCTTTCCTTTAAAGATTTTTGTTGTTTGAACATAAGTAGTAAAGTCTTTCAATTTCTCTCTGACTTTGGCAGAAATTGTACAAGAGTTAAAATTTATATAAAATAACAGCATTTAGTCAAACTCAGTAATAATAAAGCGAAGTTTACAATAAATATGATTATATTAAATGACTTTGAATAATATAATAAATAATATCAATTTTAACTTAATTGTGTTATATAAGAGCTAATGAAATGAATTGCTCTTGGTAAAATTTTATAATCTTTCTTTTTTTATATCAACTTAATATGTTTAATTTATTCCTGGCAACATTTTCTCTTTTCTACTACTCCTACTGAACAGAAAGCTTTAAAGTGTCTTGTTTAATTTAATCTCACTCGAAATGAAGCATGGGTTTAAATAATGAAAAATATTGCTTGTAATCTGTTGCCTTAATTTTACTGAGTCAGCCTGGTATACTGAATTCTTTATCCAAACTACTCAAATAGATTTACACCTTAGTCTATCTAATGGTCTAATCTGTAGATAGATGGTCCAAGAGATGGACAGTTGGATATCCACATGAATTGGTCCAATAGACCTTGATGTGTTGAAAGGGTTTTGTACTTTGGTGTACGTCAGACGTATGTCACCTGTAGCTTAGTGTTCAGATCTAAGGGGTTAAACCACATGAAGAATACAAATAAAGACAATGTGTACCCTACCTGGATTCGACTAATCAGAACCCACCACTAGGTCCAGGCTACTACCAGGGGGTAGTATCCACAAGTCAGCACCTGTTAACCAAACCATAATAATACTTACAGGCAGGAGTGAAAAAATGTCAATCCAGGCACCAGGGATCCAAAGATCCAGGGCAGACCCAGGAACCACTGGAGAAATTCTATCTCACATCTGGCTTGGAGATGTCTGGGGATCTCATAGGAGGAACTGGAGTCTGTGGCCAGGGTTCTGTCTGATATAACTGTCTGAACCTGTTGCCACAAAGAATATGGACTTCAAACATTCCTGTTTCGAGGTCAACTCCTGAAAAAATACATGGATATTTGTTGTTGTTTTTGATATTCGAAACATGTTGCACATGCAGCGATTTTCCACCCCAGAGTTAAAAAAAATGATAAAAAAACAATGATTTGCTGATTTGTCTGTGCAGCATTTAAAGGAGTGCTGACCTCCACTTCCTCTTTCAGCTTACCCAGTGATTAATGAGTGACCTTCTCACATCCACGGCTGTAGATTGGCATGAGGGGCATGATATATACACACTTGTGTTGGCACTTATGCTTTCACAGCAGTAATTGCCATTGATCATGGCTAAGTATGATTGATTGTTATGCTAATACAGTATTATTTTACACAAAACAAATAGATTTCTGTCATGTACGTAGGCAGTTGTATAAATTATGTAAATTTGTTCTTTGTTTCGTTATCATTATTTGCCATCTTTGTTTTAATCCTAGTCACTAATCAGGTGGACTATTTGTTCACAATAAAGAAATAGACAGTATGTTCACACAAGCCTGGAATAACTGTAGACCTGAATCATGTGTACACATAACCAGGGACTGTGATGCATTAGACATGCATTTAAGCATTTGACAAGCTTCAGTGAAGGAGAAATGACTGTGCTAATAAACACCAATGGGGGTGAATGATTTCAGAAAAAAAATAACAACAGAGATACAGAGATTTTGATAATGTCGTGATTAGGCCTGGCTTCTGTTCATTACGGAGACTCCGCTTATCACAGCTTATTTGGATGCTGTGATTATTTTCACCGTAATGACACATGATCCCACTGACTTGTGATTAACAACAAGTTCAAACATATTTTACCCAAGACTTTTCTCCTGCTGTTACCTGGCAGTTTCTTTGTTGAAATTCTTTGTTGAAGGTTGACGAAATAACACACCGTATGGTAGTTATACCATTGGGGTTATTATGTATTTCCCCAGCTCTAACACGTCTGATGTAACTCAGCAGGCAATTGCAACAAAATGATGAAACCCTTCTTGAGCCGAGTCAGGTGTTTTTGAGCAGGGGAACAAAAATGAGCAATGCAGTAGTATTTCATAAAAATACGGTTGTGAAATTCTGGTCGAAATTACGACAAGGAGAAAGAACCACTGCATTATTGTCTGGACCCCATTTTAAAGGAAAAAAAACATATATTTACTTAATTTCTGAAGGTTTTCCTGTTGCAGATTTACCTACAGTATATGAAAAGCCATTGATTTATCCATTTTGCAGATGTTCTATTTTACAGTGACTTGCAGAACATGCAGAAATAATATTGTAATGTTGCTGTTTCTTGCTAAAACAAGCACTAATTTAAATACCTGTGAGCCCCCTTAGCTGCAAATTACACTAGTGTTTAATCTTGGTCTTTAGTTAGATTAAGTTAGGGGAGTCCAGTCTTATCTAGAAAGGGCCTCTGTGAGTGCAGGTTTTCATTCCAACCAAGCAGAAGCCACACCATACCTGAGTCTATTGAAAGACAAGATTAAACAGGTGGAATCAGGTGTGGCTCCTGCTTCATTGGTATAAAAACCCACACCGGGCCTTTGTGGATAAGATTGGACACTCCATGATTAAGTGTTCACATATACATTACTGCACAGTGAAATTCTTTCTTTGCATATCCAATCCATGGAGGGTTAGGGTCAGAGTGCAGGGTCAGCCATGTTGAAGCAGCCCTGGAACATTGAAAGTTGAGGGCCTTGCTCAAGGGCCCAACCCTGATCTTCCAATCAACAATCCATTAACAATTCTAACCCTAACCTAAGGATTTTTGCATGTTCTGGTTTATTAGGAAGTTGGGGTCAGAGTGCAGGGTCAGCCATTGTTCAGCACCCCTGGAACAAGTAGGGTTAAGGGCCTTGCTCAGGGGCATAGCGACAGTAGCTTGCCAGTTCTGGGGCTTGAACCCTGATCTTTTTTATCAGTGACCCAGTGCCTTAACCACCAAGCCACCACTTCCCCACTTCCTTTTTTGATTCTGCCACTGGTTTTGTCTGGCTAGTTTAGTTCCTGCAGCTGTCCACTAAGCCTATATTTGTGTTGTTTGCCAATACTTTTTAATAAGTTGGACTAGTGATCCCAATAG
Organism: Hemibagrus guttatus; assembly: GCA_033459395.1. Classification (NCBI taxonomy): domain Eukaryota; kingdom Metazoa; phylum Chordata; class Actinopteri; order Siluriformes; family Bagridae; genus Hemibagrus; species Hemibagrus guttatus. The sequence continues at coordinate 22,294,570 of JAUCMX010000013.1, forward strand.
TTGTGAGTTCAAATCCCAGAACCACCAAGCTGCCACTGCTGGACCCTTGAGCAATTCCCTTAATTCTTAATGCTCTGTTGAATAAATAGATAAATGTAGATTGTTAATAGGAAGCTCATTCCACCACTGAGACCCTGAGCAAGCAAGCAGAATCCCAGGAGAAAAGAACAAGGCTGTTGCTATGAAATCTGCAACGTACTGTAAGTCACTTTTACTTTACATCCAATCTAACCCAAAGTACTTCAGGAAAAGATCCATGATCCTGCTTATAATAAAGAAAATAAAAAGCAAAAAGAAAAATCATGTTTCAACCAATAATGATAATAATAATAATAAGAAGAAGAAGAAGAAGAAGAAGAAGAAGAAGAAGAAGAAGAAAAAAATATTCCTAAGAGGCCTTCATGTCCTTCTAAAGGGTTGACAGAGTTCAAGGTACTAATATAAAAAGAATGAAAGCCAAAGTGAGATCATTAAAAATAGGGTTTTAATAGGACGGTAGAAAGATCGAGGCAAAATTGAGTCGAGCAAACTCAGTAAGAAAATGGGTCTGGAGGCATTAATCTCCATAGCTACCCCGGCAGGGATGCAATCGATAACCTGCAGTGGCCTTCAGGCCAAAAGATGATGTATATGTTTGCTGTCAAGTCTCCTTAGCTAGAGAGTCATTACAGAGTCTTGTACATTTTGTCAATAAACACGGCAAAGAGCCACTTACTTTTATATTGATGGACTTGGCCATATGACCAACCGTAGATGTTTTCCAGTAGAACGCAATAATGCAGTATGAGATTGCAGGAGTGTTTCACACAACATTTTTTAATAACTTAATCACTGGGCAAAACTTTTTTTTTTATTCCAGAGCACTTGGAATACTAAAACACTTTATATCACTTTATAGAAACTCACCATTAAGGGCACATAGAGGATACTGACCACCTATACTAAGTATTGAGGATAATGGGTCTTGGTCAATGACCAAATAATGGAATCTTACTGTTACTGAGATTTAATCTCACATCCTTGTCTTCAGCCTTAACAACTGTGTCACCACTTCTCCTTCAAAATGATGACGCTTGTGGCCTGAAAGGTATAAATGATGTTAGATGCTCCATGGCCTGCAGGTGGACCGACGGTCCACCTGACTATTGGTCAAGACTATTGTATTTGCTGCCCTGTAGATTGATCCATTTGTGATCTTTGAAGGAGCGTTAGAAGCTTCAGCTAAAAAAAAAAGATAGAATAAAGAGACTGAAATGAGAAATTACAAACCCACCCATGTTCATGGAACTTTTTTAAATGGTAGAGACAATATTTCTGCATATTTTACACCTAAAAATGGTGCAGAGTTAAACTTCAGAGTAATGCCAAGGTGTTTTGATTTGATGGTGGACCAATTAAAATAACGATGTGCATTGTGTTTTATTTTTTGAAATGTTAATGTGAAAATAGCTCACACTTCTCAGTGTTTAATATGTGCTATAACTAAAACAACAACAAAAAATTGTTGTTTTAGGATTCCAGATGACAGTTCATTAAGCCTTCAAACTGCGAAGAAAAGAGCAAGAAATCTGCTTTCAAATCAATGACCAAATCCTCAACAGAAACAAAACAAAACCATCATCTCTCTCAAAGCTCTAAGTAAAGTTTAGCACCACTATCCAATTATTGAGAAAGAGCTCTGTTAAAGTCTCTAGACACAATCAGGTAAAGAAAATAATAACAACTGAAATTACTATATTCTTTCTACAAACCTAGAATCAAAAATATGTGTTGTGTAGAGCGCTGTCTAGCGCATCTCTCTAAAATTACACATACAGGTATGTTGGAGTTAGATCTGGTGAGTGAAGGTCTATTATGTATGATTTGGGGCAATTGGGTGGTTTGGGAGAATTCTGAGTCACCTGTGAACAGGTGTTCAGGTGAGGCTCAAGCTCAAGAACACTAAACAGGCAGGTGATGTACAGGCAGTGTGAATTGTGTGTGTTATAGTCTATATTTGTTCATGAGGCGGAGTTAGCTCAAGTGGTTAAGGCTCTGGGTTGTTGATCGGAGGATCGGCGTTCAAGCCCCAGCACCGCCAAGTGGCCACTGTTGGGCCTTTGAGCAAGGCCCCCAACCCCCTCCTGCTCTAGGGGCACTGCATCATGACTGACCCTGTGCTCTGACCCCAACCATCCAAGGATGGGATGTATGAAGAATGAACTTCACTGTCCAGTAATGTATATGTGACAAATGTACTTAAACTTATATTCATTCAGTCCTCATCATTGCATTCAACAAGCCCTTGTGCACTGTAGACGGGGGTGGAGTCATCCTGCAAAAGAACCACACCCATCAGAATAGACATGTTTCATTATAAGAAACTTAATATGATTATGATAGAATTTTTATTGATTTTTATCGACACATTTCTATCAAACTAAGACAAACCTGTTTTTCCTTTAGTCACTCAAATGTAGTTAGACATTTCCAAATATTTGATACGCTTCATTTGAATAAAATGTTATGTTCAGGAGCAGGGTTATAGTGATTTTTTTGTTAAAGAAATAAAGCTCTGGAATAGTGTTCTAGAGAGCTTTAGACATGCAATCATTAGTGACTCAGTAGATCTTATCAAATTGGAGACACTGTAAGAGAATCAGGTGTAATTTACAGTAACATAATTTTACGGAGAACCCAAATGTGACCTAGTTTTATGAAATCTCTTTTCAATGTACATCAATGAAATTCTATTTTCAGTGTGTCATTTGCAGAAGGCATGGCTCATTTGCTGATAAGATGGCATAAGCACAGATACTGTAGGTTGTATCTAGGTTTTGTAATACATCAGTGTAGCAGACACAGTGTAAGAGACACTGACATACATACAGAGGAAGGTATATAGAGACACACATGGGGATTACTCCTTCCTGGAGTGTAAAACATGGGGAAAACAGTTTTTTTCTTCCCAATTTTACAACTTCCCCTTTGACAGCCCAGTGCTTCTTCTTCTATTAAACCAGTTCTCCAGCTCCACAATGAATTATTCTCACATTTGAAGGGCTTTTTGGGCAAACATAGTCTGTTTCCACAGTTTTTCAGTGCGGTTTATAGTCTGGCTAGCACAGTTCTGCTCCTCATGCCAATAAAGCTCAAACCAGAGCTGAAAGAGACATTATCCAATCTCTTGGCTGTTACTCAGAATGGTGCCAGGTAAAGAAAGAGAGTGCTGGGACACATGGAAAAGGTCTCCAGGCATGAAGCTGGCACAATAGGGTTGGATGAGCCACAGCAAGCAATTTGTTCCAAAGAGATGAAATATGGACAAAGCTGTCTATATCTGGAAAAAGAAACTGGAAATGAATGATGAAAGTTTCCAGCTTAAAGCTTGTAGGAATGTACAGTATCTCGTATCATACAATATGTGTTGAAAATGAAAGTTATGAATGTTTAGGGAAATAAAGCAGTCATAACAGTTAGGTCCAGTTCACTAATTCCCATGCTTATATTTGCTATTTTCCATTGTCTGTACCACTTATCCAATCTATTCTCGGGTCACAGGGAGCCTGTGCCTATCTCAGCCGTCATCGGGCATCAAGGCAGGATACACCCTGTACGGAGTGCCAACCCATCGCAGGGCACACACACACACTCATTCGCTCACACGCTACGGACAATTTAGAGATGCCAATCAACCTACAATGCATGTCTTTGGACCGGGGGAGGAAACCGGAGTACCTGGAGGAAACCCCCAAGGCACAGGGAGAACATGCAAACTCCACACACACATTTACATTTACATTTACGGCATTTGGCAGACGCTCTTATCCAGAGCGACGTACAAAAATGCTTTAGTTCTCGGTCACTGAATACATTAACACTGGTTCAATAAGACACAAAGTTGGGATACCATTAGCCTAAACACTGAGTTGGGTGGGAATAGAACCCCCAACCCTGGAGGTGTGAGGCAAACGTGCTAGCCACCAAGCCCCTCTATATTTGATATTCTCTTTGTAAAATTCTACATCCTTGTTCTTAACGATACTGAAAACGTAAGAAGGGACACAGGTTTCTATGGAAACACCGTTATTGCAAATGTACAAATCAACATGAGCTAGAAAGCTAGACGAGATGCTGTTAAGTGGGTGTGGTAGCTTAGCGGTTAAGGTGTTGAACTACTGATCAGAAGGTTGTCAATTATAACCCCAGATCCACCAAGCTGCCACTGCTGGGCCCCTGAGCAAGACCTTTAACCCTCAATTGCTCATCTGTATAAAAAGTCGCTCTGGATAAGGGCATCTGCCCTAAGTGGGTGTGGCTTCTTTGGACTCTATTTCCACTAGCACAGAAAAAGTAAACAAAACATTTTCTTTGGGGCATTTTTTGAAGATGATGTAATGGATTCTGTTGTCTGGATTGAGGTTGGAAGTTCATTCTACCACTGAGGAGCGAGACAATCAGTTTGAAGGTTCTGGAAAGAGACCTTATGCCTCGCTGAGTAGGTTCTACCAGGAGTTGGTGGTTAAGTTATCATAGGTTGTGACAGGGAACATAAACCTCAAGGAGAATGTTGAGTATCAAGTAGGGGGTTATGTTCCAGACAAGATTTTGTAAGTAAGCATCAAGGCCTTGAATTTGATGTGAGAGTCTACAGGAAGCCATTGGACCGAGACGGAAAGTGGTGAGATGTGGATCTTTTTCAGCTGGTTGAAAAAGGAGCATGCTGCTGCATTCTGAATCATGTGAAGGGGTTTGGTGGAGATGGCTGGGTATCTCGAGAGAAGTGCAGTAGTCTAGTTTTGAGATAACAAGAGCCTGGATTAGTAGCTGAACAGCATGATGGGTTAGATAGGATCTGATTTTCCTGATGATAGAGAGAATCATGATGGCAGCTCAATGGTTAAGATGTTGGGCTACTGATTGGATGGTTGTGTACGAGGACCACCAAGCTGCTGTTGCTGGGCCTTTGAGCAAGGCCCTTAGCTCAGTTGTTGAAATGTGGGGTGGGGGATGTGGTAGGTTAGTGGTTAAGGTGTAAGGCCAAGGATCAAAAGTTTGAGTTATAAATCCCAGGTCCACCAAGCTGCTGCTGGGCCCTTGAGCATGGCCCTTAACCCTCAATTGCTCAGTTGTATAAAATGAGATAAAATGTAAGTCACTCTGGATAAGAGTGCCTGGCAAATTCCAGAAATGTAAATGTGGTCTGTAAAGATAAAGACATCATCAAAAGTCATGCCAAGGTTTCTGGTGGGGTTTAGTTTAGCTGTATGTTAAGATTGTGGTTGATTGAGGGGCAAGCTGAGATGATAAGAAGCTGAGGTTTTGCCAAGTTCTTTCAGAATTTTCAAAAATTTTTTTGGGGGGCAAATAAGTATTTAGTCAGCCACCAATTATGCAAGTTCTCCCACTTAAAAAGATGAGAGAGGCCTGTAATTTTCATCATAGGTACACTTCAACTATGAGAGACAGAATGAGAAAAAAAATCCAGAAAATCACATTGTCTGATTTTTAAAGAATTTATTTGCAAGTTATGGTGGAAAATAAGTATTTGGTCAATAACAAAAGTTCATCTCAATACTTTGTTATATACCCTTTGTTGGCAATGACAGAGGTCAAACGTTTTCTGTAAGTCGCCACAAGGTTTTTACACACTGTTGCTGGTAGTTTGGCCCATTCCTCGATGCAGATCTCCTCTAGAGCAGTGATGTTTTGGGGCTGTCGCTGGGCAACACGGATTTTCAACTCCCTCCAAAGATTTTCTATGGGGTTGAGATCTGGAGACTGGCTAGGCCACTCCAGGACCTTGAAATGCTTCTTACGAAGCCACTCCTTCGTTGCCCAGGCGGTGTGTTTGGGATCATTGTCATGCTGAAAGACCCAGCCACGTTTCATCTTCAATGCCCTTGCTGATGGAAGGAGGTTTTTACTCAAAATCTCACGATACATGGCCCCATTCATTCTTTCCTTTACACGGATCAGTCGTCCTGGTCCCTTTGCAGAAAAACAGCCCCAAAGCATGATGTTTCCACCCCCATGCTTCACAGTAGGTATGGTGTTCTTTGGATGCAACTCAGCATTCTTTCTCCTCCAAACACGACAAGTTGAGTTTTTACCAAAAAGTTCTATTTTGGTTTCATCTGACCATATGACATTCTCCCAATCCTCTTCTGGATCATCCAAATGCTCTCTAGCAAACTTCAGACGGGCCCGGACATGTACTGGCTTAAGCAGGGGGACACGTCTGGCACTGCAGGATTTGAGTTCCTGGCGGCGTAGTGTGTTACTGATGGTAGCCTTTGTTACTTTGGTCCCAGCTCTCTGCAGGTCATTCACTAGGTCCCCCAGTGTGGTTCTGGGATTTTTGCTCACCGTTCTTGTGATCATTTTGACCCCACGGGGTGAGATCTTGCATGGAGCCCCAGATCGAGGGAGATTATCAGTGGTCTTGTATATCTTCCATTTTCTAATAATTGCTCCCACAGTTGATTTCTTCACACCAAGCTGCTTACCTATTGCAGATTCAGTCTTCCCAGCATGGTGCAGGTCTACAATTTTGTTTCTGGTGTCCTTTGACAGCTCTTTGGTCTTGACCATAGTGGAGTTTGGGTCTGACTGTTTGAGGTTGTGGACAGGTGTCTTTTATACTGATAACGAGTTCAAACAGGTGCCATTAATACAGGTAACGAGTAAAGGACAGAGGAGCCTCTTAAAGAAGAAGTTACAGGTCTGTGAGAGCCAGAAATCTTGCTTTTTGTAGGTGACCAAATACTTATTTTCCACCATAATTTGCAAATAAATTCTTTAAAAATCAGACAATGTGATTTTCTGGATTTTTTTTTCTCATTCTGTCTCTCATAGTTGAAGTGTACCTATGATGAAAATTACAGGCCTCTCTCATCTTTTTAAGTGGGAGAACTTGCACAATTGGTGGCTGACTAAATACTTTTTTGCCCCACTGTAAATTTTTGTTTATAGAGAAATTTCTTAGTCTTGTATAAAAGAAATCAAATCTTGTGATTATACTGAATATCAGCACTTGCTGAATCATGGCTATGCTAATATACATTACAACCTCACTCTTGCTTGTGTGATGTTGCTTAAACTTTGCTTACTCTGTCACACAATCCTCTTGTTGGCATTTCTCAGAGCATCTATGAATTTTGGCTGGACTCCATTCTACTGGTTATTGGTGTATTTTCTGAGTATGTTCTGTGTTCCATTCTTGATTAGTTTGTCTGAAACCCTTCTGCATCTGACAGTTAGTCACGGGCATTTAATGTTGAAACAGATATTTTAGTCCATAAATACTCAATACATATTCATATCTTCCTATTCTGTACATCTACACAAGGGCTAGCTAGGTTGCATACTTTGTTAGATGTTTAATCAAAGTTTGAGCAAAATTACAGCAGCGTGCATTCATTCCACTGATCTGAACTATCAAGTGAATATCCATTTGCATCCTTCTCTACAGATGACACTTGGATTAGAAGGAAGCATCGCACCAGAATTCAAATCGCCTTGTTGTTGTTGTTTGGCATTCATTAAAGAGATCTCATCAGTGCTCACTGCATGTGCTCGCTAGCTTTTTTAAACAAGCGAAAGAGCACACAGGGTCAAGTCAAATAGGACTACTGACTATTCATTATTCCTGATCCGTAGAACCGCTAAAAGAAGCCCAAGTGTTGTAAACTAATCCCTGGGAGAATGTTTCAGATAAACGAGAAGCTGTAGTGTACAAGGGAAACAAGATATCAAAGCAATGGCCCTTATCAAGAGCCCTTTAGCGGGTTCGACTGGGAAAAGCAAACAGCTCTTGGAAAAGCAAACAGAAATTTCCACTCTTAGCTTGTATGTTGTGTAATTTGTAACAAACTCTTTTTACTAGAGGCCAAAAAAATGGAATTTCCTCCTGTTGTGTTGTGTTCATGTTCAGCACTGAAACAAATGAATGATGTTCAGGCTGTGAGTCTGATATAAAATGAGTCTGTTGGCTTTCAGTGTGTTTTAGACGTGTGTTTTTCCCTCTCTTGGATAACCTTACACAGAATTTTACTGGTTGAAGATACACCTTCAACACCTTCAGATTTTAGATACTTACAAACAAGCACTCGGGGCATCTCAAAGAGCCGCAATGGGTTTGATACCAATGTTTTCTTTGAGAAAAAAAAATGTTTTATATATTTATTTATTTAGTTCGTTAGGTTAAACTTTTCTATTGCCCCTAGTAGGCTTGTGAAAAACAGAAATACTGAGTTCTGAGTTTCTACTTTCATATGAGCTTCATATTAACCACCACTGTGGAGTGGAACATGACAAAGACATTCAATCACCAACATGGGCACAATAAAAACAGGAGGAAACTCCATTTTCTTTGGCCTCTGGGAAGAAAAAGAGTTAAAGTTATTCAGCTGCTTCGATATATAACATGAAATATATTCATATATAATTCGGTAACACTTCAAAAAAAAATAACACACCATGAAGTATTCATGATATTGCTTACTTAATTATGAACTAATGATGAGGTAAGGCATGTACTAATCCAAAACTAACCTAATAAAGAGCAATAATGAGCATGAATAACGATCACCTTACAGCATGTGTTTGCTGTTTAATGCATTAATTAACACTTAAGTGGGTTAAACTCAATCAAACACGATTTCTCTCAAAGAAAGAAAGGAATTAAACCTGCATTATTGTTTAGTCTTGTGTGTAAAAGAGCGGCATCCCGGGTTTGAGCCACTCCGAGCATGTACCAACACTACAGCGCGATTGGAAGAGAAACGGATGGAGAATGATGCTGAACAGGTTGAGATGAAATGATTGGTGTTTATTACTGGAGTTAAATAAGGAGGATCTGTGCAAGTAATGAAATGAATCCACAATTTGGACACAACCAAACAGGAGCAAACTCTATTTTTTTGTCATCTGGGTTAAAGAATTACAAAAAATACTGAAGGAGTAGCCACATTTATTCACAAGGTACTGGTTTGTGTTTTTTGTTTTGAAAAAATTATACACTGATAATCAATTGCTTGTCAAAAATCACCTGATTAATCCAATCTGATGCTGATGTTTGCAGACAAGATTGGACAGCCATATATTACAGTATTTTTTGAGTCCTTGCTTTGGTCCACTTTTATACTTTGCTGGTTTCAAATCAGGACCATGGTGATGCTCTAGTTGACTTACTCTAGTATGATTTTCAAATCTCAGTCATGATCTGGAGAAACACCAGAGTCATTTTTTTTGTATTTACAGCAGTAAATCCTCAGTAGACAAACAGGCCTGTTTGATCCAGTTCCTGACACATTAGTCTCCACTTCCTATAAAACTCTATTCCATCCTGTCATGGCCAGCTGTCATCAACTTGACTGCCAAGAGCTGAAATTTGGCTAATGGATTCATTAGGAGCAGGTGTTGGCTACCTGTCGGCCCGCTGGAGAAATCAGAAAGGTCACAATCATCCCGATGACCTTTAGCCGAGAGCTCAGATCTTCTCTGTGTACTCGGATTAAACTCTAAGACTCCCTGATGTGAGCTCCTGACAGGGGAAACCTTCTTTTCACTCTTCTGTGGTTCCTTAAAGTTCCACATCAATTGTCTGACCTGAAGTGACTATACAGGCCCAGAGAATAAAGAAAAAACCTCTGTACATAGGGAGATATGTACAAAGAATGACAAAAAAACTAAAAAAAAAAACGTACACCTGTGACGAGTTTATCAGTAGGTAATTAGCTGGCTAGCTGATTTGTGTTCAATTCAATTTTATTTGTATAGTGCTTTTATCAATTAAGGATATAAGTGATAGATATTATCTATCCCTAATGAGCAAGCCAGGGCGATGTTGATAAGGAAAAAACCCCTGAGGCATCATGAGGAAGAAAACCTGACTCAAAAGGGAACCTGAGGATCATCTAACTGACCCTGGATTATAAAATAATTCTCAAAATAAGTAGATCAAACCTATATGAAAAGGTTAAGGCTATATTCAGCATTCGAAGTCGTCTCATGTGGATAAAGAAATAAAATCAACTCCAAAGCCTTTATAATGGCCTACGAGTAGAACGGACCGTTGGAGATGTTCTGAGTACGGCTTGTTTGTTTGTTCAGATGATTAGTGTTTTGTGAAAATTAATCAGTTTTCATCTGTGACAAGTGGAATAGATCTCGATATGAAGAGAAGAGACGATAATGCGGAGAAGAAGCTGGTGTGGATTCTCCAGGACGGAGATTTTTGGTTTGTTTAACAGCTTCCATGGAGACTTATTTTTAACTCAGCAGGAACAAAGCATGAATTACAGAAGGTCATTAAAATAATCACAGGTTTATGCAAATAAGATCCAAGTGGAATTTGAATAGCTCATACAAGACGATAATGATGTTGTTCTGAAGCTTGTAGATTTCCCAGATTTCCATTCATGGTGATCAGGAGAGAAGTACAGGAAGAAAAAATACTCTAATTGGTTTTGTATGTGAGAACAGATAATTGTTTTCGTGTATGTTGCTATTTTAAAATATTTAATGTATGCATGTATTTCATCTAACTGCCAACTGTTTACATGAGGCACACAAGTGTACTAATGGCAGCTGGTTTTGTTGGTTCTGCAATGAAATTCCCTCTCCTCGTCGCTTCTTCTTTGTTGCCAGACGCTTCTGGCATTTAGCTTCAACTCTGCTTTTGTTCTCTCTCTCTCTCTCTCTCTCTCTCTTTTTTTCTCTATAGTACTTTTCATCCCCAGCCAAATAACAGCAGAATGGAAATCGGCCATGTTGAATGACATTACCCATGATTCAGCAGGGGTCCGAGTTCTACACACACAGGCGATGCTTAGCTGCATTTGACTTTTGCCAAGTAAAATGAATTAATTCCCAATTTCAGGTCTCTATGCATTCTAACCTGTGCTGATGCTTTATTTATTATACACACTTTATAATAGTGGAGCAAGCTTTTGTGCCAATGCTGCAATGAAAATGAGAAGCATGTGAGTCCAGTTAGCGAGTCCATTCAGCTCTTTAATCGTCCTGCTTGTGTTGTTAATGAGGTTTAAATTATTTCTGTCTCAACAGAACGTCTCTTGAGAATGATTATTAAACAGACAGCCAGAAGAAGTTGCTCAGTACATTTTTCTTTTGCATAACAGTCAAGAGTAACTATGCGTGGCTTGTTGAAAATAATAATAATAATAATAATAATAATAATAATAATAATAATAATAATAATAAACTTAATAAACCACTGGTATAACAGATATATGACTTACACACCCTAACCCTAACCCTAACCCTTATTCATCACATGTCCATATACAGATATATGACACATTTATAATGTCACCATTATTTAAGAATAATAACAAAAGAAATAAAACCAACAGGTAATATATCCAGAACCTTTGAGTCTCGTGAAAAGCTCTGAGATCATATGCAGCATGTTCTCTTCATGTCCGAGTTCACTTTAAAAAGAACTACATGTAGAAAAACACCAAAAAATTGAGCCCAAATTAAACTCACCCTAGCAGATGGCTGATCCGGCAGATTGACCACTCTGAAAGCGTTCACAGTAGATCATCCCTCTTAACCCCAGAGACAAGAGTCATCCATTTTTATTTAAAGTAATCTGATAATGTTATCTTGTGAGTGGTCCTTTTCCCCTCTCAGTCTAATGTGAGCATTCTATACAGCGGCCTGGGATTTCAACAAAATAACTCCGGCAGTGAATTCTGTCATGTCGTCTAAAAGCAACACTTCCCTGGGGTACGTGCTTTAGTCTAAAAATATTCTCTCTTTTATGATCCATAGCCTCTGATGATCTGTTAGCTCGGCTTTCAGTCATGAGCAGGTATTCTGCTCCTCGGAGAATGGCGTACAATTCACAAAGACGGGTAAAAGACTTAAAGCTGTGGATTTTCATTTACTTGGATGTATTTTCAGAGATTCTTGACCAAAGCTCGACCTCGGTAGTGAATACTTGAAAATACTGGCAATTAAAAAGAAAAAAATAGCAAAACCTTTGAGTTCTTATGTAAACACAAGGGTGTCTGAATAGAGTTAAGGTTAAAGCAGAGAAGCAAGGAGAAACATTTCAGTGATTTAAAAGTAAAATTCATCTATTTCCTGTAATCAGTGAAGAGAATATGAACACTACATATTCATTCAGGTTTAAGAGATTAGATGGATTCAAGAATTTGCTTTTCTTTCCAGAAGTTTTTCCACAAAAATTGCAAAATGGTGGCATGGTGGTTTAGTGGTTGGTGTGTTTGTCTCAAACAAACACACTATTGGGGGTTCGATTGAGGGTTCAATTGGGGTTTCAATTAGGGGTATAATTGGGGGTTTCAATTGTGGTTTCGATTAGGGGTTGGAATTGGGCTTTGATAAGGGGTTTTAATTTGGGTTTCAATTGGGGGTTCCGATTAATTCATTCATCCTCATTCATTCATTGTCTACCGCTTATCCGATCTACTCTCGGGTCACGGGGAGCCTGTGCCTATCTCAGGCGTCATTGGGCATCAAGGCAGGATACACCCTGGACAGAGTGCCAACCAATCGCAGGGCGCACACACACACACTCTCATTCACTCACGCAATCACACACTACGGACAATTTAGAGATGCCAATCAACCTACAATGCATGTCTTTGGACCGGGGGAGGAAACCGGGGTACCCGGAGGAAACCCCCGAGGCACGGGGAGAACATGCAAACTCCACATACACATGGCGGAGGCAGGAATTGAACCCCCAACCCTGAGGCAAACGTGCTTACCACTAAACCACTGTGCCCCCCTCGATTAATTTAATTCAATTCAATTCAATTCAATTCAATTCAATTCATTTGTATAGTGCCTTTTACAATGGACATTGTCTCAAAGCAGCTTTACAAAAATAGAGAAACAGAAAGTAGAGGGGAAAAAAAAATTTAATCATTAAACTATTTTATCCCTATTTATCCCTAATGAGCAAGCCTACGGCAATGGTGGCAAGGAAAAACTCCCTGTGATGATATGAGGAAGAAACTTTGAGAGGAACGAGACTCAGAAGGGAACCCATCCTCATTTGGGTGACACTGGACAGTAAATAATGTAAATGAAAATAGTGTCCTGTCTATAATAACAGCAACCAAGGGCAATTGGGGGTTCAATTGGGGTTTCAATTTGGGGTTTCAATTGGGGGTTCGATTGGGGGTTCGATTGTGGGTTTCAAGTGGGGTTTTGATTAGAGGTTTCAGTTGGGGTTTCAATTTGGGGTTCGATTAGTTTTTTTTTAGCCTACTCTATTTAAATCTCTCTGTTTAAATCTATTAACTCTAAACTCTAAAACTCTATTTAAATCTGATATGGACAGTTGTAAAAAAAAAAAAATCATATTCATGTCATACTGTGTATTTTTGTGTATGTGTACAATAAAATTTGAATTGAATTTGAAAGATGAGTGCACACTAAGCACATACTTTATGATTTATGATGATTTATGAACCACACTCCAGTTTTTATTTAGAAGAAGATTAGTAATTAGTAATCCATGGTACAGCGAGGAGCTCACGGCTCCAGGGTCCCTGTGATATGATTCTCACACCGAGCGCTGTGAGCCGAGTGGCGCAGCATCCTGCAGCGCTGCATCACACATATCCGGTTTTCTCCACATGCGTTTGTTTTGTTTGCATAGTCATATGTGTTTTGTTTTGATTCATTTCATATCCCCACCTCTCTGTTGTGTCACTGCTTGCTTGCCTCATGTGCCATGATTAGTCTCACTTGTTTTCAGTCTTCTCTTTGATTAATGTGTGTATTAAACCCTCAGATGTCTATCATTCAGCACAGTGTTAATTAGTCTCATATTATTTAATAGGTTCTGTGTGTGTGTGTGTGGCTTTTCCCACACTGACCCCATGTGATTTTACTGACCTTCTCACCAGCAAATAAATGGACATCAGTGGACACAAAGAACCTTATTCTTAGCTTTATTCTTAGCTATAATGGTGTATAATATGTGATGTACTTCAATCAACTGACATCTGAGTCAAGTTGTTTTCCTGTCTCACGCTCAGGATATTTTCTAGATCCACCACAACCCTGAGCAGGATAAAGCAGTGAATGTTCCAGACAAAGCCTTGATTTAACCTTTTATGCATGTGTTTAAAGATGTTTTGCTAGTTCAAATCTTCATAGTGCTTTCATATACGAACAAAACCATTCTAGTCAAAGTTTATTCGGAGCATTCACATATAATCCGAATCCACAAATAAAACGCACTTAAATTAAAAACAAACCGAGTATAAAAACCCAAGAGCTATTGGAGACAATGAGATGAGACCAGCTTTCGGAAATCTTCTGACAGCTTGGTGTCATGTTCAACACTTTTATTTTGCAGTGCAACAACACAAACCTCTCTGACGCTTTGTACCAGTTTTCAGAGGCAAAAGAAGAAAAAAAAAATAGTGTGTAACGAAACAAGGTGCATCCGTCAGGAACAAATGTCCATTAGATTGTTGCTCACCACACACACACATACACACACACTGATAGTTCTACATAAGTATAAAAAGCAGCCCAGCAAACAACTGTAGCAAATCCCACACAGCTCTAATGATCTACCTGTGCAGTGTCACCGAACAGGGATCATCTTAACGCAGCCTCTATTTTCATCTGCAGCTCTCTTTGCCCTTTTGATAGCGTTTGCCGTTGCGCTTCCTCCATAAAACAAACGCCCTGCTGATTCTGAGAGCCCCGAACGGTTTTAATGCTTTTAATTACAGGTTATTAATGCCATCAGGGCCGAGGCTCTGAAACGAGCGTGATGTGAATCGCTTCTGCTTTATGGACATTGTGTTACTTTCTCTTTTGTTTCTGGATTCCTTTTTTTTTTAAATCCATTTACTCCTGGCATTTACCAGCTCCTCATTTACCAGCTGCTTTTATTCGAAATGACTTGAGTAAGGCTGAATCGAGCCATAAAACGTTGAGTCGTTTTACTCCGAGAATACAAACCATGACAAGAGCATAACCCTGCGTTCACACTAGCAAGTGCCAAAGTGACAAGTGCCTTCCACCGAGCCACAATTTCAAGCAGGAAGTGACATTTGAATGGAGATTTTTTTTTACAAAAATGGAGTGTATGGGCTGACATTTCTCTCACATTTACTTCCTACTGACAATTAGTTTCCATTTACTGTCTGAGGAAAAATTATAACCATCTTGTTCATCATATAACAAAGACCTCTTGGTTTAATTGAGACCGTTGTAGTTATATAAACTTGTCATGTACATAGCTAGTCTGCTTTGCTAATCTAGGCTTTAACATTTCATTCAAACTCAATTTCCACACTGATTAGCACGCTAGTTTATTTATTACTTAGCTTTAGAGACTAACTAAATAGTAACCACTGTTTCTTATTGAAAAGAAGAGAAAGGCCGGAAAGGCCACACCCACAAATCAATCTAATCAACTGCTTCCTGTCAGTTTGTAATAATCAATTACTTTTCTATTTATTATTATTATTTAAATTATTTTTTTTTTTTTACAAATTCTATAAAAAGAAATCACAATATCCATGAAATATCTCAGAACAGTATAATAAGAAAATACAGAAATTTATCACCATAGCGATTATATCTATCGTCACATCAGTGGAGGCCGGTCAATGGGGGGCGCTGGGACTCCGCCCCGTTAAAGTTAGCCAGAAAAGACTGCTACTTTAACACATTAACAATAATTATGTTTTAATAACGAAATAAAATCACTTAGTCGTACTATTCCACTGTTAGTCATATTATCATTTATTTAAAATAAAAACATAAAAACTGTATTTCGTTCATTTGTGTGTGTGTGTGGGTCGCCGGACAAACGAGTGTGTGCGTAGGTCCATAAATTTTTGAAAAGCATGTGACTTGAGGCTAAGCTCTGATTGGCCACTTTCAAATCTTCCTCCTGGTCGCAGAGTGCAGAACCCACCCACTTCAGTTGTTAGCAAATTATTTATTCATTGATTGTCTACCGCTTATCCGATCTATACTTGGGTCACGGGGAGCCTGTGCCTATCTCAGGCGTCATTGGGCATCAAGGCAGGGTACACCCTGGACAGAGTGCCAACCCATCACAGGGCACACACACACACAAACACACACAATTTAGAGATACCAATCAACCTACCACGCATGTCTTTGGACTGGGGGAGGAAACCCCCAAGGCACGGGGAGAACATGCAAACTCCACACACACATGGCGGAGGGGGGAATTGAACCCCCAATCCTGGAGGTGTGAGGCAAACGTGCTAAGCACTAAGCCACCATGCCCCCTTGTTAGCAAATTAATATTGTCTTTATATATTTGGCATCACGTGATTGGACCATTCTCAACGAGTCTCATTATGGACAGTGACATTTTCCATATTTTCTCTTAGCAATAATGATACATAATCACCTGATAAATGGTTATTTACAGTCTTGCATTACTATTACAGTTTTTTTTTAAGTTTGTTTTTGCGTCCCCCCAAAAAGTTTTTAGCACCAGCCACCAGTGCATCACATCCTCCAGCACCGATTCATGCAAAGAAATTTGTTTGTATTTGGAAGTATTAGTGTGGAGTTTCACATGTTTTCAAACACAAAACAAAATAAAAAACAAACAACAACAACAGCAACAACAAAAAGTAATAATAATTAATAATTATTACTAATAATTATTTTTCATAATCATACAGTGCTGCCCTTTATTTATTTATTTATTTATTTATTTATTTATTCGTTTGTTTGTTTGTTTGTTTAACATGTGCCACTATGCACATAATTCTATTTTTATTTTGACTGAAACTCCATTTTAATTCTATTTTTTATTCCATTTTTATCCATAAATATTATTATATTTTTTTCATTCTATTTTTACACATACAGTCGAAAAGCATTTCTATCTTCCATGTTGTACTGTATATGGTTGTGTCTGTGACAAATACAGTTTGAATTTGAATTCATTAGGTAAAAAATACATATAAATGATTTGCCTTATTTGTTATTTTTATGTTTTTCCTGTCACTTGACACCACACAGTATCCATCTAGAAGGAAAGTTGCATCAGAGTCGGTAAACAGCTCAAGTCCTCCCATGACCATTTTATTAAATCAATTTAAACTTCATCTTTTCCCAGTGTTCTTTTTTTTCTTGACTCTATTATCTATTTTTCTTTCTTGTCCCTGGAGTGGTGAGTCTGTCACCTCCACTACAGCCTTCACCGTGAACAAATTCTCTCAGTAAAGTAGCATTTCTGAGATAAATAACCGTGTCAGTCAACTGTGTGAGACACTTTTTACGCCACAGGGCTCTAAACAATAACTAAGTGTTGAAACAGCACTCAAAGAACTCACCTAAAGGTCTCAGGAAAGGGTTTTATAACACATTTAGGATACTACAGGAAACTAAGCTACTTGACGTCATTAAATGTAAATAGAAATGCATGAAAAAGCATGATGTGTATTAAATTATGAATTATAATCATTGCTATAATTGGCGTAAGAGGAACAAAATCCTCTGGATGTGCTGTTATAGGTAAATAATCAACAGATACTACAACAGGTTTAATTTCTTGCTCTTATGACAAATCCAGTCGATTTACTTCACTCAGTCCTCAAATGTCTTTTTCAGGCTCAGTGATATAAAATAAACATGGAGAAAGTTGCACATATTCAGGTCAGATTTAAGCACTTCATTAGGTTGCTTTTTTAATGGATCAGCTAGCTCTTAGCTCTATTAGTAAAATATCCTGCGTGCCTTCAGGATTTCCAGATATTCCTCTATAAAAGTAAATAAAAAAAAACAAAACAAAAAAAACAGGGATAGACAATACAGACTTTAATTTCTATAATGTTACATAAAAGCAAGAGACAAACTAATAATAATAATAATAATAATAATAATAATAATAATAATAATAATAATAAATTAATAAAAAAGAAAACAACTTATAAGATGATGACTGAAAGAGTGAATAAATAGTAAGCTGTGATTACTTCTCTATAAATCTAGAAGTTTATCAGATAAAACAGTTGAAAATAGCACTTTTATTTATTTGTTTGTTTGTTTACTTTTTTTAAGCAGCCATCAAGGTAATTAAATTGTAATGTGGGGATGAAGTGTAATTTATTTGATCCTATTTTTTAGTTGTTAATTAAAATATGACAGCAGTAATTCAGGATAATTCAGACAGATTTTCTTAATTAAGTTAAAAATTGCATAGAAGTATGAACTCTTTACCAAGACTAGGTATTAATTAGACCACTTTGTGTAAACCGATCCAATACATAACATCATTTATAGTATCATAAAATTTCTCAGATTATTATAAAAGTAACTCACAAGCTCCTGTATGTGTATTGTAAGTCTGTTCATGTTATTTCAAACTTTCCAAGCAACTTCTACCTCATGGCATGGATTAAAAAATAAATAAATCCTGCAATCCTGTTTCTAATCAAAAGCAAAAAATCCCATAAAGCACTTTTGCAAAGCTGTCCTCAGGAATGGGGTCATGGAGTCATGCCGTAGGCAAACACATTCACTCTCACTTCCATGTAGTAATAACCTTGAGAATAGAGGCATGTGGTTTGAACTGACCTCTGCCTCTGCACACACTCGGCAGCTCCTGTGATTATTATACCTGCTCTGCTGAGGGCAAGCAGGCCAGGTGAGGTGAGGAGGAGGAGGAGGAAAAGGAGGAGGAATGAGAGAGTCTGGGAAATGATCGGCTGGGAAAGTCTCTCCTCTGAGGCTAATCTGCAGGTAGATGAAATAGACTCTGTAACAGCAGACAATCTGAAGAAGAAGATCAGTTATGTTTTCAGATCAGGCTCAATGTATAGTGGAACCTCGGCAAATTTAAATCGTTCTGGAAATTTGTATTGCGAATTTTCCCATAAGAAATAATGTAAATGCAGATAATCCGTTCCAGCCACCATTACCAATATTACCAATGCAAAACTGGATGGCTGCTTACAAAGAACTGACCCAAGCCAAGCATTCCATGTCAAGGCTCCTCACAGGAAGTCGTGCCACCAAGCTTGGGCTAAAAATAGAACAGAGCACCCACACCACCGATCTGTCTCCAAAAAAACGCTCAAAAAATCATGTAACCGAAAGAAACGGCTCCCAGACGTATGCGCAACTTAGCCGGCGTTCAGTTCTGTGCGGTTCGTATGCCAAAATTGCTTCGTATGTCGATGTTCCACTGTATAGCACTGAAATGATATTTTAGAGAAACGTCATGTGGTTAATCACGTGAAATTGTGGGTTTTTACGATGCTACCCCTGAGTTCACTTTCAGTGTATTTTGTTCAGAATTTGTTTATTTTAGCATGTGATTGTTACCGGACTTTTTGTACACACAGTGTGTACACAATTTACATGTCATATTACACACAATTTGTGCATGATTTTTACACACAATTTTATCTATTTATCTATTAATCTATTCATGTGAATTTTACACACCGTTCATCGATTGTCCCTTTTATTTTGAACACAGAGTTCATCTATTTATATGATTTTTTTTACACAATCCATTTATTTCTTTGTGATTATTTTCATGTGATTTTTACACACAGTTTTTACACACAATTGATTTTTCCCACATGTGATTTTCATTGTCTGCCGCTTATCCGAACTACACTCGGGTCACGGGGAGCCTGTGCCTATCTCAGGCGTCATAGGGCATCAAGGCAGGATACACCCTGGACGGAGTGCCAACCCATCGCAGGGCGCACACACACACTCTCATTCACTCACTGCGGACAATTTAGAGATGCCAATCAACCTACCATGCATGTCTTTGGACTGGGGGAGGAAACCGGAGCAGCCGGAGGAAACCCCCGAGGCACGGGGAGAACATGCAAACTCCACACACACGGCGGAGGCGGGAATCGAACCCCCAACCCTGGAGGTGTGAGGCAAACGTGCTAACCACTAAGCCACCGTGC
>JAUCMX010000013.1:22319509-22322009 GCA_033459395.1 Hemibagrus guttatus
GAAGAAGAAGAAGAAGAAGAAGAAGAAGAAGAAGAAGAAGAAGAAGAAAACAAAGGAGGAGGATAAGAAGAAGGAGAAGGAGAAGAACAAGAAGAAGATGAAGAAGAAGACAAAGGAGGAGGAGGAGGAGGAGGAGGAGGAGAAGAAGAAGAACAAGAAAAAGATGAAGAAGAAGACAAAGAAGGAGGAGAAGAAGAAGAAGAAGAAGAAGAAAACAAAGGAGGAGGAGAAGAAGAAGTAGAAGGAGAAGGACAAGAAGAAGAACAAGAGGAAGAAGAAGACAAAGGAGGAGGAGGAGGAGGAGGAGAAGAAGAAGGAGGAGGAGAAGAAGAAGAACAAGAAAAAGATGAAGAAGAAGACAAAGGAGGAGGAGGAGAAGAAGAAGAAGAAGAAGAAGAAGAAGAAGAAGAAGAAAACAAAAGAGGAGGAGGAGGAGAAGAAGAAGTAGAAGGAGAAGGACAAGAAGAAGAACAAAGAGGAGGAGGAGGAGAATAAGTAGAAGGAGAAGAAAAAAAAAGGAGAAGAAGTAGAATTAGAAGAAGAAGAAGAAGAAGAAGAAGAAGAAGAAGAAGAAGAAGATCTAGCTTGAATTCAAGTCACCCCATTGTGTCGATGATGTCTATAAAAATAATTAGTTTGGGGTTCTGCATAAGAAATTTTAGGTTCCTTTTAAGGCTGTAGAACCCTGTAGCTATTATACAGTAAGATGGTAAAATGAGGCTTGATTTTAATTAACAGACTCCATGAAAACATTCCCCACGCTATCACACCACCTCCACCACTATCAGCTGCTGATAAGGCAGATTGGATTCCTGGTGTCTTGCTCTACCTGCCAAATTCTGCTGAAGAAATCAAAATATCCGATCACAATTCAGTGATTCGGTGACGCCTGATCTGATGCGTCTTCTGCTCTGGTATCCCATCAGCCTCTGCTTCCTGCTCTGCTTTGAGTTATCATAGTCTTTCTGTCAGTTCAAACCAGCCTTGTTACATTGAAAAAGTCAAAATTAATCAACTTTAAGACCTTAAAACCTCATATTGATGCCTTTTTGTTACTGAAAAGAAAGAAAGAAAGAAAGAAAAATAAAAGCTGATGATATCAAAGAGTGGAATTTGTTTTTCAACACCATCATGGAGACTGAAATTGTGTTCATTTTAATAACCGAGGACGTATGAGAATAAAATCAAGGCTGTGTGAGAAGTGAGATAGATTAATAAAATGATGAAATGATGATGCGAGTAAGGCAGCAAAGGATTCCCAATATCTGTAAAACATCTTTACATAAAAAAAGAAGGGACGCCCAGAGCGAGACGTGGGGAATGGATCATAATGAGTTCATCATTTAGCGTAGACTCACTGAGCTTCTAATGATTATAGGAAGGCTCAAGATCTCATCTATTTTTTTTCTGTAGTTACTCATCTGCTGAGGTGACATGGCAGCTATTTTCATCCCTTTCATCCCTCCTTCAACAATAAGGACTTTGTTAGTGAGACACTACCATTCAAAAGTTTGGGATCACTTGGAAATGCCAAAAAACATAAAATGGGTGGCATGGTGGCTTAGTGGTTAGTACGGTCGCCTCACACCTCCAGTGTCTTGGGTTTGAGTCTCGCTCCCGCTCACTGTGTGTGTGTGTGTGTGTGTGTGTGTGTGTGTGTGTGTGCCCTGTGATTGGTCGGCACTCCGTCCAGGGTGTATCCTGCCTTGATGCGCGATGACACCCGAGAATAGATCAGATAAGCGGTACCAAAAAAAAAAAAAACATAAAATGAATCAGATGAACTTCAAAGAAAGATCTACATCGTCACACAGAGGCAAATTATCAGCAACCATCAGTGCTCTGTTTCAGTCTCATGTTATGTTGCTAATCCAAGTTAATGATTTTATAACGCTGATTGATTTTTAGTGCTAGCATGGCTGAAAACTGTTGTACCGATTAAGGGAGCAATAAAAGTGGCCTTCTGTACGTTAGTTTAGTATCTGGAGCATCAGGAGTTGTGGGTTTGTGTACAAGGTCAAAATGGCCAGAAAGAAAGATGTGGATACACAGAAATTTCCATGTGATGCCAAACTTTTGAAAGGTAGTTCATATCATTATTATTATTATTATTATTATTATTATTATTATTATTATTATTATTATTATTATTATACTACAATGGAGTGACAAGATTGGACAGGATTAGGAACGAGTACATCAGAGGGACAGCTCATGTTGGACGTTTGGGGGACAAAGTTAGGGAGGCCAGATTAAGATGGTTTGGACATGTTCAGAGGAGGGAGAGTGAGTATATTGGTAGGAGAATGTTGGACATGGAGCTGCCAGGCAGGAGGCAAAGAGGAAGGCCAAAGAGGAGGTATATGGATGGAATTAATGAGGATATGAAGCTAGTGGGTGCAAGGGTTGAGGATGCAGAAGATAGGGATAGGTGGAGAGAGATGATTCGCTGTGGCGACCCCTGAAGGGAAAAGCCGAAAGAAGAAGAAGAAGAATGGAG
>JAUCMX010000013.1:22327009-22369509 GCA_033459395.1 Hemibagrus guttatus
GGTGGACTGGCGACAGGGTCATGGGCTGCACGTGGGGAGTGAAGGCTGGCCCGTGTTATTTGATGCAACAGACGAGCTACTGTTACTCTTAAATCTACTCAGATTGCTGAAGAAGTTAATGCTGGTTCTGAAAGAAAGGTGTCAAAATACACAGTGCATGACGGAATATATATATTCCTTTACAGCTGCTTTGCGACTTTATGTTCAATATCCATTGTTTGTAAGCGCTAAGCAAATAAAATGTAATTAAATAATGCAGATGATCTGAGGCATAACATTAAACATTACATGAAATGCAACTATATAAAATAGATTAAAAATTATGAAGTTTTGTTCTGTAGTTGAGAAGTTTATTTATTGTTGCTAGCAATAAAACACCTTAGTACTGTTTGACGGTGTAAATTTATGAGATTTATCCGACATCCTTATCCAGAGTGACATATTTTATTTAATTTTATACAACTGAGTGGTTGAGGGTTAGGGGCCTTTCTTAAAGGGCCCAGCATTGGACACTTGTTGGATCTGGGATTTAAACACACATCTAAGCTCGACTAAGCCACCCACATAATGCTACAGTATGTGTGGAAAATAAACCGCCTCAGGCCACAACCCCATTGTTGATTATTTTCCTATTGGCTCATCCTGAGACTTTGTTGCTCCCTGGATTAAGTGAGACTTCCTCTTTAGAATCTAGCTTCCAGTTTCCCCTTTAAACAGTATCCGCCTCTTCTGAAACAAGCTTCCCTGCTGTTATTGATGTGAATTGCTAAGTGGATTAGTCCTCCTCACCCACGTCTCCCTCTCTCTCTCTCTCTCTCTCTCTCTCTCTCTTTCTCTCTCTGTCTCGCTCTCTCTCAGCAGGAGGTGTTTTGCTTTGGAAGGCGAGTTTTAATCAGACCGATAAGCAACAACACAGACTTTCCACATTCTGACAGGACTATTTGTCTGAAATAAGGTGCTTGAGGCATCCAGAAACTTCCCAACTTTCCGTGAGGTGTTTTTTGGGGTGACAATTGTCTCTTATTGTGTGTGTGTGTGTGTGTGTGTGTGTGTGTGTGTGTGTGTGTGTGTGTGTGTAGAGGCAGGAAGTGATCCACTCTTACACTATGTTACTATGTTAAGAGCTGTGCTATGTAAAAATTGAAAACCCTGGAGGAAGCACGAGGGCAGAATTTTGCTCCCTAATGTTCATTCTCTTCTGGGATCAATTTGTATCAAATCTAACAAGTAATAGGAAGAGGAATAGACAAAAAATAGAATAGTGGCATCACTTTTCACCATGTTTCCCAGAGATGCTCGAGGCTTACCAAGCATGGGGGGATTTATATGTAATATATACACGAGTCACCATGCCTTGTTGAGCTCCTTACCTCATTTTTCTAAAAAAAATGGGGAATAAAATAAACATTTCTTCATGCTGCTGTGCCATAGAGCAGAGGGCTTCAGTCATCCACATCAGTCTGTGTATATGTCTAGCATAGGGATTAGAGATGTAACCGAATATAAATGAATAAATGGTTAGATGTGTTTTAAACTGATATAAATATTTATTTATAAGTATTTTTTTTCTTTTGAGAAAGATTTAGAGAGCTCTACATAGTTGAGGGACTGGGAAATAGAGGTAGATAGATAGATAGACTTTATGAGGGAAATTCTTGTTATAGCAGCTTAGTCAGTAACAAGATACAACACACACAGAAATATAAAATGTAATATATATATATATATATATATATATATATATATATATATATATATATATATATATATATACGTGTGGTCCGATCCAACAGACGAGCTACTGTTGCTCAAACTGCTGAAGAAGTTAATGCTGGTTCTGATAGAACGGTTTCGTGCATCACAGTTTGTTGCGTATGGGGCTGCATAGCCGCAGACCACTCAATGTGCCCATGTTAACCCCTGTGCACCACTGAAAGCGCCAACAATGGGCACGTGAGCATCAGAACTGGACCACGGAGCAATGGAAGAAGGTGGCCTGTTCTGATGAATCACGTGGACGGCCGGGTGTGTGTGTATCACTTACCAGGGGAACACATAGCACCAGGATGCAGTATGGGAAGAAGGCAAGCTGTCGGAGGAAGTGTCATGCTTTGGGCAATGTTCTGCTGGGAAACAGGCCCTGCCATCCATGTGGATGTTACTCTGACACGTACCACCTACCTCAGCATTGTTGCAGACCATGTATACCCTTTCATGGAAACAGTATTCCCTGATGGCTGTGCCCTCTTTCAGCAGGATAATGCACCGTGCCACAAAACAAAAATGGTTCAGGAATGGTTTGATGAGCACAACAATGAGTTTGAAGTGTTGACTTGGCCTCTGAATTCCCCAGATCTCAATCCAATGGAGCATCTGTGGGATGTGCTGGACAAACAAGTCCGATCCATGGAGGTCCCACTTAACAACTTAGAGGACTTAAAGGATCTGCTGCTAACATCTTGGTGTCAGATACCACAGCACACCTTCAGTGGAGTATATGCCTCGCCGGGCACAATATTAGGCAGGTGGTCATAATGTTATGGCTGATTGGTGTATATAGTAATAGAATAATTGAATAATCTTATGTAATAATCTGATTTGTGGTCGACCCTTAATACAGCTGTAGGAAGTCAAATCGGGTAATTGTGTGCCTCAGGAATGAAAAAAACATCTAAATCACCATTTGTGAGGGTTTTTTTTACATAAATATCTGAAATCTAAGTTGTACAACATAAAATACATCAGTGATACGTGACTCGTCATTTTTTAACCTTTGTTATAACAGCTTAATAGAAAGTGACTTATGGCAAATTTTCAATCAGTATATATAAATAAGTGATGTCCAGGCTGTGAGTCTGATATAAAACAAGTCTGTTGGCTTTCAGTGGGTTTTAGACGTGTGTTTCTTCCTCTGTTGGATAACCTTACACAGAATTTTACTAGTTGAAGACCACATTTGAGCTGCTTTTTAAATGAACAAGCACTTGGAGCATCTCAGAGAGCAGAAATAAGTTTGATATCAACATTCACAAACATTTGTGTGGAATAAATAACATTTTAAACTACTTTTCTATGAATATATTGGCCCTAGTACGCTTGGGGAAAATACTTATGCTGCTCTGCTGAACAACTAACTAAACAGATAAAAGTCAATGATCATGAGCTACATTCAGTTGTTCAGCAAGATGAAGTTGTTAATTCAATAAATAAATAAATAAATAAATAACAAAATAAATAACAAAATAAATAAATAAATAAATAAATAAACAAATTAATTAATTAATTAATTAATTAATTAATTAATTAATTAATCAATAAATAAATAACAAAATAAATAAATAAATAAATAAATAAATAAATAAATAAATAAAAGCAGTAGTAATTATTATTAGTTATTATCACCATGGTCATCATCATTATCATCATGATCATCAACTTCATCATCATCAGAAACAGAAATCTTTCTGAAACACGACAAATTTTTAATGTCTTGAGTGTCTACTTTCATATGAGCTTCATATTTACCACCACTGTGGAGTGAGACATGACATTCAATAATCAACATGAACACAACTTGAAATAGTCGGTTATAATAGGAACAAGAGGCTAAACAGGACAGGAAAACTTATCTACTACATCCTTGTTGAGTTTAAACCAATAAAACACTCATACAAATTTCCAAATCCAACTTTCAAACTTTTAGATTTAATGATTTTATCAATTTATGAATTTGATAAATTCTATAATAACTGATTCATATTTTTTCCCGAGTTTAAGTTCCTTTAGCTTTAAATAGTTCAAAGAACATCATTTGATCCACAATGATCCAAAATGCTCCAGAGTCATCACTGAAACTGTTACTGATGCTGAGCGAGCAACAAGAGGAGATCGAAAAAGGACGGCTTAAGAGTTTAAGAGATGAGATTAGAGACGGATGTGGAGGATGTTTATTTTATCATCAGATCTCATCAGGCTTTGTGTGGTCTAATGAGTGATAGGAAAGTCCTGGTTATTGAACTATTACATAGTTATATTCACTACAGAGTGCTGCGAGGACGATGACGACCATATTTCTGGAGTCCAACCAGGAAGTGATCATCAATCTGGTTTCCTCCACAGCAAGAATCAAGTAGGATTTCTCCATCAGCTTTTGTTTTAAGTGTTGCAGAAAATTAACTCTGTGACCAACAAAAACAAATTTGCTCATCGAGATTATCTTCAAACACATTTTTAAATAAATTTACATTTTTATTAATTAACAAAAAAACTAAAGTTTATAAAACTATAAACAATCTACACCTCATACAGCTCATCACATGACTGCAGTGCCACACCACTAAACCTCCAACAAATCTTTTAGTATTTATTTAATATATATTTATTATATATATAATATTCCTGTTCCATGATAAGGAATAAGGATCCATTGTTATCTTTTTGTGAATGAATCTGAATGGATGAGCAGCTGGGAATGAAAGGGTGTGTTATTGGTATAAAAACATGGAGGCTGTAGTAGTAGATTAGTTTCCTGTTTGGATCAGAGTGATGTTGTCTCAGACATTCTCTGTAGTTCTGTTTAGCCACTTGTTCTCTCACCTGTTCAATCATCTAGCTAGTCTTGCTGGAGTCCCTGCCTGCACTTTGCACATAAACTACATTGTCTTTAAATATCACATGATCACAAGCATACCTAATTTTTGTTTTCCTCTCTCATTCTCTGGCGAACTATACGTCCAACTCGAGTTTAGAGTGTGACCACTTCTCCTTTCTGGACCTGCCTGATCCAGCCAGATGCTCTACCCCTGGTTGAAGTCTCGTCACTTGGTGGTGCTCACTGCTGCTGGGGCTAGATCTGCGTGGGCAGCCTGTGACCCAGGGGACTGCTGTGGACAGAGCTACTTGGAGACTATCACGCCATCTTTGAACTGCCGTTGCATCTGTCAGCTTGCGACAGGAAGGAATTAGTGCTAAGTCTATAATGACCTCAGAAATTGCAGTGACCTGTTAGTTCCTCAGCAGCTCTTGGTTGCTGTTGAAGAAAGGGCATTATTTACATTTGCATAATTTACTGTCCAGTGTCATCCAAATGAGACTGAGGCTCCCTTCTGAGCCTGGTTCCTCTCAAGCTTTCTTCCTCATATCATCTTAGGGAGTTTTTCTTCACCACCATCACCTCAGGCTTCTCATTAGGGATAAATGTTAGAGATAAATAGTAACTTAACTTTAAACTTTATCATTTTTTTCTATGTTTCTGTACTTCTGTAAAGCTGCTTTGAGGCAATGTCCATTGTTAAAAGCGCTACACAAATAAATTGAATTGAAAAAAAATTGTTTACAAAAATTGTTTACAACCTCATTTTTTTCAAGACATGTACTGCAAAAGCTTAAAAAAACACAAGCAAGTTTTTAACGATGTTTTGTTTTTACAGCCTTTATCCACAGTAACTTACATATCTCATTTATACAACTGAGCCACTGAAGGTTAAGGGTCTTCCACGAGGGCCCAGCAATACCAGATTGGTGGTATTGAGGCTAACAACCTAACCACTGAGCTACCAATTCTTTTACACTTTAATGCAGGAATTCAACCACAAAGCCATTAAAAAAAAACTATTAAGTTCAGGACCCTTTAACTTATTTCCTGAACACATCTTTCTGCAGCACTTTATCCAGCATCTGTATTCAGGTTGAAGTGGTTGTGGACTAAACGTGTGAATTCTGGTCTGGAAAGTTTCTCAACCTCATATCATTTGAGAGCATTTTTAATCAGACACACAGGTAGTGCTTCTGTTTGTACCTGCTGTGACTTATTGTAATGGTGGCATCTCAAGTGGGTTGTTGACCAGAAGACTGGGGTTCAAGCCCCAGTGCTGCCACTGTTGGGGCTCCAGGAGTGCTGCTTCATGGCTGACCCTGTGCTCTGACCCCAACTTCCATAAAGCTAAAAATATCTGAAGAAAAACTTTTTTTTAAATCCAATAAGACTAATATTGAGAATGAATAATTACAACAGGAAATAAAAAATGTCCTGTTTGTTGTTGTTTTTTTGTTGTTGTTGTTTATTTAGAAGTATTTGAGGTCTATCATGATACACACCTCAACCTAATTCTTACACAATAGATTACTTAATAAATAATCTGCATTAATATTTGTTTAGAACATGTTATTTGATCAATCAGAATAAGCCATTTGTATTTTCTTGAGACATTTTCTTAAGGTTAATGAGGAATAGTGAAATCATCAGTGCCATGTTTTGTTCTTATTACATGTTATTAAGCTCGTCCGGACCTGACAGGAAGATGGATGTGCATGATGGCACGTCACCAAGACGACAGCTGCGAGATACACCTGCAACCGAACAGGAAAACCAAGCTGATTTTCACGTAGGATTAAACCTGAGTCATGGACAAAAAGTCATTGCCTGCCTGGATGTAAATATTTTCCGTCTATAGCGTTACTTAACGTAATAGTATGTTTGGATTAATGAGTGTGAACAAAAGATAAAGTTTAAAAAAAAAAAGTTTTTATCTTTTATAGCATGTTAAAGTAAAAGTCATTAAAATCGGTGATGCGTGACAGTAAAAATAACTTGCTGCAATTTCACACCTAACTGCATGCAATTATCTTATAGTTGTAATTGGTTTTAAAGCATAACAGCCAGTGAGGACTGATCAGGAAACTGTTTCACGAGCACTTCTGTTCCAGAAAATTAACCTCTGCTGCCTGTTTTTTTGTTGTTGTTTTGGCTGATACGACAGCCGAGTGATAGACAACACACGCAAACACACAGATGTTGTTGATCATCTGCCCAGACGAAAAGAAAACAATCCTTAAATGTGTTTCTAGTGAAATATCTGATGTGTTCAGTGATTGGTTGTTTTGTGCTGTGTTTTTGTTATTGCTCTGACAACTTACTGGTTTCGTTTTGGTCCTGTGTGACACGAAGACGTCACAAGGAGACGTTGTTATTGCTGGTGGAGTTCAAATAATAATATTTAGTAAGAGAGAGAGAGAGAGAAAAAAAAACCTCCAGATTTTTGACTTTTCCAGATTTTTGAAAGATCTTTCTTTCTTTTCATGGTAAAACTTCTCTCACCATTCTGTTCTATCCAGAACAGAAAAAGGAGTGGGAGGGAGGCCCCAGTGCACAACTGGAAAACTCAGAAATTTCCTTGTGATCCCAAACTTTTGAACGGTAGTGTAGATGGAGCTATGGTGGATGAGGGAGCACTATCTATCTGATGTTACAGCAGATGCTTGGCTTGGCTAGTTAGCAATCTTCGAGATGACTTTCATGATAACAAATTAGCATCAAAGTCTAAGCTTTGGAATGATCTATAAGCAAGGACTTAAGCACTAAAGTGCCGCTGCATCACTTTCTTTGGATAAAGTGAAGCAAGGGTGAAATCTGACCACAGCACAGCAAGACGTCATCAAATGGCATTGTGGCTAATTCAGAAAGTGACAGAAATCTTTGATCACTCTGATTAGAAAAATTCTTTTTCCAAAATAATTTATAAGATGTAATTATAGAAATGAATATGCAAGTCGTGTTTTTTTTACTTTGAGGCAAAACTTTTTTTTGCAAGTTTTTTTTTACTTTGAGGTGTAGTATCAATGCATTAAGGAAACCGGAAACCATATTGTTTTTTGCTTAAGTAAAACATTCCTTCTTATCTGAGACTGCTTCGGCTTTGAGAGCAAACGTGATTTGTTCAGAGGAAGTGTGTGCTGAGAGACTTTATGCCATGACTTTATCTCCTTCCTGACTCCACTGTACTAAAGGCTCTGTCATCTATTTGGACAAACTACATCTCGGTCAGCTACCTGCTTGAGTTCATGCCCAAATAAACAGTCAGTGCACTGTCTCTTCCTCTGCTTACATAAAGATGCACGTTTGTCTGCTTGTTCGCACTGGATCATCAATCTCCTGTCTGCTGAAGCGGAAAAAAAAACTCGGCATAAGTCAAAAGTGCATATAGGTGACGAGAAAGAAAAAAAACAAAACAAAAAAACAAAAACACTGCTTAGTCTTTTAGAGACTTTTTAAGTTTAATCTTCTTTCATTGACATGTTGGAGTCCTACGTTACCCACAATGCCATTTATTTTTCTTCACAGATTGTATTACTCGCTTAAACCCATGTATAAAGTGTGTGGATGGAGTGAAAGGAAGTCCGTGATTGTGATAGCAGGCTGTAAATTTAAACCCTGGGATCGTCAGCAAGATGAATCCCATGGCCATGGCACGGGATCAGAAAACTCTCTGGGTAGGAATAATTCAAGAGAAAATCAGCTGTGATCCAAGACAAGACAACATAATTATACCATGAGGGGAAGATTAAAGAGATTCTGGGCAAAGTTCCTGAGCCTGACTATAAATATGGTTCATACAAAGCCAGTGGAGATGTTTTGGTGAATGGACACACTACACTAATCTCTCCACATGGCTTCATCTGACTAACAAATCCGAGCTGCTGAAGACAAATAGAGGAAACTCCAGCTTCTTATTGCCGCAGGATGGACTCGGCTGAGGTGAAAGACGAACCGCTACAAAGTGGTAAGTAACACCTGAGTGTTATACGGAGTCTCATTATCGACTATAATTTGAATTCAGGGACTTGCAGCCAATATGTTACGATTGGAGCACATCTCCGATGGCCCACTGTTACCAATAGAAAAGTGGGATAGAGATAAAACGGGCTTGCCGTCCCAGTGAAACCAATTATTCTCTCTAAGCACAGCAGTGTTAATGTGTCACCTTTTATCTAAAGAGGACAGATACACACACTGGGGTTGAGTTGTTCTCTCTATTCACAATGAAGCTGAGCACAGAGATAGGGTTTATGAGTGAGCCAATGGACTGAACAAGCTAAACAAGACAGTTAATGTTTAAAGTCTAGAGTGAAGAGCTTTTCTGGAGTCACGGCCTTCATGCCTCGACTACATTTGAGGGCTGCTTTATGAAAGGGATTTGAGATATAGCAGGAGTAACCTATTGTTTAACCCTTTTTTTCCCCTAGATAACAAAAAAAAGTTTCCTCTTGTTTTTCTCATGTCCATTTCAGCATTGAATGTTTTCATCATGTCTCACTTCACAGTGGAGGTTAATATGAAGCTCATATGAAAGTAGACACTCAGGACTTTAAGAATTTGTAGTGTTTCAGAAGTATTTCTGTTTTTCTCTAGCCTACTAGGATCAATATAAGACGTTGCTTTCGGCTGCTCCCTGTTCGGGGTCGCCACAGCGGACCAACTGGTCCGCACAACAACTTGGCACAGGTTTTATGCCGGATGCCCTTCCTGACGCAACCCTCCCATTTTTTCCAGGCTTGGGACCGGCAATGCATCCAGTGGCTGGGGTTTAGGCATTGGCTGGAAATTGAACCCAGGCCTTTCACATGGTAGGCGAGAAACCTACCACTGAGCCACCAATGCCCAATATCTACTAGGACCAATATATTTAAAGAAAAGTTCCAAAAAACAAAAATCTCCACACAAATGTTTGTATCTTCAGAGTAAATGTTGATATCAAACCCATTTCTGCTCTCTGAGATGTTCCAAGTGCTTGTTCATCTTAAAAGCAGCTCACATGTCATCTTCAACCAGTAAAATTCTGTGTAAGTTTATCTAACAGAGGGAAAAACACACGTCTAAAACACACTGAAAGCCAACAGAGTCCTGACTCATTTTATATCAGACTCACAGCCTGAACATCATTCATTTCTTTACACTGATTGAAACGCCCCCATACGTCAAAACCTATTCTTTCCATGTATTGGTTAAAAAGGGTTAAGTAGGATAAAACCTCAGTGAAATAAAAACTATTTTCCATAAGTGACCTTCTCAAGAAGGCAGCAAAAGATACAACAATAAATAAGTAAAAACAAAAACAAAACAAACAAACAAATAAATAAATAAATAAAATACATACATAGTAATATACAATTATCACAAAACAACTTCCGACATGACCATACTCATATTTTTACAAGTGCCATAAATTCAGTAATTTTAAAGTTTCCTCTAAGTTGCTCCACAATGATGAGGCTTTTATGTTAAAGCCTTTTTGTTCCCTCAGTGATTCTAAAAGTACTCCACACACCCAAGACTGCACCACACTCCCTCAGATCCTCCAGCATCATCCACTCGACTAATCCCACTATCTAGCAGGATACGAGGAAGATCTGCCTCAAGATTCTTCTCTGTTCCTGTTCAGGCCCTGAGCTGGTGGAATGACCTTCCCCATGATGTCTGAACAGCTGAGTCTCTGGCTTTCTTCAAACAATGACCAAAGACCTACTGATTCCTGAAATATTTAACCAAGCACATTTTTAGATTGATGGTATTCATAGTCTGTGACCTAGTGAACCTGTGTCAGGATGTATTTATTGATCGAGACTCCAAAGCACTTTGTACATCCCTCTGGATAAAGGAGTCTGCTAAGTACAGTGGAACCTCAGCATACGAATGCCCTCACTTACGAATTTTCATCGTAAGAATTTAAATTTTGTAAGAAATTTGCATCGGCATATGAAACATTTTCGGCATATGAAAGCCAAGCAAAGTGAGTTTATGAATTTTACGATTTTTTTTCAGTCAGCGAAAGCTGTTTTGAAAGAGTCAACCTATGATACCAGTGTTTCCTTCAGCATTTTCAGGTGTTTTTTTTGTTGAGAGATCGGTGGCGTGGGCGGTCTGTTCTATTTTTAACCCAAGCTTGGTGGCACGACTTCCTGTGAGGAACCTTGACATGGAATGCTTGGCTTGGGTCAGTTCTTTGTAAGCAGCCATACAGTTTACATACGCTTTGTATTGGGAATATTGGCCATATTTTTGGGCGGCTGGAACGGATTATCTGCATTTACATTATATCTTATGGGAAAATTTGCCTTAAGAACTTGCCTCCAGAACGAATTAAATTTGTATGCCGAGTTTCCACTGTACCATCGATGTAAATGTGAAGGTAAGATGGTTGTAACACAAAGAAGCAGGAAGTAGGATTGACTTCCAGCAGTTTTTGTCATCCCTCATTCTTTCTTCCTCTTGAATTCATTAAATGTATCTTTGATCAAACTGCCCACTACAAAAACGAATAAAAAAATGAAGAAAGTAAAAGTTTACTTTAACTGTTGAAACTTTTGCCTGATATTTTAAAGCAGAAAATATTAAAGTCTTTAGTTGAACCTCATATATTCCAGCGCAAATTCAGTCTTAGAGGAACTGATGACTCATGGGTTGAGGCACTGGACTACTTTAAGAGTAGGTTAAGAGTGTCGGTCCTGCTGAACCACAACAAAAACTGAAAAAGAAACATCATTTGGACAGAAAAAAAAAACAATTATAAGATATGTCTAATCTCATGGATATTTACTATATTACTAGTGTTGTAAATGGTTAAGGTGAGATACTTTATTGATGTTTTGTTATAAAGCCGAAAGCGAATGCAAATGCAGAATTTATTACAATAGTACGGTGGACAAGAAGTGCAAAACACAATAACAAAACCAAATACACAAGGACAATTCGTACAAACCGGAAAAGGTAGGTATAGTTTGAAAATGGAATTCTTACTGCTGACTGGACGAGACATCTATCACTCATGATATACAAGAAATAGAAAAGCGTGTATCTAACTTTATTTCTTGTACATGTGTAGAGTTCTGCGCTCACTTTAAACCATTTTTTCCCAATAGTGTGATTGTATCTAAGAAAATAACAAACATATATATTTATATTTGCAAGAAAATGGAATTCATTCAGTACTACTTTGAGGAAGGACGTTCATATGGCGTGATTTTGGATATAAAGATTAGTTTATGATGTCTAAAAATACACCTGAAGAAGGCAGGTATGTTATGAAGACAAAACTTTTACAGATTAAAGGATGTTAGAAATGTTATAAGAGCAGAGGTGCGTTCATACACACACCAATCCACTGTCCACCAACAATCTGTAAAACATACACAATAAAATAAGACTCTGGCAAAAACACATGTACTAGAAAAATCTATGGAAGTCAAATAAAAAAACATGCAGTGATGAAACAGAGTATAAATTAATGAGGTGAGTAATGACGTAACACAAAACAGGTGAGCAGGTGAGCTAGTCAAGGGCGATGCCAAAACACAACAGAAGATCAAAGATTGTATATAGGGTTGCCCTCTGGTGGTGTGGTGGGGAAACATGTGAGAGCAGTAAGGACTTATAAAATTTAAATTGTTCTTAATAATCTGTTTTGTTCAGCCTTGAATTTACATTTAAGGCAGATGCCTTGATCCAGATCAATTTACATTTTTTATCTCATTTTATACAACTGAGCAGTTGAGGGGCATTGGTGGCTCAGTGGTAGGTTACTCACCTATCATGCGGAAGGCCTGGGTTCGATTCCAACCAATGCTTCAACCCCAGCCACTGGATGCAGTGCCGGTCCCAAGCCCAGAAAAATGGGAGGGTTGTGTCAGGAAGGGCATCCAGCGTAAAATATTTGCCAAGTTGTTGTGCGGACCAGTTGGTCCGCTGTGGCGACCCCGAACAGGGAGCAGCCGAAAGCCACATAACATACAACTGAGCAGTTGAAGGTTAAGGGCCTTGCTCAAAAGGCCCAAAGGTGGAAACTTGTTAGACCTGGGATTTGAACTCACAACCTTCCAATCAATAGCCCAAGACCTTAATTACTAAGCTACCACACACCTGTGTGGAATGTCTTCATTATGTCTCACTCCACAGCGGTGGTTAATATGAAGCTCATATGAAAGTAGACAGTCAGGACTTTGAAGAAACAAGAATTTGTCATGTTTCAGAAGAATTTCTGCTTTTAAATAGCCGACTAGTGCGATAGAACGGTTCCAAAGAAAGAAAGAAAAGGTTAGTTTGATGTCATGATGTGGGCTTGATCTGTTACGACTATGTATTTTATCAGGCAGGAGACAGGTGAGGGGGCGTGGCCTGTTCCAGGATGGTGCGATGAAGCCGAGTTACTGACACTCACCTTAAAGTTGATTATTTTTCTATAAGATTAATATTAAATTGTTTTTTTTCTCTTGTAATACAGTAATTAAACATTTGTTATTTCATTTTTATCCACTTATAGTTACATTCAACATCCACAAAGATAATTCCTGTTATAAAGACCAGTTCCTTCACTTTCTCTTGATCTTAATGTGACGAAAACACGCAGCTTGTTACAGAGCAACTGCACTCTGATACGAAGCACTGAAACTGGAGACTCCTTCCTGGAAAATGTTTTTTTTTAATTCCTGTTTATTCTCAGATTTAGATTCTGTTTGGTTAGATTTGTTGGATTTCTCCGTTATTTAATCATTTTTCTACATTCCGATAGTTTTATTTTTTTAATAAAGATTCGTTCACAGAAGTAAAAGCAAAAAAAAACCAACCCATGTATTATACGTATTAACCACAAATCCATCAGCATTCAGGAAGAAAGCAAATATTTTGTAGCACATGCTGTATTTCCCTCTCTAAAGCTTTTCATTGTATTCAGCATGGAATAATCTCTGGGTTCTGGGATCAGATCAACACCGGCCTAAACAAATCACTCCTTCAGCCAAACAACAGAAAAAAAAACAGCGGACTGCTGTGTAAATGGCGGGTTGACGTGTTGTTGATTATTATTCCGCTCCATTATTATTCCAAAGGCAGGTGAACAATAGATGAACATTTGGCTCGCATCCAGACAGCACATTAGCTTCCACAAAGCGCTGATTTTCTCTCGAAAAGCACACCTCCGCTGGGCGTGTTCAAACACAACCTCTGTTTTGTGAAGTTGTCTAAACTTGCTGGAACACCACAAGCTTCGTTTAGCAACATTTCATAGTAAAACGATCTAAACAGCATTGTACGCGTTGTAAGATAATGAAGTCTTCAAGTAGGATTTTAGGCTCGCTAGTCATTAAACACTTAAAAGTTACTAGATTCAAAAACACTGTACATAGAACATCAAGTTGAAAATCTTTAATCGACAAACTACTTATTTTTGTAGATGAAGTTGTTGTAGTGAGAGTTTGAGAGACGCTTCAGCTTTGAATGTGACCTCATTTCCAGTAAGAGTGAGCATCGATGCTCCCTAGGTTTTACGGTGCATTATGGGACTTTTTAGGGAGCGAACACTCCAGTGCACTGACAGGATTTTGGGATTGAGTTTGAGAGAGAGAGAAGGAATTAAAAATAGCCGACTCCATGATCAGCGTCCTGAGTAGTGAACTAAAGAGGTGATTGAGACACAGCCATGGAGCTTGGAGCTCATTAAGATTCTAGGAAATTAAGTTTTGATGGCTGGGGCAGGGAATTCTTGGAACAGGCAAGAAAACAGGTGCGGATGTGACAGCACTGGAGGAGCATGTTAATAGAAACCTGTGCCTCGTAGATGGAATATAAAACTACTCAAAGCCTCCTGACCAATCAGAATCAAGAATTCAACAGCACTGTGACTGCATTATTATTTTTGACTTAAAAAATAAAAGTTTCTAGCACTGGCATGTCAACATGCAGCGACACCGACATAGTAGATTTTCTGCTCGTTATCTCTGAGTGACTAATTGTCTTAGTGCGAGATTCATACATCAGGCTCAGTGTAAGAAGGTAAACTCATGAGCTCAACCTGCACTTCCTGCCCTATTCATTTCCTCCGTTATTAATAAGCAGCACGGCCGCCATCCATCATGCGAGCGGGCGGATGTGTGAGAAAGAGATGGCGGATAAGTGTTACACCACACAATCCACGCACACAGGTGAAACTCCACTGCTTCAGTGGTGCTGAAAGTCTTCCACAGTTCAGGCATAAACACGGCTCTCCTGATCGGGGCTGAGTGACACAGGGGGAGGCACCGGGATTGATCTGATGCGGGAACAGAATGTAAGGCAAAGGAGAGCAAACACAGAAAGGCCGATACTGGTTGGAGTCGTTCACTGGCAATTAACCCTGATCATTATTACACATGAAGCTCTTTCTTTTCTACAGAGGCGAGAGGTTTCTCAGAGACTGTGTGGCCATCTTGTGAAGAGAGAGAGAGGAAGGAGAAGAGAAGAGAAGAGAAGAGAAGAGAAGAGAAGAGAAGAGAAGAGAAGAGAAGAGGATACAGAGTGAGAAAAACGCAAAAAGAGAGAGACACAGAGAGAAAGAGAGACAGAGCAATTGAGAGAAAGAGAGAGACAGAAATACATGTCAGAAAGAGAAAGAGTGAAGGATCGAGAGAGAGAGGGAGATAGAGAGAGAGGGAGCTCAGACTCTATAATAAAAAAGTATCCTCATACTTTAATAACACACCTGACCTTTGCTTGCCGCTGATGTTATCGTCCTCTCTGCAAATGCTCTATGTCATTTTATTTATTTTTTATCTGCATAAATATTCATATCAGCTTATATTCAGAGTTCAGCTGTGCGTCATACCTGAACTTAAACAACACAACTAACATCACAATCACTGCTGGAAGAGACTTCTTTTCTTTTCTTTTCTTTTTTTTTTTTCTTTTCTTTTCTTTTCTTTTCTTTTCTTTTCTTTTCTTTTCTTTTCTTTCCTTCTCTTCTTTTTATGCAAATGAGACTTCATCAAGTTCAACCTGCATACATCTGCATGCACAATAAGTCAAAAACATTGTCTTCGGATGTTGTTAGGGTTAAAATATTTCTTTCGTAGGTGATGACACACATAAAAGCTCTTCACTGTTATAAACAAATTTCATTTTTTAGTATAAAAACCAAATATCATTTTAAACATTTTGGGAAATACCATTTGTTATCATCCCATTAAAAAATAAAATAAAATCTTCAATAATTCTTCATTTTTAAACTATTTAACAAGAAAATTTCACGGATGCAGATAATTGAGAAATTGAGATTTTTGGAGATTGAATATAAAAAAAAAAATAATTCAAGTAGGTTTTATATTCTTGTTTCTGTAGCTTATAAAAGTTAGGAAAAACATTCATAAACATATATATTATAATTACATTGATAAAATGTTATACAAAATATCAGGAAGCCCAAAAAAAAGGTTTTCAGAGATCTGACGCGTTTGTGCAGAGTGGGCGGAGCTTAAAGCCTTCTTCTGTGATGATTTACCAGGATTTGGATTAGTAGAATGAAAGGATTGAAAGAAGAGAGAACTGAGTAAGTAGGAAGAAAACAAGGATCCCTGTGAGGCGTACTTATTGATCATGTGGGATAAGTGTAAAGATCATTCAGCTAGAAGACACTGAGAAAGGCGTGCGGTCTGATGTGGAGGGAGGAAAGAAAGAGAAAGGTGATACAGAGGCAGATGAAGAAGCAGAAGAGAATGAACAAACATCCCCAGCATGCCAGAGTCCCACGGGCCTGACACCGAGCCCTTCAGCGAAGAGATTGATGCAATCAGGAGGAGATGTTATTGATGGATGATGTCATTACACAGCAGGCACACCAAAGTGCTGTCATTATCACATCAAGCTGTCATCGTGGAGGCCTGGATTGAGCTGAAATGGTAACAGCCCCATTTTAGTTTAATGATAGGTGAAGCTTTACTTCCTTTAAAAAGTTATAATTTAGCTGAGATACAATTTGAATAACATTTAAAAAAAAATGTAAAATAGTTTTAGAAAAAAATTACATTTAGAAAAACATTTAAAAAAAAGTTTTTTTTTATTTAATTACAGTTTACTGCTCACAGTTTAATAATAATATTTGAATAATAAAAAAATAATCAAACAAACATATTTTAATTATTTAAAACATATTTGAATGACAATTTAAATAAGGAAAAAAAGCTTAATGCATTTTTTAAAAAGCTTACTGAATAAGCTTTGAGTAATAGTTTTAAATAATGAATTGTTATTTGAATAATAATAATAAAAACTTTAAAGTAATAACAAGCTTATTTGAATAATATAAATAATGTACTTATGTGAAAATATTTGAATAATAATGTATAATAATTAATTATTCTTTGAATAATAAGAAAAAAAGTTTAATTAAATGGCAAAAAATTTAAAATAATAAAATAATTTAAATAATGAATTTTATTAATGAATAAAATAAAATTTAAAAGCTTCATTAAATAAGAAAAAGTGTATTTAGATTTAAAGACAGAACAAACATACAATAAACAAACAAATAAATGAATGAAAGAATGAATGAATGAATGAATGAATGAATATAAAACCATGACACACTAAACACAATCAATGGCAGCCACTGGCTTCTAGTTTGCTACAAATTTAATTTACATTAAATTTATATTACATTTATTTATTTAACGGATGCATTTTGCTTTCCAAATGAGGATATAGGGGGCTTAGTGGTTAGCATGTTTGCCTCACACCTCCAGGGTTTGGGGTTCGATTCCCGCCTCCGCCGTGTGTGTGGAGTTTGCATTTTCTCCCCGTGCCTTGGGGGTTTCCTCCGGGTACTCTGGTTTCCTCCAAAGACATGCATGGTAGGTTGATTGGCATCTCTAAATTGTACGTAGTGTGTGATTGCGTGAGTGAATGAGAGTGTTTGTGTGTGTGCCCTGTGATGGGTTGGCACTCCGTCCAGGGTGTATCCTGCCTTGATGCCCAATGACGCCTGAGATAGGCACAGGCTCCCCATGACCCGAGAATAGTTCGGATAAGCGGGAGACAATGAATGAATGAGGAAATACAAGCAAAGCAATATTCCAAGCAGGGATCAGTAGAAGTAGTGCTAGCATACAAAATTTTATTGAGCAGAAAAGTGCACAGACTAGAGGAGTAAAAGCTAGTGCAGACTGGGAGTGGGGATAAGTTAGGGGTTAGTTAGGCACAGTTTATTGTGGATTGAGGTTAGAGTCTGAAGGCTGAAGCTTTGAAGGTTAATCTTGAGGATTACTGCATACTGTCCATTACTAAAACACCTACACTATAAAGTGCAACAGGAAAACAGAACACAACACCCACCTCCAAGCAAGCGCCAACGTCCACACAGCTTACCCAGAGACTCTCAGGATCGTTCAACATCTCCATGCATCGCAGGTCACTGACTTTCTACACTCCATTAATTATAAACTAGCAGGACTAGATGCAAGGTTGTGTCTTTGTGAGGGATTGTGCAGAGACTCCAGGCTATACACCAAAGCCAACTGGGAACAAAGTTGCATCACTGATGAAAGAAAATGAAGAAGTGCACTGTTTTGTTAGCAAACGCACCTCATCAGGCATAAAAGAAATCAAGCAAATGATGGAAACTGAAAAGCAGGAAGTATGAGGAACATCTGAATACCCTGAAAACAAAATAAAGGACTTTAAGATCAACAATCTAAAATTCGTAACATTCAAAATCATAATATTCAAACACAAGGAACTGATAATGAGTAGAGTGAGAGAACTGATCAGCACACATATTGAGCAGAAGAAATAAAATGCTCATCAACAGAATGTTAAAAAAGAAAAAAGAAGTATAATACATTACATTGCCAAACATTTTTGCATCCCTGACCATCATACTCGTATGCGCTTGTTGAACATCTCGTTCCAGCCATTATAATAAACTCCACTCTTTTGTTAGAAGGGTTATCAATAGATGCTGGAGCATATCTGTGAGGATTTGTGGTACAAGAGCATTAGTGAGATCAGACTCTGACATTGGGATGTTGACGAGACTCTAGATTCTCATCCCAAAGGTGTTGAGGTTGAGGTCAGGGCTCTGTGCAGGACACTTGAGATCTTCCACTCCAACCTTAACATCCACCATGTCTTCAGGATGTGTGCACATGCTGGAACCGGGTTAACGGGAAATTTTAAAGCTATTGCATACAGATACATTCTAAACAAAGAGCTCAGTAGGAACTGTTTGGAGAAGAACCACATATGGGTGAGATGTTCAGGGGTGCACATACTTTTGGCCTGACTCTATATTATATATTTGTACAGAAACTCGCTAATTCAAAAGATGTTATTTATTCTTAAGACTGTTTGACTTCTCAACTCAAATATAATTTGCGTGTAAATAGAATCAACTTGGACATATCATGTCCTGCTGGTAAAGAAATAGACAATATACAATATATCGTTATACACGTCAAAATACAGTGTTGTGAAAAAGTGGCCCCCTTCCTGATTTCTTATTTTTTTGCATGTTTGTCACACTTTAATGTTTCAGATAATCAAACACATTTAAATATTAGTCAAAGATAACACA
Source organism: Hemibagrus guttatus (assembly GCA_033459395.1). NCBI lineage: Eukaryota > Metazoa > Chordata > Actinopteri > Siluriformes > Bagridae > Hemibagrus > Hemibagrus guttatus. The sequence continues at coordinate 22,346,158 of JAUCMX010000013.1, forward strand.
AGTAAACACATCATGCAGTTTTTAAATGAAGGTTTTTATTATTAAGGGAAAACAAAATCCAAAACTACATGGCCCTGTGTGAAAAAGTGTTGCCCCCTAAGCCTAATAACTGGTTGGGCCACCCTTAGCAGCAACAACTGCAATCAAGTGTTTTCCATAACTTGCAATGAGTCTGTTACAGTGCTGTGGAGGAATTTTGGCCCACTCATCTTGGAGAGTTGACATTGGAGAGTTTTCGAGCATGGACCACCTTTTTAAGGTCATGCCACAGCATCTCAATGGGATTGAAGACTCCAAAGTCTTCATTTTGTTTTTCTTCAGCCATTCAGAGGTGGACTTGCAGGTGTGTTTTAGATCATTGTCCTGCTTCAGAACCCAAGTTCGCTTCAGCTTGAGGTCACAAACAGATGGCTGGACATTCTCCTTCAGGATTTTTTGGTAGACAGCAGAATTCATGGTTCCATTTATCACAGCAAGTCTTCCAGGTCCTGAAGCAGCAAAACAGCCCCAGACCATCAGACTACCACCACCATATTTTACTGTTGGTATGATGTTCTTTTTCTGAAATGCGGTGTTACTTTTACGCCAGACGTAATGGGACACAGGCCTTCCAAAAAGTTCAATTTTTGTCTTGTCAGTCCACAGAGTATTTTCCCAAAAGTCTTGGGGATCATCAAGATGTTTTCTGGCAAAACTGAGAAGAGCCTTTATATTCTTTTTGCTCAGCAGTGGTTTTTGTCTTGGAACTCTGCCATGCAAACCATTTTTGCCCAGTCTCTTTCTTATGGTGGAGTCATGAACACTCACCTTAACTGAGGCAAGTGAGGCCTGCAGTTCTTCGGATGTTGTTGTGGGGTCTTTTGTGACCTCCTGGATGAGTTGTCTCTGTGCTCTCGGCCTGCAACTCCTGGGAAGGTTCTCCACTGTTCCCTGTTTTCGCCATTTGTAGATAATGGCTCTCACTGTGGTTTGCGGCAGTCCCAAAGCTTTAGAAATGGCTTTCTAACCTTTTCCAGACTGATAGATCAGTAGGTTTGTGACCTCAAGCTGAAGCGAACTTGGGTTCTGAAGCAGGACAATGATCTAAAACACACCTGCAAGTCCACCTCTGAATGGCTGAAAAAAACAAAATGAAGACTTTGGAGTGGCCTAGTCAAAGTCCCGAACTCAAGCCGAGTGAGATGCTGTGGCATGACCTTAAAAAGGTGGTTCATGCTCAAAAACCCTCCAATGTTGCTGAATTACAACAATTCTGCAAAGATGAGTGGGCCAAAATTCCTCCACAGCGCTGTAGCAGACTCACTGCAAGTTATGGAAAACGCTTGATTGCAGTTGTTGCTGCTAAGGGTGGCCCAACCAGTTATTAGGCTTAGGGGGCAAACACTTTTTCACACAGGGCCATGTAGTTTTGGATTTTGTTTTCCCTTAACAATAAAAGCCTTCATTTAAAAACTGCATGATGTGTTTACTTGTGTTATCTTTGACTAATATTTAATCTAGCCATGGGGGTCACAGTCCAGTGACTTCTGTGCCGGTCCCAAGCCCGGATAAATAGAGAGGGTTGCGTCAGGAAGGGCATCCGGCGTAAAACATTGCCAAATTTAACCATGCAAATCGTCAGTACGAATTTCATACCGGATCGGTCGAGGCCCAGGTTAACAACAACCGCCATCGGCGCCGTTGACCTACAGGGCGCCGGTGGAAATTGGGCTACTGTTGGTCGAAGAAGTAGAGGAGGGAGGAGAGTGCACAGACAGAGAGAGAAGAGGAAAGGTAAGAGTGTAGGACTGAGAATAGGAACTCTGAATGTTGGTACTATGACAGGGAAAGGTAAAGAGCTGGCTGATATGATGGAGAGAAGGAAAGTGGATATACTGTGTGTACAGAAGACCAGGTGGAAGGGTAGCAAGGCTCGTAGTATAGGAGCAGGATTCAAGCTGTTTTATTATGGTGTGGATAGTAAGAGAAATGGAGTAGGTGTGGTCCTGAAGGAGGAGTTTGTGAGGAATGTCCTGGAGGTGAAGAGAGTGTCAGACAGGGTGATGAGTCTGAAGTTAGAGATTGAAGGGGTGATGTTGAATGTTGTTAGTGGTTATGCCCCACAGGTAGGTTGTGAGTTAGAGGAGAAAGAGAGATTCTGGAGTGAATTAGATGAGGTGATGGAGAGTATTCCCACGGGTGAGAGAGTGGTGATAGGAGCGGATTTTAATGGACATGTTGGTGAGGGGAACACAGGTGATGAGGAGGTGATGGGCAAGTTTGGAGTTAAGGAAAGGAACCTTGAAGGACAGATGGTAGTGGACTTTGTTAAGAGGATGGACATGGCTGTGGTTAACACTTATTTTCAGAAGAGGGAGGAGCATAGAGTGACTTACAAGAGTGGAGGTAGGAGAACACAGGTAGACTACATCCTATGTAGAAGGGGCAATCTGAAAGAGATTAGTGACTGTAAAGTGGTAGTGGGAGAGAGTGTAGCCAGACAGCATAGGATGGTGGTGTGTAGGATGACTTTGATGGTCTGTAAGACGAAGAGGTCAAAGATAGAGATAGAGAAGAAAACCAAGTGGTGGAAGCTGAAAAAGGAGGAATGTTGTGAGGAATTTAGACAGAAGTTGAGGCAGGCTCTGGGTGGTCAGGTATTGCTGCCAGATGACTGGGAAACTACAGCAGAAGTTATCAGGGAGACAGGGAGAATGGTGCTGGGTGTGTCATCTGGAAGGAGGAAAGAAGATAAGGAGACTTGGTGGTGGAATGAGGAAGTTCAGGATAGTATCCAGAGTAAGAGGTTAGCCAAGAAGAAGTGGGACATGGACAGGACTGAAGAGAATAGACAGGAATACAAGGAGTTACAGCGCAGAGTGAAGAGGGAGGTGTCTAAGGCCAAGCAGAAGGCATATGACGAGTTGTACACTAGGTTAGACACTAGAGAAGGAGAGAAGGACTTGTACAGGTTAGCTAGGCAGAGGGATCGAGATGGAAAGGATGTGCAGCAAGTTAGAGTTATTAAGGATAGAGATGGAAGGGTGCTCACAAGTGAGGAGAATGTACAGAGGAGATGGAAGGAGTATTTTGAGGAGCTGATGAATGAGGAAAATGAGAGTGAAAAAAGAGTAGAAGGGGTGAACTCTGTGGAACAGAAAGTAGATAAGATTAGAAAGGATGAAGTCAGGAAGGCTTTGAAGAGGATGAAAAGTGGGAAGGCAATTGGTCCTGATGACATCCCGGTGGAGGTCTGGAAGTGTCTGGGAGAGGCAGCAGTGGAATTTTTAGCTAGTTTGTTCAACAGGGTTTTAGAGAGTGAGAGGATGCCTGAGGAATGGAGAAGAAGTGTATTAGTGCCGATCTTTAAGAATAAGGGTGAGGTGCAGAGTTGCAGTAACTATAGGAGGATAAAGTTGATTAGCCATACAATGAAGCTATGGGAAAGAGTAGTGGAAGCTAGGCTAAGGAAGGTAGTGAAAATTTGTGAGCAGCAGTATGGCTTCATGCCCAGAAAGAGCACAACAGATGCAATTTTTGCTCTGAGGATTTTGATGGAGAAGTATAGGGATGGTCAGAGGGAGTTGCACTGTGTGCTTGTAGACTTGGAGAAAGCGTATGACAGGGTGCCAAGAGAAGAGCTGCGGTACTGTATGAGGAAGTCAGGAGTAGCAGAGAAGTATGTCAGAGTGGTGCAGGACATGTATGAGAGGAGCAGGACAGTGATAAGGTGTGCTGTAGGTCAGACAGAGGAGTTCAAAGTGGAGGTGGGACTTCAGGGATTGGCTCCGAGCCCCTTCCTGTTTGCTATAGTGATGGACCAGTTGTCAGAGGAGGTCACAGGAGTCTCCTTGGACAATGATGTTTGCAGATGACATTGTGATTTGTAGTGAGAGCAGGGAGCAGGTGGAGGAAAACCTGGAGAGGTGGAGGTTTGCGCTGGAGAGAAGAGGAATGAAAGTCAGTCGTAGTAAGACTGAGTACATGTGTGTGAATGAAAGGGAGGGAAGTGGAACAGTAAGGTTACAGGGTGAAGAGGTGAAGAAGGTACAGGAGTTTAAGTACTTGGGGTCAACAGTCCAGAGTAATGGAGAGTGTGGGAAAGAGGTAAAGAAGCGAGTGCAGGCAGGTTGGAATGGGTGGAGAAAGGTGTCGGGAGTTCTGTGTGATAGGAAAATATCAGTGAGAATCAAGGGGAAGGTGTTCAGGACAGTGGTGAGACCGGCCATGCTGTATGGTTTAGAGACAGTGTCACTGAGGAAGAGACAGGAGTCAGAGCTAGAGGTAGCAGAGCTGAAGATGTTGAGGTTCTCTTTGGGAGTGACAAGATTGGACAGGATTAGGAACGAGTACATCAGAGGGACAGCTCATGTTGGACATTTGGGGAACAAAGTTAGGGATGCCAGATTAAGATGTTTTGGACATGTTCAGAGGAGAGAGAGTGAGTATATTGTTAGGAGAATGTTGGACATGAAGCTGCCAGGCAGGAGGCAAAGAGGAAGGCCAAAGAGGAGGTATATGGATGGAATTAATGAGGATATGAAGCTAGTGGGTGCAAGTGTTGAGGATGCAGAAGATAGGGATAGATGGAGAGAGATGATTCGCTGTGGCGACCCCTGACGGGAAAAGCCGAAAGAAGAAGAAGAAGACCTTTGACTAATATTTAAATGTGTTTGACTATCTGAAACATTAAAGTGTGACAAACATGCAAAAAATAAGAAATCAGGAAGGGGGCCAACACCTTTTCACACCACTGTATATAGTTCAAAGTATAAATGCAGTGGAACATCGGCATACAAATTTAATTGGTTCTGGAGGCGACAAAGAACTGACCCAAGCCAAGCATTCCATGTCAAGTCTCCTCACAGGAAGTCGTGCCACCAAGCTTGGGCTAAAAATAGAACAGAGCACCCACGCCACCAATCTGTCAACAAAAAAACACCTGAAAAAACCACCTAGCTTTTGAGCACATTCCGAAGGAAACGTTGGTATCATGTAGGTTGGTATACGCGCAACTTAGCCGGCATTTGGTTCAGTTTGGTTCATTGGTATGCCAAAAACGCTTCGTTTGCCGATGCAACTTTCAAAATTTCAATTCTTAATGCGAAAATTTGTAAGGGAGGGCATTCGTATGCCGAGGTTCCACTGTAAGTTTTTTTTTTTGTTTTGTTTTGTTGCAGCCAAAATTTATGAGATTATTCTACTGTTTTTTTTTCTGCCAAAAACTACTTGAATTGGTGAAATCACAAACACAGGATTTTTCTTTTAAGCTCCTACAAGAGAATACACACGTGAACTGAAGTGGGTTTTTGCTGAATGTGTGTTGTGATGATGTCACAATGAACGTCTTGACCCAAATCTGCAGAAAATCTGCAAAACAAATGACAAACTTCTCTGAATATCATGGTTTTTGCATGAATTTGTGTTGATTTTTGCAATTGCAGGATCTTGTAATGCTGCGGGGACCTGAAAGGTCTCTGTAGGCCATGATTTGGTCTCTCTGGCAAATAAAAAGCACACATTTACTAAAGGAGCTACAAACTTTTGTGGGAGAGTTGTATTTCTTGCAGTGTTTCAGCTCGAGAGCCTTTGGAAGTAATTGCACTCATTCATCAAATGACACAGAAAAATGGAGGATGTACAGAAGAAACATGGTCCGTTTCTTAAATGCCACTGGACTCCAAGAAAGCAAAAGTAGACATGGATTAAACGCTAATAGTGGATTAAAATCCCAAATGCCAAAGCATTTGAAATCATAAGCATTGACATGGACATGATTGGAATATGATAATCACTCAAGCAAAATACATTAATATTAATAAGTATGCATTGAATGCAGTCCTCATTTAGAACAATGTCTCCCATACCAAAAATCTGTCTATTTAAAGTTGCACTCTTAAAAATAAAGGTTCTTAAATGGTACTTGTTCAGGATGGTTCTATGAAAAACATTTAACATCCATTGAATGTTTTCAGTGCACAAAAGGTTCTCTGTAGTAAAAAAAGGTTCTTTGGATTATAAACATGTTCTTTATGGCACTAAGAAAAAAAATGGGTTCTTTTAAGAGCCATTTCCTTAAAGTTTGCTTAAGGAACCAAAAATAGTTCTTTTTTAAAAATGTACCCTTAAAGAACAGGGTTCTTTTAAGAACCATCTACTAAAAGGTTCTTTGGGGAAACAAATTTGGTTCTTCTTCAAAGAACCTCTTTTTGGTTCTTCCTGGCACGTTTTATTTAAGGGTGCATGATACTAAGAAAATAGGCGTTCAGAACCATCTATTGAAATGTTCTTCAGAGAACCAAAAAAAGGAACCATCTGTTTTGCGATTCTACGCAATTAAAAGAAATAGTTCTATATATAAAAAGCTCAATGGTTTTTTCATTTGCTGTATATACTGTACACTCTCAAAAATCAAGGTTCTTAAATGGTTCTTGCTCAGGGTGGATGAAGAACCTTTAATGTCCATGGAACATTTGCACTGTGCAGAAGGTTCTCTATGGTCGAAAATGGTTCTTCAGACTAGAAGAATGTTTTTTTATGGCTCTAAGACAAAAATAGGGTTCTTTTAAGACCCATTTACCTCAAAGTTTCTTTAAGGAACCAAAAATGGGTCTTCTTAAAAAATGGCATCAATGTGTAAACCTCTTTTTGGTTCTTCCTGGCACTGGTTATTTAAGGGTGTATGGCATTAAGAAAATATGGGTTCTTTTGAGAACCATCTACTGAAAGGGTTACGGTAAGGCGTATAAAATGTTCTTTATGGTTCTAAGAAAAAAATGCAACTCTTTTAAGACCCATTTACTGTTTGTTTTTTTTGAACAACAAATAAGGGTCCTTCATAAAAACTGGCATCAAAGTAAAACCCCCTTTTTGGTTCTTCATGGCTCCTGGACATTTCAGGACACTTGATCCTTAGTTAAAACTTTTTTTCTCTGTCTCCAAAATCACTGACACACGTTATTACAACTTTAAGTATAAGATAAGCATCATTTTTCTTTCTTGTTTTCTCCAAATCTGAGCGATGTGCTTGTCAGCCAGAGATTCTGCTAGCTCCTGAGCTAAGACCACCCCATTAATTATTAAAACATATAAACACTTAATTCCTTTCCAAATTATTTCACCTATGCACAACTGATAAATGAATTTCTGGAGCTGTCAAAACAGATAAAAATCAGTGTTGCTCTTTCACCTGCCAAAAAGCTGGAGAAGGGAGAAATTGGATGGTGGTGTGGATTTACTGACTGGAAATCAATATTATATATGCGCAAGGTATCTTCAACATCTCCCTTTAATTCCTTCCACGTCTGCTCATCTTCTTGAGAGAGAGAAAGATCCGAGAAAATGCGATGCTCGAGCTCCAGTAATGTAGAGTCATAGACTTTACATAAGCTCATAGATCAGAGCTACTGCAAACACATTTATATAAAAAAAAGATAAACTCTGTCTTGTTTCAGAAGGTCTTACACCAAATTGCTGCTGTTTTATTTGGAATTTTAACGCTCTGCTTTAGGGTAAATGATTCAATGGAATAAAAAAAAGTGCTTTATGTGAAAAAACAAACGTGTGAAAGCTCATTTGTTTAAAATGAGCTTGCCACAGCACTTTCCTTCTCATCACTTATTCATCCAGGGCAAAATGTTTCTTCTGTCATCTGCAGGGTCAGTGCAGAGAGAGAGAGAGAGAGAGAAGAGAGAGAGAGAGAGAGAGAGAGAGAGAGAGAGAGAGAGAGAGAGAGAGAGAGAGAGAGAGAGAGAGAGAGAGAGAGAGAGAGAGAGAGAGAGAGAGAGAGAGAGAGAGAGAGAGAGATGAAAAATATTATCCAGGTTTCACCCAGGAGCCAAAACAGATTCTTCAGCATAAGTCGGCATTACATTAAGTCAGTTTTCATTCAATAGGACATATCTGTTTAAACATCTTTCCAGGTACTGCAGAAGATAAGTTATCAGTCTGGCAGCTTTTAGATTATCTTTATGACCTTGCGCTGAAAAAGCCATTTTCACTTTACTACAAAACTTGGCATGCTTCAGAAAGTGATGAAATAATGCTAAATAGCAAATTGGGTTTTCCAATATTCCTAGTATGCGTTACTTTAAATTGTCACTGTTGCCTTGTATTTGCATATTACAAGGCTGAGGCAATTTTGAATCCAAACTATCCTTAACAAAACTGTCCTCAGCTTTTTATGAATCTTGTTTTCAAGAAACATGGAAATGACAATAACAATATAACCTTCGGAGTTAGAGAAAAAAAGTGGATTGTCACAAAATACAGGACACATAATGGTTCAATACATAAAAAACAAAGACACACTGGAAGGAAATGGTGACTGGGCGTACATTGTACCCTGTGTTTTTATTAATGAAGAACCAGTTTATCAGCATCAAAATGCTAAATATGTGACCTTTTGTTTTCTGTTGGCTCATAAGGCTGAGGTTTTCATGAGGTAGTTAAAGTGAGAGAGAGAGAGAGAGAGAGAGAGAGAGAGAGAGAGAGAGAGAGAGAGAGAGAGAAAGAAAGAAAGAAAGAAAGAAAGAAAGAAAGAAAGAAAGAAAGAAAGAGAGAGAGACAGGGTTCAAGCACTTAGAGACAGCTGTCTCAAGGAGATATTAGGACATGGTGCTGGACCTACTAGGATCTTTTAGGTAGTGGCTCAAGTGGTTAAGGCTTTGGGTTGTTGTTTGGAAAGTTAGGATTGAAGCCCCAGGACCACCAAACTGCCTTGTGGGGCAATTGAGCAAGGCTTTTATCCATCTCTGCTCCAGAGGCTCTGTATCATAGTTGCCCCTGCACTCTGACCCCAACTTCCTCCTATAGTAATTGCATGTTTTCTTCTTATTATTGACATCATCCTATATTTGTATATTTGACATTGTAGTCTATGAACCTATAGAACTGTTTGCACACTCTACATTGCCTTGCACAAGTATTCACCCCTTTTACCACAGTTCAGTCAATCTGACTGCAAGGTATCATCATCATTATCATCATCATCATCATCATCATCATCATCATCATCATCATCATCTCAGACTTGGATAACACATTGTATTTGGTGGTGGCTTGAAAGTTCTCCAAAATATGTCCAGACTTATATTTTGACAGGATAGAGATAATATCTGGCACAGGGTTCAAGCACTTTGAGACAGCTGTCTCAAAGAGATATTAGGACATGGTGGTGGAGCTGTTAAAACTTTAGGTGTTAATAGGTAGTAGTGGCTCAAGTGGTTAAGGCTTTGGGTTACTGTTTGGAAAGTCAGGGTTCAAGCCGTGGGACCACCAAACTGCCACTGTTGGACATCTGAGCAAGGCTTTTAAGACTCTCTGCTCCAGGGGATTTTTACCATAGCTGCCCCTGCGCTCTGACCCCAACTTCCTCAGTTGGGATATGCGAAGAAAAGAATTACACTGTGCTGTAATAAAGACTTCTTTGATTTGACCACCTGGCCAGGTATGTTGTCAGGACCAGCAGCCTATCCTGGCATCCACTATTTTACAACATACTAGATCATTTGAATTTGCTCTGGTCTTTCTTGTTTTCTTGTTGTTCTGTGCTTCAGACCATGCATCATTCAGTGCATCTTGGTGCAAGGTTTCATCATCATCCCAGTCTTCTTTTACATTGCATTTAATAGTGGCTTGAAAGATCTCCCAGATATGTCAGGTCTCTGGTGTCTGAACCACGTCCATGGATTCTTTGTGAATGAGCTGCTATTTGTCTGCTAGGGCTGTAAACATGAACAGAAGCAGCAATATGTTCTCCATTTGCCTCAACTGTATAACCTTCCAGCAACTTTATCGTCTGCTCTCTTGACATACCAAGAGATAATAGGCAAAGCTCAACTAGAAAGTACAAACAGCTTAAAACCTTTACTGGGCTGGACCAGGCCCTTGGGCTGATTACTCCTCATAATTTAATCTAGTGAAAGATTTAATCAGATCTCAAGACTGAGCCTTACATAAGTTGAAGGATATTTGATATTCAGAAACAAGAAGCAAGTGTATATCTCAGCAATGCTTTGTCCAAACTTAGGTAGGTGGGTTTAAAAATGTGCTCCGGAAATCAGCAAAAGGAGCTGTGGTAATGGCTATTTCACTACTAGGGGGTGGTGTAATTAAAAGATAAACTAAATGAAAATATTCATCACTTGGATCATAGTTTTCTCATGGGGACCAAACAAAAAGGGTCAATTAATCGGAAGAAGTCCAGTCCAATTACAAGTGCTTGGAGCCCTAACCACGTAGCGGACAGTGGTTAGGGCACTAGGTTTCTGGTCAGAAGGTTCAAGTCTGAGCAGTACTGCACTGCCATTGTTGGGACCTTGTGGAAGCTCTTAACTCTCTCGGCTCAGGGATACGGTATCATGGCTGACCCTGTGCTCTGACATCTAGTTCCCAAACTGGAATATGAAAAAAAAATTTTATATGTGACAAATCAAGGCTTCTAAGAAGACATAATCTTCTTAGAAGTTGATCATGAGTTTGTCAGTGTGTGAAGGGGGGACTCAGGAAGGAAGCAGGGCAAAAAGTGGCATAGATTTCCATTTTGTTGTTTATCGTCAGGGGGCATGGTGGCTTGGTGGTTAGCATATTTACCGCACACCTCCAGGGTTGGGGGTTCGATTCCTCCCTCCGCCGTGTGTGTGGAGTTTGCATGTTCTCCCCGTGTCCTCCCCCGGTCCAAAGACATGCATTGTAGGTTGATTGGTATCTCTAAATTGTGTGTGCCCTCTGATGGGTTGGCACTCCTGCCTTGATGCCCAATGACACCTGAGATCAGGCTCCCCGTGACCCGAGAATAGATCGGATAAGCAGTAGACAATGAATGAATTTTTATCGCCAATCTTTTTGTTTATTTTCACCAGCACATTCTCATGAAACTGAAACAAACAGTCTGCTAACATGCAGATGTGACATTCAACTACAGGTTTTGTGATTTTCTGTGCACAAACTTTACAAGATATAGCTTTTTTACATGGGATACATAACACCAGGAGGAAAAATGTAATATGGTACACAAAGAAGCAGGAGTGCAAAGCCAGATGTTCTGATCTCCACATGTTTGTGTCTCACATTTCACACACACTCAGTTACTGAGCCTCAGAGCTGTGACACTGCAGAGACTTTGTTGTTTTTTCAGCTTCAAACAGAGAGACGAGCTTGTGTATCAGAGCCTGGCCTTTCAAACACACACTAACACACACAGACTCTTCAAAAACTCGCCAGGATCTGAGGCATTGTGGGGAGGTTGTGTGAAGGCAAAACATTCACTGTCATGACCCAAGTGTTGATTACACACCCAGTGTCCATCACATGACACATATTTGTGTCACATGCATCATATTGTGAATCAGTATGGTGTGGTGATGTGATCATTCATGCTGATGATGATTAAAGACACTTGTATCTTGCACATAAGTAACTTGAACAACTCTGTGGACTCTGATACATAAATACACAAGACAATAAATACACACAGATAGTAACTAGCATTACTAGCCTAGTAACTAGTGGATTTCCACTGGGTTCTCCTGTTTTCTCCCAAATAAGCGGATTAGCTATTCTATTCTATTCTATTCTATTCTATTCTATTCTATTCTATTCTATTGCTCCTAGGTGTAAATGAGTGTGTTGAAGGGATGAGGAGGAAAAGGGGGAGGTTTCTCCTCATCCTCTACAGGAAGTGACAATGCTACTGGGATTTTTTTGGTCTAAGTACATGCTGTTATGGTCAAGGTGAGATCCTTTGTGATTTGCTCAACGAGAACTGCAAGCTTCTGATCCTTTCCACAGAAATCGAGAGATAGATTTAATTACTCCACATCCTCTCTGTATGCTAACATCAGGACACGGGTGATATCTTTGGCACAGCGTTGTAGCACTTGGGACAACTGGCTCAGGAGACATTAGGATATCACTTGACCACCTGGACAGGTATGTTGTCAGTACCAGCAACTGTCCACTGTGGGATCACACAACATTGGTTGAAGTTGTTGTATTTTTCTTTTTTGACTAATTATTCTATGCATCTTGGTGCAAGGTATCATCATCATCATCATCATCATCATCATCATCATCATCATCAACATCATCTCAGTCTCCTCAATATGTTATCAGATTACAGTTGGTGTTGGTGAGGGCCTGAAAGTTTATAAAATATAAATTATAAAATAAAAAGTAAAAAAAAAAATTAGTAAAAATTTACTAATAATGAAAAGCTAATTTAATTTCTATGCACAAAAATGTTTCAATTGAAAAAAAGTCATAATGAATAATTTGAATATAAATGATTAATTAAATAGTATAAAATATACTTTTTCCTCTCATATAGGTCATTTATCATATTTTGTATGAGAGTAATAAAAAATATTGTAATTAAGAAAATAAAGTTAAAACAAATATGGGTAATAATTTAAAATAATGAAATATTATTTGAATAATAATATAATAAGCATTAATTAATTAGTTAAATGAAAGTTTGTACATTAAAATTATTTGAATAATAATTTTAATAATAACTTATTATTTAGATCAAAATAAAAAATGCTTAATTAAATAATAAAAATTATACTTTTTTATAACGGTTATTTTTTTGTCTGTTTTGTACCAAAATGAAAGAGAATCTGGAAGTGTCTATCATCCTTAAGATGATACCAACCCAAAATGTGCAGAAAAAATAAAAAATAATAATTCAAGGATATCATATTTAATTCAATTCTATTCAATATATTTGTATAGTGCTTTCAACAATGGACATTTTTTCAAAGCAGCTTAACAGAAGTATAGAAACATACACCAAATTACTCAGAGGCAATCCATCTCGTCTCTACTCAACTACCTCTTGGTATGACAAATGTTCTCCAAAGCCACCATTTCAGCAAACAAGCTGTGTGTCCTCCAGATCCCGTCTCTCGTTAGAGCTCATAGATTTATATGACACACCGGCAGCTCTAGAAAAGACTTGGTGGCAGTATTCATGAGAAGAACTTGAGACAGCAACCTCAAAAAGGGGATGTAATGAAGAGGAAAAGAGTCTGAGCTGTCAGTAGCTTAAAGCACACAAAGCTGAGCAATGTTATAGCAACTGCCTTATTAAACAAGTCCATCCTGATCATCACGAGTGTGTATGTCTATGGGTGTGTGTGTAAAAGGAGATATGGCTGATGGATCGATCTTCCAGCCTTCCCAATTTCAATTCCCCTCAGGACCAATCACAAACGTCTAAAAAGCTGTAAATTGATTCCGACAAGCTGCACGCTGTTTCTCTCCAGCAGCAGAACAAATTCATGACACAGATGAGTTTATTGATTTTATTTTGAATAAAATCCTGGACCAGTCGGAGTCAGACAATTAATAAAGATTCACTTGGTACCAAAATGTGATTAGAATGTCTGGGCAGAGGAGATATGCAGTATTTATTTAGAGTTCGCTGTATGAATCACAAGAAGCTGTTTACATTTTAATGCTGCTAGGTGGAAAACCTGAGGTCAGCAAGTTAAATAGAAACACAGAGAAGGAAAGTTTAATTTATTTGAACGGTTTTTTATAGCTTCATTTGAGTGAAATTGAAAAATAAAAATAAAAAAATCCAATCACAGCACTATTCTGTAATTTGAAATCTGAATTGAATAATAACTTCCATTCAGATGTATATGGAAATACCTGGCGTTCAGGGACCGGTAGATTTTGGTGCAGATAAATAGTCCTTTAGAGGAGTTTCAGTTCTAATCGAAAGCGAGGTGCCACTAATGACACCGCTGCCGTGTTTCTCGGTTGTATTTTAGTCGAATTTACCTCTTTCCTCTTTTCAATCGATTAGAGTAAATAGCTGGAATAAATCATAATCGTTTTTTCTCGCTCTCTGTGGATCCTCACAACCTTGGAAAATCATTTCACTTCACTCTTATTTTCTAGCCCTAATATACTGTAATAATGGAGCTGGAACCAGCTTTGTAGCATGATCAGCAGATGAACCGGTTTATACCACAGCAATTCTCCATTCTGATTCATTTTCTGGCACATTTTTAACAACAAACACAAATATTATGTATAGAAGATACTTCTTTGGTTTATTTAACATTCACTTAGTCATGTCCAGTGTCAGTTTATTACGTGTTTAATAATTATAATAAACTTTGTTAATGTCTTAGGTATTATTCATAACGTTTAGAGCTATCACATGCCCAAATCTCGGGCGATTAAATTGTTTGAACCTTTTGTTCAACATTTAACCGCTATGCTAGTGATGGAAATGGACTTTTCAATCAATGTAAAGAAATGAATGATGTCCAGGCTGTGAGTCTGATATAAAATGAGTCTGTTGGCTTTCAGTGTGTTTTAGACGTGTGTTTTTCCCTCTGTTGGATAACCTTACACAGAATTTTACAAGCACTTGAGCAAGCACTTGGAGCATCTCAGAGAGCAGAAATGGGTTTGACATCAACATTTACTCTGAAGATACAAACATTTGTGTGGAAAAAAACTAACCATTTTTGTTTTTTGGAACTTTTCTATGAATATATCGCCCCTAGTAGGCTAGAGAAAGACAGAAATACTTCTGAAACACGACAAATTCTTAAAGTCCTGAGTGTCTACTTTCATATGAGCTTCATATTAACCTCCACTGTGGAGGGTGCAAATGATTATTAATATTTATTGAAACACTATAAAATAGCAGTAATATGAACCAAATGGAAGAAAAGAAATGCCAGAGATTAGTTTCTTTTAGGAAGATTTGCCTGTGGGACCTCACGCTCCGCTGGGTTTCATTTTCCACAGAGGGCTTTGAGGCGAACGAGCAGAGAGAGAGAGAGAGAGAGAGAGAGAGAGAGAGAGAGAGAGAGAGAGAGAGAGAGGAGAGAGAGAGATCAAAAGGACAAGTGACAGCTCGGCACATCATCAGCTACCTGGAGGAGTTTACTCCATTTCTCTTTCTGCCTTTAGCGATGATTTAATGGCTGAACAGTTAGGAAAGAACATGCTCTAAAAGCATATTGAGATCAGCTGACTCCAAATATTCAACCTTTTATAGATTATACTGTCTAAAAATCCATGAATGGGAATGTACAGATTCCCAAATGTGTTTTAAACACATTATCTATGTACTATCATTGATATCCTGGTCTTTTATAATGCTGTAAAGCTGCTTTGCGGCGATGTCAATTGTTACATTGGTGCCATGTCAATAATCTGGGTTATTAGTGAATAATCAGGGTTATTCACTCCACCTGTCAGTGCTTGGAATATAGCTGTCTGGTGTATGTCATCAATGTCCTACTGATGTGTAATATTTATATTGATGACTTCTGAGTGTTTCATCGCAGCCATAATTTGCTGATAGAACTGCACTAATTAGCATTAGCCACATGAGTATTATCACACCATATACACTGTTCAGGCATAACATTGTGAGCAGTGAGAGGTGAAGTGAATAAGACTGATGATCTCCTCATCATGGCACCTGTTAGTGGGTGGGATATATTAGGCAGCAAGTGAACATTTTGTCCTCAAAATTGATGTGTTAGAAGCAGGAAAAATGGACAAGTGTAAGGATTTGAGCGAGTTTGATGAAGGGACAAATTGTGATGGCTAGACCACTGGATCAGAGCATCTCCAAAACTGCAGCTCTTGTGGGGTGTTCCCGGTCTGCAGTGGTCAGTATCTATCAAAAGTGGTCCAAGTGGTCTATCATGGATGGCCAAGGCTCATTGATGCACGTGGAGAGCGAAGGCTGGCCCGTGTGATCCGATCCAACAGACGAGCTACTGTTGCTCAAATTGCTGAAGAAGTCAATGCTGGTTCTGATGGAAAGGTGTCAGAATACACAGTGGGAGAGAATACACGGGTCAGGAATGTTTTGGCATCAAAAGGTGGACCAACACAATATTAGGCACATGGTCATAATGTTATGCCTGGTTGGTGTATGTGATATTTATGTGGAGGATACAGACCTCATAGTCTAATCTACATGAATTGTGTACATATTTTTGATATAATGATTGCAAGTCATGTTTGAAAATATGGAAATAACATTGAAATAGTATGACATGATGTCATTTCGGAAGGGAACAAGATAATTCTATATTGAATTCAATTCAATTTATTTGTATAGCACTTTTAACAATGGACATTGTCTCAAAGCAGCTTTACAGAAGTATAGAAACATAGAAAAAATGATGAAGTTTAAAGTTACTATTTATCTCTTACATTTATCCTTAATGAGAAGCCTGTGGTGACAGAGGTGATATGAGGAAGAAACCTTAAGAGGAACCAGGCTCAGAAGGGAACCTCATCCTCATTTGGGTGACACTGGACAGGAAATAATATAAATGTAAATAATGTCTTTTCTACAATAGTTTATATTCATGAGGAATTGTGCAACCATAAGCTCCTGAAGAACAAATTGATCAGTGTAATTCTGAGATCATTATAGACTTATAGATTAATTCCTTCCTGATGAAAGATGATCGATGCAACGGCAGTTCAAAGATGGTGAGATTGGGAGTCTTTGAGTGGTTCTATCCACGGCAGTCCACTGGGTCACGGCCAGTCCATGCATCTCTATCCCCAGCAGCAAGCGACAAGACTCCACCAAGGGGTAGAGCGTCTGGATGGATCAGGCAGGAAAGAAAAAGGAGTGGTTTCAATGGAAACACAGAACACTGGGAGCTCAGGAGTGGACGTCTAGCTCGACAGAAGGAGAATATATCATGGCCATGACTTCCTAGTGTGAGGGAAGAAGAATTACAGTACATTGTGGCATGTGGTTCAGAGATGCTTTTCTGCTCACTGTGGTTGTAATGAGTATTTTTTGGTTTTTAACCTTCCTAAGAGCTTGAACCTTGAACATTCATTCATTCATTGTCTGCCGCTTATCCGAACTACACTCGGGTCACGGGGAGCCTGTGCCTATCTCAGGCGTCATAGGGCATCAAGGCAGGATACACCCTGGACGTAGTGCCAACCCATCGCAGGGCATGAACCTTGAACATTTGGATGAAAATCACAGATCAGCAGTTTCTGAAACTACCAACAACCTTGCTATGGTTAAAGTCACGGAGATGTTTTCTCCATTCTGATTGACGTGAACGTTAACTCAGGATCTTTAACTGGAATCTACTTGATATTATGCAATGCGCTGATGTTTGGCAGATCGGAGAATTGCACAAATGAGCAGGAAAAAACAGTGAATCTATATGTACCTACAGCTATGGCATTATATAATTTACGGCATTATAATAATTTATAATTATCATTTCCATTCACAGAAATGCAGCACCATATAGGAGCCAAGCTTTTTTTTTAACCTACAGTCAGAAATCAGTGCGAAAAAGACAAGTGAGAAAGACAGAAGCACTCATTCATCGCTCATCACTCACACGACTGTCTCTATTAGCTAATCCCTTCCCAATGTGGGGTCTTAAGACAGGATTTTGTTAATAGCATTTCTTATCCACAATTTGCTCAAATTTCCTGCACTTCATTATCTTCTCTATGTGATTCCTCTCCCGCTTTTTCAGCAGGATTCCCACACTCGCTGAAGAAAAGAGCAGAGATTCGCAGAGTCTATAATGGAAATGCCATTACAGTATCATCACGCTGAGGCCCCTAGAGACCCGGGCACAAAAGATGCATCAAATTAGAGCAGATCGAAGTGCAAACTCATTAAAAATCTCGATCGCAGCACATTAGACGCAGAACGGTCCTCTGTTCCTGCAGCTGCTAGCTCTTATTTGTACCGCTGCTTTGACAAATGAACTTGAATTTTCTTTCTCTTTTATAGAGAGAGGGAAAAAAATGCATTTTTTTATGTTGTAAAAGCTATTTTCTGTTCAATCCTGACTTTACAGTGAACTCATCATGACATCTGCACTGCACATCATCTCATCAGAAAAGTGGCTCTGCTGGAAACAGCCATTTTATGTTAAAAAAAAAATAATAATAATAATAATAAAAAAGATGTAAAATAGGTGTGTGGATGGATTCAGAGTGAAAATTGAAATGTGTTTCTAAACATCCTGCTGAGAAAAATAGACTAGTTTTTTAGTCATGTCTCTTGTGCTGAACATGAAGGTACTGTTGATTATTTTCCTATAACATCATGTCCCAAAGTGTTTTATTTTTCCCATATAACAACAACTTGCTTATTATTACGTTGGTTTATGTATTAAATAACGTTGATTTTTTAATCTGATTCCAGTTATTTATCACTTGTCATAGCAGCTACATAGAGTCCTTCCTTCACCAGCCTTTTTCATTTAGAAAGAAACATGTTATTAAGAAGTGTGAGCTTTGTCCCAAAACACTGTTCCTTAGTGCTGAAACTGGAGACTCCTTCCATAAACCTAAACATAAACATAACCATCTTCTTACAGAAAACATCAAGACATTAGATGTTTCGATGATTTCCATCCATTAGATGTTTAGACATTTTCATCGATCCATCCATCTATCCATCTTTTTTATATGTTTTTCCTTCTCACAGTTAACGATAACCTGAAGTCTATCCCCAAGGGACCTGGACCAAGAGGCAGAGGATACCCTGAACGGGATGCTAACACATCACACATTACAGACAGTTTAGAGATTCAAGTCAAACCAGAGACCCCTGAGGAAACCCCAGAAGCATAGGGAGAACATGGACATAGTGTGGAAATGGGAACCGAATCCCAATTAATGCCCCGATTAGACTTTATTAAATAACAAAATGTTAATAAATCTTTTTATTTTTACTCTTAGATTCTGCTGCATGACCTTCACACAAGTCCACGTGTAAGTTGTATAAAGATTTCCTCAGAAGCTTTGGGTTATAACATTATTTAAGTCTCAAACATATCTAAATGCGTGTTGTATCGATCGTCGGATATTTATGTCAACTCCAGCAGAAATTTCGCTTTCCCGTGTCCGAATGTTTAATTCTCCTGGGATAAACATATTCCTGTGGTAAGCATTTCATTTTTAATTCATGAATCCCTCACAACCCTCCGCTGGGGTTCATTCACACGCACTGGCACCCAAACGCCTGCAGGGAATGACATCATTTGCAAGGCTGAATTCAAATGTTATAATAGTTGCAGCGTGTTGATAGATTCCTCCCGTTTCCCACAAATGGCCATAAGATTATTCATGGCTGTAGAGAGCAGCTGGACGTCTTGCATCACTGATTGCACAGTAAAGTCCTATTGCCCTCTTGTGGCTTTGGCAGCTAAACCATAGTTAAACTTGAATGAAAATTTCTTCACAAGCAATTTCCTAATGCAATGCAAAGCAAAGTTGTCTTTGCATGAGTGCATGTTTTCCTCTGATTGTGATTAGCATGCTAATAGGGCTCCAGCAGGGCCAGGCGTAGCGTGCCAGGAGACATGAGTTTGCATTCTTTAGTCTGGCTAGCGGCTAGAAGCAAATGTTAGCAAAATGAAGTACCTCTCTTTTGGCAAGAGAGCAGTTGGGAGACTGCGAGCACCTCCTATTTCTCTGACATTCACCCAGAAACTAAATACATCAAGTTTTTTTTTTTTTTTTGGAAACTCTCATTAATCTGCACTGAAAGTAGCGCTGTAGCAACATTAGCAGTTCTGACTAAAAGTATCTCATGCTGTAGCCCCCATGTTTGCTGGTGGTTACTCCATCACTTTTGAGTCTTAATTAACAAATATTTCTGTTAATGCTACATTATTCCTAACAAAACAATATCTTGTAAAGAAAAGATGTACAGAAATATAACAGAAATATTCACTTTTATTCGTGGGATTAATATTCCAGTGGCAGGGTCCCATGCCACTGAAAGTTAACTTTCAGTGCTGGTCCCAAGCCTGGGGGTTGGGTCAAGAAGGGCACCCTGCATAAAACCTGTGCCAAATCGTAACATGTGGACCAAATGATCCACTGTGGTGACCCTGAACAGGGAGCAGCTGAAAGAACAACATTCATGAAATTAATACTTTACTTTTTATAATGGAATTTTCTTACAATCTTTCAAATCTCTGGTTGCAGGAATGAAATAAAATCACTTAGCACTGTGAGTGTAACATACTCTATAAATAAATCACAGAGGTGTGATGTTTAGCACCTGGCAATTAACCAACAATTAAACGACAGATTTATGTATAGATGAAAGTTTAATGAAGAAATATTCATGAGGATTATTGAAGAAAGTATGATGAGACTGTTTAGTTATAGTCACATCAGTTTATCCCTGCACTAATTTATATCTGTGTGTGTGTGTGTGTGTGTGTGTTTTCTCAGAAGTGATAATACACCATCATTTGTGTTGTGTTCATGTGCTCTGGCCTCAGTACTGCGTGATATTGTACACTATGTGCCATCTGTCCTCCTTCAATCCATCACCATCTCACACACTCTCCTATACGCCAGACTGAGCAGTGTGTGTTTACCAGCATAAACATAACCGAGTGGCTGTAAGTGTCACATTTACAGTGCAGGACTGAAAAACGGGACTATTTACACCTATTAATGTAATAACAGACACCTTAAAGCACCGATTAAACTTTAGCGATTATTTATGGCAGGAATGGTGTCCAGCGTCAGCGCTTTGAAACAGACTGTATGATTTCTGCTGAATCTCTGCATTGTTTTTCCTGGGGAAAGAAAAAAATAGATAGATAGATTTTTAATATGCAACTGTATTAAATATGCATGCTGGATTTTCTGCAACACGGTCCGTGGGCTGGAAAGTAAAGAAGCGTGTCACTAATAAAGTAACAGATGTACAAGCTTAATGGTTAAGGTGTTGGGCTGCTGAGTGGATGGTTGTGAGTTCAAGTCTACTATCCACCAAATTGGGCCCCGGAGCATGGTCCTTAACCCTCAGTTGCATAAAAAAGTGAAATAAAAATGTCAATTTCTCTGGATAAGGGCATCTGTTAAATGCTGGAAATGTAAGACAGCACAAGAGTTTGATTTCTTCTCTAGTGGATCATGATGCCTTCTTTTTTTATCTTGTTTAATCAGCTGAATTACAATAAAGAGCTGCTGCTTGGTTGTAATGAAAGCTTGCAGACACACTGGTTATTGATTGAGTGGATAAAAATAATTAGAGTAAGCAGGAAGAAAAACTACAGATCAGTTACAGCTTGATGATCATATTATAATTCTAAGCTCATGACTTTGTTAAAGCCGACGGAATTTTTTAGGGAACAATTTTTTTAAGACTTACGTCATGGCCATGACATAGCAAAGCAAGTGAATGAGGATTGTATCCCGGTCATGAGTTTTGATGTTGTTTCCATGATTTTCTAATGTTTAAACAAGACTGATGTTGCGGCCGTGACTGTGTGTCATGAGGGATAGTTATGTCATGGCCATGATGTCATAGCACAAAGGAATGAGATAGTTATGTCATGGCCATGATGTCATAGTGCATGAAACAAGATAATTAAGTCATGGCCGTGACTTTATATCGAAGAAACAAGAATTTCAGGATGTTGTGCCTATGATTTCATATCAAGAGGGAACAAGATATTTATTTCATGGCCATGATGTCAAAACAAAGAAGTGAGATAATTATGCAATGGGTGTGACTTTGTATCACAAGATAACAAGATAAATATGTCATGGCCACAGCTTTGCCTCACAAGATAATTAGGTAATAATGCAACCACCCTGGCCTCATGTTTTAAGTAAAATTAGATAAATATAGTGTGGTACGACTACAACTTTGTAACAGAGACTAAGTGTGATCACATCTGTGTAAATAAAGAGTTTTATAGGGAATAAAGCAGCTGCAGATCTGTTTTAGGATCATGTTTTCATGCCCAGGTTGGAGCTACAGTGGTGTGAAAAAGTGTTGGCCCCCTTCCTGATTTCTTATTTTTTTGCATGTTTGTCACACTTTAATGTTTCAGATAATCAAACACATTTAAATATTAGTCAAAGATAACACAAATAAACACATCATGCAGTTTTTAAATGAAGCTTTTTATTATTAAGGGAAAACAAAATCCAAAACTACATGGCCCTGTGTGAAAAAATATTTGCCCCCTAAGCCTAATAACTGGTTGGGCCACCCTTAGCAGCAACAACTGCAATCAAGCGTTTTCCATAACTTGCAATGAGTCTGTTACAGCGCTGTGGAGGAATTTTGGCCCACTCATCTTTGCAGAATTGTTGTAATTCAGCCACATTGGAGGGTTTTCGAGCATGAACCACCTTTTTAAGGTCATGCCACAGCATCTCAATCGGATTGAGGTCAGGACTTTGACTAGGCCACTACAAAGTCTTCATTTTGTTTTTCTTCAGCCATTCAGAGGTGGACTTGCTGGTGTGTTTTGGATCATTGTCCTGCTGCAGAACCTAAGTTCGCTTCAGCTTGAGGTCACAGACAGATGGCCGGACATTCTCCTTCAGGATTTTTTGGTAGACAGCAGAATTCATGGTTCCATTTATCACAGCAAGTCTTCCAGGTCCTGAAGCAGCAAAACAGCCCCAGACCATCACACTACCACCACCATATTTTACTGTTGGTATGATGTTCTTTTTCTGAAATGCAGTGTTACTTTTAGGTCAGACGTAATGGGACACAGACCTTCCAAAAAGTTCCATTTTTTTCTCGTTAGTCCACAGAATATTTTCCCAAAAGTCTTGGGGATCATCAAGATGTTTTCTGGCAAAACTGAGACGAGCCTTTATGTTCTTTTTGCTCAGCAGCGGTTTTCGTCTTGGATCTCTGCCATGCAAACCATTTTTTCCCAGTCTCTTTCTTATGGTGGAGTCATGAACACTCACCTTACCTGAGGCAAGTGAGGCCTGCAGTTCTT
Organism: Hemibagrus guttatus; assembly: GCA_033459395.1. Lineage (NCBI taxonomy): Eukaryota > Metazoa > Chordata > Actinopteri > Siluriformes > Bagridae > Hemibagrus > Hemibagrus guttatus. The sequence goes on from JAUCMX010000013.1 coordinate 22,368,909, forward strand.
TGGATGTTGTTGTGGGGTCTTTTGTGGCTTCCTGGATGAGTTATCGCTGCGCTCTTGGGGTAATTTTGGTCGGCCGGCCACTCCTGGGAAGGTTCTCCACTGTTCCATGTTTTTGCCATTTGTAGATAATGGCTCTCACTGTGGTTCGCGGCAGGCCCAAAGCTTTAGAAATGGCTTTATAACCTTTTCCAGACTGATAGATCAGTAGGTTTGTGACCTCAAGCTGAAGCGAACTTGGGTTCTGAAGCAGGACAATGATCCAAAACACACCAGCAAGTCCACCTCTGAATGGCTGAAGAAAAACAAGATGAAGACTTTGGAGTGGCCTAGTCAAAGTCCTGACCTCAATCCCATTGAGATGCTGTGGCATGACCTTAAAAAGGTGGTTCATGCTCGAAAACCCTCCAATGTGGCTGAATTACAACAATTCTGCAAAGATGAGTGGGCCAAAATTTCTCCACAGCGCTGTAACAGACTCATTGCAAGTTATGGAAAACACTTGATTGCAGTTGTTGCTGCTAAGGGTAGACCAACCAGTTATTAGGCTTAGGGGGCAAACACTTTTCCACACAGGGCCATGTAGTTTTGGATTTTATTTTCC
>JAUCMX010000013.1:22374509-22409509 GCA_033459395.1 Hemibagrus guttatus
TATAGTTTTAATTGTCTTACGCAAAGAAGCCTGTAGGATTCTGTTTATGGAACCCTTAAAAAAAGCGTTCTGTATAGAACCTTTCAGGGGTTCTAAATAGGAAGCGGCAAATAGAACCCTCTAAGGTTGTATGTAGTACCTTTTCTAAGAGTGATCCATCCCTTAACCTTTACTACATTTTTGGCATTGCAGGCACCATTATCAAGAACAACTTACATTTTATACAACTGACCAATTGAGTGTTAAGAGCTTTGCACAGAGCCCTCAGCAGTGGCATCTGGGTGGACCTGGGATTTTAACTCACAACCTTCTGATCAGTTGTCCAACACCTTAACCACTAAGCCACCACATGCCCCTTTACTAAGTGCTTTATCCTGGTCAGTTCCATGATCAGGAACATTTTCATTTACATTTCTGACATTTGGCAGATGCTTTTATCCAATGCAACTTACATTATGTCTCATTTTATACAACTGAGCAATTGAGGGTTAAGGGCCTTACTCAGGGACCCAGCAGTGTCATCTCTTGCTCACTGTAACAGATTCTACATATTCAGCTCCATCTATCTTGCTGTCAACCATAACCTTTGCCCACCCTTTTGCTTGTCTGATTAGTTTTAATCCCTGATTTTTGGTTTTGGTGAATGGCCTCCTCTTGATAGGGTGACTTTATCATATTCGTTTCAGTTTTTAATATTGGCCCTCCAGAGGATGGTTAAAGTAGACAGATACCTTGGTAATTGCTTTCCAGAAGTTTGTCCCATACTGACATCTCCTATAAAACCACTTAAATCGTGAGATATTTTGTTATAGACGTGTGACAAATAAATCCAAATAAGAGTGAATACTCATTTCAAGACAATGTAGGTGATAATTTATTTTGCTCTGCTACAAATCAATTAGATTCCCCTATTTTGGAAGAAAATATCCTTTCAACAACTTTTTCCTTAAGGTGTTTTTATGAAGCCAATAACATTTAGGGTGTCCATATACAATGTGACGTGGTATAAAGATTTATTACGAGCATATACATATACTTCAGAGTATGTTGCATAAACGATAGAAATATTTTTTTCTCTGTAATTGAAATGTCTCGAGTAAATGTATGTAATAAATATATTTCTGCCACTAATTCTCATCCTGCACTGTATTCTTAGAACTCTTCTTTTCATTCTGTTTAATATTTGCCTTTCTGTATTCTCCTAATACTAATTTAGTGATGAGTTCGAGCTCTGTGAGTGTGGCTGAAGCTCTCGTTCTTCATTGTGAAGAGTATTCCTTACGTAGCAGCTCCTGTGCTATGATTAGATATGCACGACTGGATGAAGGAGCTCTGGTGCTGGAAATGTTGCTTCAGGGAATGAATGAGGAAGAAAAAGACACACATGCTGAGCTAACCTGCTTCAGTCTTCCTTAGGGTTTTTTTTTTACTAGTCTGGCTATTGCTTACATTTCAGAAAAGGAGAATAGCCCTGAGCAGTTCTGCTAAACTAATATGCTTATAGGAATCCTTTAGGGGTACAATTGAGCTTTTTTATTGCATTTTACAATATATGTATATATTGTAGATATAAGATATATGAAGATGACTTACTTTTCCTGATGACTGTTGATTAGTTTAGTGCCAAAATTGTGGGCATCAGATATGCAAATTATATTAATTAGGACTCTTCTTTAAGATTGTTCATGCTTGCCTTGGACCTCTGGGGCTGGGGATTTGATTTTTACTTGTCAGTCAACCTGTGTGCCTCGAGCTTGCATGATCTCCCTGCTCTTCAGGGGGTTCTCCTGGATACTCTGAGTCTCCCAGTCCAAAGGCATGCCCTGTAGGCTGACTGACATCTCTAAAGTTTATGTGATTTTGCTCTGTAATGGGTTGGCACCCTATCCAGGGTGTACCCTGCCCTGTGCCCCAAGTTCCCTGGGGTAGACTCCAGGTTCTCCGGGACCCTGCATAGGATAAGCAGTACAGAAAATGAACAAATGTGTATTTTGTAATAAAAATAGTATTTTTATTAGATACCAGTAATTTCAAAGGGAAATTCTTGCTTGTCTTCCTAGTAAGTCATCCACTGGCTTTAGGAAAAGTACAGGATGTTTACTTGCATCTATATCCTTTTCATTCTCTCTGCTGCTGTAGCAACTAGCTTCTTTAATCATTATCAATCTCCTTTCCTAGAGCTATCAGCCATGCTGTACTGTGAATTATAGGAAACAGACTGCTCTCTAAATAGAACAGAAAGCGAGTTATGTGTCTTGTGTTGACAAATAACATCCACATTCACAGCATTTGGCAGATTCTTTTATCCACTGAGACTTTGTTTCTACTTGGAAAAACTCATACTAATGCTGGTGCAGATCTGAGGACTGAACAAACAGCGAGAAAGAGATGGTTCAATTCTCTTGATTTTGTACAAGATAAACCTGCATGACAAAGTTAAGCTTGCAATGTGTGAAGAGTGATATCTGATCATCCAAATCCGTGCCAGGATTTTGTGCAGGTGAGGAAATATTGACCAGGTAGCTCTCAATGGAGATGGCAAGCTCAAGGTATGAGCATACAACAAAGATATACCACAGCTTAGTCTAGCTGGGATTCAGCTTTAAGGAAAAATCTATACAAATGATACAAACCTACCAAGGTACAGGTAGCAACCGTTTTTGATGGAAGGAAGAAGATGAGTTGGATATCTTGAGAAGGACTAAGGTAAGACTAGCAATGTGAGGACAGTACATCATCAAAAGACTGAATATAGGGAAAAGGAGAGGAGGCCGAACTACTGAGTCTTGTGGGACTCCCATAGAGAATCAACATGAAACAGATGTGAATCCACCCCATGTTACTTGATGCAAGGTCCTCCAGGTGTGATACATAAAAAAGCCATGCTTGTCCAGGGATTCAACTATGTTGTGGCTGGGTTAACTCTTTTTACCAGTACCAGGAAGTCCAGAAGGATCAGGACTGATGACAGTTTGTATAATCTTGGATAATAAATGTTCTCAGTAACTGCCATAAGGCCACATACTGGTTGGGATTCTAGTGTAGGATAGAGTAGGACACATGTTAAAGGATACTGTTAGGGAGAGAAATGAGAGGCTTTTCAATAGCTACTCAAATTATTGGCCTAATTCGTCATAATGACGTATAATGACCTTATAGTATCAAGCCATTTTTGGTAAATGGTCTCGAGCCTTGAGCATGAAAATGGTCCCCTGAACAAATTGTGGGATTATTAGATATTACTGTAATGTGTAAAATATTATTAAGCAAAAGCAGACAAAAAATGCTGTTTTGTCATATCTCGCTTCCAAATACAAAGTGGCCAATAGAAACCTTTAAGGTTCTATATACAGTAGATCTTAAGAGTGATCCATTCGTACATCCATCTGTCTGTCTTTAAAAAGCTCTTTATCCTTGTCAGTTCCATGATCTACAGCTCATCTCTTGCTCCATCCATCTTGCCACCAACCATTAAAAATTTCCGTTTTGCTGCTAATTAAAAGAACCTCCACAGTGTTCCGCAACCACCATGATTCACAATGACGATGGTGTTCTCAGGATGATGAGCCGATTTAGATAGAATAAATTGGCTTCTATGACTAGTTCTAATCCCTGACTTTTGGTGAATGGCCTCCTCTTGGTGGCAGTGGGGTGATTATATCATATTCATTCCAATTTTTAGCAATGGCTCTCCATGGGATGATCAAGGTTGTCAGACAGACTAATAGATACTTAGGATTAGGATACTTCCTAACCTTTTCTTTAAAGAAGGTACTGAGGTTTTATATATTTGGCATGGGTCCACCATGTGCTGAATGTTCTTTGGATTTTTATGGCTGCGGTTCTTCTGTAGTGAATATACTGATTAACATGTTCAACTTAAGGACGTGAAGCTGGTACTCTATGCCCCACCTAGTGGCTTAGACCCCAAACTCTCTTACGCCGGTGTCATCATCTTTATCTCCTCCCTAATTATACCTATTCATCAGCTGGCTTTGATCTTGACAAATGGAGTACTTTGAGAAAAAAAAAGCAAGCTGCCATTAATTGCCGGTGTTCTGTAATGTAAAACAATAAATTATGCTGTTTTGTGTGGAGGGCAAAAAGATCAACAACAACAACCAGAAATAAAGCAGAATTAAAAGGGACGTCTGGCCATAATGGCAGGATAATTGGTCTTAATTGGTAGGTGTAGGTGAAAGAATGGATAAAAAACATTTAAAGGGCAGTGCTAAAAGCAGGGTGATGACAGCACTCCCATTACTGACTCCATGTGCAAGCCCAGTAAGAGGACAGGAGCCTAAAAATCACAACTCTGTGCTGGTTTCAAACAATGTAACATTCATGCTTTAGAAAATGCTGTTGCTATGAAAGATGGTGCACCAACCTTGCAGAATTCTTCACCCTGGCACTACTCAGCCCTTGGAAGCACTACAACTAGACCAAGGATGAATCAGTTATTAAAAAGGAATGGATAAATGAAAAATACTGTTGCCTGGGTTTTGTTCGTTGTATGGTCAATAGGGTCTATAGGACCTTATATCATATAATCAAAAATGATATCTAGGGTGTTTGAAGGACTGCCTGTCTTATTTGCATCAATGCACTCTTCTTTTTATTCTAGAGTAGAAAGGCACATTTTATATTACAGACCACATAGTAGTTTAGGCAGATACTTTTAAGGGAAGAATTTTCTGGAATTGTGTGCAAATTAGTACTACTACTGACGAGCAAGCATTAAATTGACAGAATCCCATTTAGAATAGAATAAAAGACAAAATAACATTATTCGCTAAGTAAATGATAACGTTGATCTAATTCATGCATTAGTGTCAGAATAGTTCACAAAGTGACTTCATACAGCCTCAGTAAAGTTATATTAGCTATTCACCACACGTATCCCACTGCTCTGTCAAGACCAATTTTGTCTTAAAAGTCTTTTAATAGCCTTTGTAGTTTAGGCCATCTCATGACTGCAAGCACGAAAATGGTTTATAATGGCATACAGTCAGAACATTTAGTTCTGTGTTCTGTGATATTTTAAGGCAAACAAGTGCTAGGACAAAGCGCCTGCCAAGTTAGGGATGTGGTAGATAGGGGTTAAAAGCAAAATACTCATATATGTTGTGACAACCAGAGCTCCAGAAGAACTTTTTCTAAACTAATTTCTTCAAAAGCCTCCAGGCTTTCCTTAGCGGTTAAGTAAACGGTATATATCAAGGGGAATAAGTGCTCAATTTTACAAAATTCTGGTCAGTTTGTCTCGAATCATCTAATGCAAGTGCATTTCCCCAATGTCCCTCAGGCTCGCTCGGCCCATATTATATTTAAGGTGATTGCAGCAGATGAGGAAATGGCAGGAATCCGAATCAGCCATAAAAGCTTTTTGTAATCACCCAGCAAGTGCAATTTATTATTAAGGAGGCAATGTATTTGTCCATTTTGCCACTAAACATCAAATCTAAAGAGCTCCAGGAACTGGCTGAGAGCCATCTTGCAGAAAGTGGCTGAGTCGTGTGTTTCCCGCGACCTGAACCTCAGTACGAAGATCAGAATAGGGTTAGAACTTTGTTAGTATGTTAGCTGACTATAAGATCAGTTCATATTTCTAGATTAAAGCAGTATCAGCATGTATACGATAAGTCTGTGTGTGGGTGTAATTGCCACCCGTCACTTAACTGATTAATTGAACAGACAGACTTAAGAGTGCTTTCATCTGCTCTTCCTGGCTGTAAGAGGAAGCTGATTAAAAGTTCGCCCCAAGTGCTCATTAAACTCCAGCGCTCGGCCGGCCCTCGGTAAATCACAGGGCCGTGTTAGAGCCGTCTCACTGCAGCCAATTCACACAGCATGAATAAAATTCACATTCATTAACACAAACCAAGACGTGCATTGTGACAGAGCTTTTGTAATTCAAAGTTCTGAATGAGATTATAATTATAGTCAAACAGGCTTGATCACAAGCTCTTTGATTCTAAATACCCGACTTCTAATGTTGTTCCATCGAACTTTCTCAATGTAGGAAGAAATAATGGAATTCAGCTAATGGACTGAAAGAAATCCGTCTGGATTCTGCTTAATTGTTGTAATACATACGATGCCTGCTGTGCAAATTTGCATTGTGCAATGCTGACAGGCGCTTTATTAACCTGGATTTGAACTTTACCACATACGTTTTACTGTTCTGAGGACAAAGATGGATGTAATGGGGAGATATTAACAAAATTCCCAATCAGCTGATAAACTTGGCAAAGCCAGGGCAGAGGTTACAGCTGAGGCTATCAATTCAAATCAGTTCAATAAATCTCACCATGAAGAGCATGTGGTTAATTGGGGATTAATAACCAGCTAACCAAATTCTCACTCGCATGGTAAAACCTCTCCAACCTAGGTGCTGAATGAACTGGTATAAATATACAGGTGTAAATGAAGGGTAACAACAAACAGGTGAGTTCAATAGACACGAGTGATAGCAAACTAATATCTGGATTGGACTGCAGATTTGTATATTAAAGGCCTTTCCTGGACTGGCAGTGGATATTGTATTATTTAATGAAGGAGTGTCCAAAATTATCCGCAAAGCACCGGTGTGGATGCAGGTTTTATTCCAGGCATGCAGGAGCCACACCTGATTCCATCTGTTTACTCGGTTGATCTTGGCTTTCAGTTGACTCTGGTGTTGCTTCTACTTAGTTGGAACATAAATCTGAATCTACACCAGCCCTTTCCAGAGAAGACTGGATACCCAGTCATCAAGATCTCATTGAAGTGATCTCTAAAACCTATGATCCCCACTAGTGACTGCTTCACATTACATTGAAGCCAAGCCCATTTGCAATCTCCAGACTAATGGTTATAATTCTTCATTCATTGTCTGTACCGCTTATCCGATCTATTCTCAGGTCACAGGGAGCCTGTGCCTCAAGCGTCATCAGGCATCAAGACAGGATACACCCTGGACGGCAGGGCACACACACTCTCATTCACTCACGCAATCACACACTACAGACAATTTAGAGATACCAATCAACCTACAATGCATGTCTTTGGACCAGGGGAGGAAATCCCTGAGGCACAGGGAGAACATGCATCCACACACACGGCGGTGGCAGGAATCGAATCCCTAACCCTGGAGGTGTGAGGCAAACGTGCTAACCACCAAGCCACCAAGCCTCCCTCATTATAATTCTTCACTTCGTTATTCGTATATTTCCTTTAACAATAACACTGTTACAAGCAACTTGGATATAGATTTAGACATTGGAGAGTCATCTGAGATGAAATGCTTGAAATGCTCTGACATGACACCAGATATTGGGATTATAAAGACAAACAATACTAAGTGTGTTTACAGGATGTTCCATATGAGAAGATTTGACCTCATCAGAGTCCTGGGCTGGAAACTGGACAAAAGTTAAAATTGCAGCAGCAGCTTTTGGGTCCAAATCTACAGAATCACATGGACAGTGGTTCTGAACATATGATTGTCTTAAACTCAGGTGCAGTGGTGGCTTAAGTGTTAAGGCTCTGGATTCCAGCCACAGCACCGCAAAGCTGCCACTGTTGGGCCTTTGAGCAATGCCCTTAACCCTCCCTGCTTCAGGGGTGCTGTATCATAGCTGTCCCTGCACTCTGACCCTGACCTCCTCAGCTGAGGTATGTGAAGAAAAGAATTCCACTGTGGTGTAATGCATGTGTGGCAATAATAAAGGCTTCTTCTCTGCTTTTTGTATATAAGTTCAATCTATATCTATTTACCTGCTCTACATCTTCAAAGTGATTACCAGCCTGCCTCAAACCTCCATCATAAACTAATGATGAGTTCATCCATCATTGTTTCCACATTACTGTGTCCCCAAACAAGAGCACTTTCCTTTCAGAGTAATTAGGTTGGGGAAAAAAACATGGTTTGAGGGATGTGCTAATATTATTGTACTGAGGTTTTAAAAATACTACGTGTATGGAAGGATGTCAAGGAGTTTCATTGCAAATACTGTAGTTTTAGTTCACTTTATTGTTCTTACCCCAGCTCCGCATTAACTTTGTTCTAAAGACCATCCTGAGACCCATCTCCATTCTCAGCAGGTTCATTTCTGGTTCAATTGCCCACCTGAGGAGTACCAGCACTTTCTGTAATAACTGGAGCCTTAAATTTCACAGCGCACAGAATTAGAGAGAGAGGGAACAATTATGCTGTATTTGCATTATAATAAGTAATTGATTTCAGGGATGGGGGTCTTAATTAGCACTTTGTTTTATTATCTAGAGAGTGAGCAGGGAAGCGTACTGTAGCTCTGTGTTGGAGTTCCTCTCTAACCCGCTGCCCCGTGGTTGTCCACACTGATTAAATAGTGAAGCCGAGGCCCCGAGGCAGCCTGCAGCCCCACCATGGTTCTGCTCAGTGTGGAGAACTGCTCAGAGGCTGCCATTTCCACTGGCTTTCACCGCCGTGGTAACATCATATGTAGCGTTTCAGCCTGTTGCACAAGACACCCTTTATTATGTTGTCAATTTTTTATAAATCCACACAAAATAGGAAACTGACGTATGTCATTATTAGTAGTTTGTTTTATTCAAATACAAATTATTAATCACAGATAGAACTCACACACACACACACACACACACACACACACGCACACACACTTAACAAAGGGCAGAACAAAACCTCTGTCTGATTCATAACCCAAATAGATTTCAGCACAGCTCTCCGACCAACACTGTGCAGAGAAAGTGACAGCGACAGCTTTAGAAATTAGGAATCGCCGCCTCTCACGTCTATAAATTTAAGGACAACAAAAAGAAGGGAAAACACTGCGATTATAAATTCCTGAGAAAATAATAGGATGGAGATATCTCTTCACTCCTCTCTGCTAATCAGAATGAGTTGTCTTAAATCTGAGTGTTATGTCAATAGCTGTCTTAGCTGATGTTCTGAGTGTCCCATTCAGAGTATTCAAATCAGCCTCATGTAATTCACATCTCAGAGTTTTCTTTAGTAGAGGTGATTGAGACAGCTTTTTAAAAAGTGTCTAGGTCACCAATTTTAAATATAAGCACTTGCCTTTAAAGCTGAAAAAAAAGTATAAGGGGATTAAGTAAATGCAAACTGAATTTTATAAATGTGTAATAAAATTAATTAATTAATTAATCAATCAATTTATTTATTTATTTATTTATTTATTTATTTATTTATTTATTTATTTATTTTCTTTCATTTTTTTTCTCCCTCTCCTAAATTCAGTGTGGTTTTATTAATTGAATTAATCAATAATAATAATTAATTAATCAATCAATTTATTTATTTGTTTGTTTGTTTGTTTATTTATTTATTTATTTATTTATTTATTTATTTATTTATTTATTCTGACACCATAATGTAAAGATGACAGAATATAGCTTCCACCCAGCAATCTATAACACTAATATGGCATATAATATCATTTTGCATTTTACTATTATTCTTTATTGAAATTCAAAATTGAACTAAAATTGAAATGACCTTAATACATTCAACAGCTTTATAAATTATACATCATATGTAGATTTGACATTATACATTATATATTCAACAATTTTATTCATTCGATTTAATAACACTTATTCAACTTTATTCATTCAATAAAACATTATTCGATATTTAAATCGAGCACAAACTCCTCACTCACTAACTACCTGCATGTTACACAACGCTGAATATGGCTCAGTGAGGATACGGTGAATAAACCCATCCTTCCCGAAGCAAGTTTTCTAAGCAGTAACATTCTCTTCTCGTCCTGTCTTTATAGAGAAGCAGGCAGACATCCCACTCTGATGCTGATGCATCCACTTTATTCAAGACTGTGCTACACAACGCATCATTACCCATGACTGCAGGTCCATCAGCAAGACTAACGGCCCCTTCAGAGCTGCAGCACAAGTGGCCTTTTTATATCACAGCAACTTCTCTATCCGAACAGACAAGTGGGTTGCTCTGGCTATTTGAACAAGTCTTTAACCTGTGTAAAGTTGGCAGTTAAACCCTGGCATTTTCTCTGTGTTTGACACACACAGATTACTGAAACGGCAGTCTACTCTTATCCTAATTTGCACTTTGCACAATTCATTTAACCTGGATGTAATTTAGATGGTGGCATGAGAAATTGGGGGTAATTCCAAGATTGGGGTGTCATTAACCTTTATAACAATTTTAACACTGAATCTAAGAAAATGCATTTAACCTTTTAAAAATGTGTTGACTTATATCAGGCAACAATATTTTATTTATTTATTTATTTATTTATTTATTTATTTATTTATTTATTTATTTATTTATTTATTTATTTTTTTGCGGACAGGCGGCATGCTAAGTCCCAGTATCACAATATAGTTGAAATAAGTAAATAAATATAACCCCAACCCCCAAGGATGGGATATGCGAAGAAAGAATTTCACTGTGCAGTAATGTATATGTGACAAATTAACTTCATTATCTATAAAGCACATCTCAAGCTTATGTCTAATGGTTTTAAACTTTTGAACGCAAAAAATATGATTTTATAAGAATGTTATGATAATATTTGAAGTGTACTTATAGTTAACTGGGGCAGGCAGCATCCTGTTTCTCTGCTGTAGACTCTAGATTTTATTAAAGTTTATTTATTTATCTGGCTGTGTCCTGTGTCTGGTTTTGGTTACTTATGCATAGTGGTTTAATGGGTAGGATTTTTGCCTCGCACTTACAAGGTTTGAAGTTTCATTTGTGCCTCTATCCTTTTTTGTGTGTGTGTGTGTGTGTAGTATTTTTTGTTCTCCCAGTACTCTGGGTTTCATCTGGGTTGTTCGATTTCTCCCCCAGTTCAGAGACATGTGTTGTGGGCTGACTGGTATCACAAAGTTGTCTAAAGTGTGTGAATGAATGTGTGTGAGCCTTGCTATGGGATGTTACCCTGTCCAGGGTGTCCTCAGCTTGTGCCCTGAGCCCATAGGATAAGCTTCAGGTTACCTGAGACCCTGTGTATAATAAGCAATACAGAAAATAGATGGATGGATGGATGGATGGATGGGAAAGGAAATGGATAGATAGATAGATAGATAGATAGATAGATAGATAGATAGATAGATAGATAGATAGATAGATAGATAGATAGATGCAAAAAAAGGATAGATGGATAGATGGTTGGATGGATGCTACTCTCAGAATTGTCTTTCTGACCCATCCTTGTCTAGATATAGAGAGATGCTATATCAATAAAAACATTATATTTTATTTTTATAACATCTTGCAGACGTTCACTAGCTTCTCCCTGTCACAATTTTTACCTTTCCCAATGCGGGATCCTGTCTATTTTTTTACACACTCATGCTAAATGTCAAGCTCAACAGTTCCAAATGATAAATAGACAATTGGTTGAATAAGCACGATTTGTACCACCATGAGCGTTATACCACTTTATGTGTCCTTATCTTGCTATCTCAAGTTAAAATATATTTTCTTATCGGTCATTTTACTTCCCCACCATATCCTCGCTCTTGGCTATTTTTAGTTGAGTGCATTCTAATAGAGTAGTGCACACTTCACTGGAATTTTCCAGGAAGGAATCAGAGAGAGTGCAAGGGCAGATGATGGAAAGGATAAGATAGCCACATCATCTTAATCAGCCATGATCAGTCCTCTCTCTCTCTGAGATCAGAGATAGATGGGAGTATGATATGTTTTACTGTCACTATGTATTAGTCCATGCTTGTATACTTTGTTATCTTGTTTTAACCTTGAGGACAGGGGGATTAGTATCTACTCCAAATAGCCAAAATACCAAAATAGCCACATTAGTGGCTTGATTAAAATTCGTTTCACAGATTTTCTCCTAACAATCATCTCATTTATAATGTGAATTAAGACAGCAATTACTCTGTATTTTGATTATTATAAGTAACTGATTTTAAGAATAGATTCTTTATTTAATGTGCACTTTATTTTATTAATTAGAGCATGACCTGGGGATCATACAGTATTGAAGTTTCTCTAACCAACTGCCTCATTGGTCCACATTGATTAAATAATGAAGAAGAGGCCTTGAGCCAGCCCCAGCATGATTCTACAGACCCACCATAGTTCTAGTATTTCTGGAGAACTGCCCAGAGGCTGCCATTTGCACTGGGTTTCACTACCACAATATTAGGTTCATATGTAGTATTTCAGCCTATAGAATTCATTTCTGTAACTTGTAACTTGGTTGTCCACCCAGTCGTGGGGTGTGTATTTTTATGTTTAAACACTTTGTGCACCTGCAAATAAATCTTTTATTAAAAGACCAATTCAAAAGCCTTATGAACAAGCCAATTCTCAAAACTTTTAATAAGGGCCACTTCCCATAACTCAACATTTCTCTTTCAACATGTCAATTTCTCTTACCAACAACCCTGGAAAGAAAGCTCAGTGAAATAATCATCGCTCATACACAAATCTATATAATCTATACATGAGTAATGATCTAATATCTACTCATTTATTTAACGTCATATCCCTGGAGAAATTCCTACAATGTTTTCTGGCATTTCAAATCTTTTTCTTTCTGTATAGGTGTGAATATTTCTCTTGTTCTCTCTGTCATTCCTTCCATCTACCCACATATGCAGGATTTTCCAGAAGAGAATCAGACCCAGCACATGGATTGGCAGATATCTGCAGAATATATCTCCTTATTTCAGGATAGACAGAAAGAAAAGGGAAGAAATTCATTTTGTTTCTGCTGAAAGAAGGTTGATTAGTTAGAAACTGAAGCTAGAAGTCTTTTTGTTCATTATTTCAGTGAGACTTAAGCCTGAATAAGCCTGATGCATATTTCCTGGTAGAAAATGTTTGGTTATCAAAAACACAAAATCTTATGTATCGATTTATTGTATGTTACAATCCTTGCTACACTCAAACAACGAGCATGAGGTTCACTTTGTTTCTTATATAATTTGAGAAATGCCATCAGACATGCAGAATAATAGAATATTAAACTTGTGCAATAGCCATTGTTGTGTATGAAAATCTAGTAGTTCTCATCCAGACCTTGATCCATGTCAGCTAACAAGCTAATCTTCCTTCTTTTGGTCTTCAAGATTCATTCATTCATTGTCTACCGCTTATCCGATCTACTCACGGGGAGCCTATGCCTATCTCAGGCATCATTGGGCATCAAGGCAGGATACACCCTGGACGGAGTGCCAACCCATTGCAGGGCACACACACACACTCTCATTCACTCACGCAATCACACAAACTACGGACAATTTAGAGACGCCAATCAACCTACAATGCATGTCTTTGGACCGGGGGAGGAAACCCGAGGACCCGGAGGAAACCCCCGAGGCACGGGGAGAACATGCAAACTCCACACACAAGGCGGAGGCGGGAATCAAACCCCCAACCCTGGAGATGTGAGGCAAACATGCTAACCACTAAGCCACCGTGCCCCCTGGGCTTCAAGATGCTATAAAATATCGTAGCGCAACAGCTAATCTCATACTTGTCCAGGAATTACAAAAATAAAACACATATGCACAATTTTCGCACTTTACTAATATATGTAATATTCTATGTTCATATTCCTACACATCATGGTACCACATTCAGATCCAATCACTGTATACACATACTACCTTCTCTTTTTTTAATATATTTTTCTATTGCAAATTTCTAATATATTTGCCCTATATATTCTATTTCTACTTTATCGTATCTAATTTGTGTCTTATTTTTATTCCTTTACCTTATTTTTATTCTTTTTACCTTATTGTTAATTGCCATTTTTTATATCAAGGACAGTCATAAAAATGACTTCACTACATGTCATACTGTGTATGGTTGTGTATGTGACAAATAATATTTAAATTTTAAAACTTTTCTGTCAGGGTGCCTCATTACTGTACTGAGACAGCGCTGGTTAAAGTAATAAATGACATCCTACTAACCTCTGATTAGAACTGTCACCATGCTCGTGTTGGATTATATAAGTGCAATTTTAATCATATAGGTCTCAATATTCTAATTAGTCTATAAATCTTTGTAAAATTAAGATAACGGTTCTAGTTCAGATCATATTTTACTGATTTAAATGTTAATGATGACAGAATGGGATGTGGTGTCTTAGTGGTTAAGAGGTTGGACTACTGATCAGAAGGTTGTGAGTCCAAATCCCAGGTCCACAAAGCTGCCACTGCTGGGCCACTGAGCAAGGCCCTTAACCCTTAATTGCTCAGTATAAAAATGAGATAAAATGTCAGTTGCTCTGGATAAGGGCGTCTTCCGAATGCTGTAAATGAAGGCTTGCTGTTCTAGACCCACTGCTCATTTTCCTGTTTATGCTCTACCTCTGTGTAGAATGTAAACATGGCATTAGTATTGACTGCTAAACGAATACAGTCATGATGTCATACAGCATGATTATTATGATTATTATGATTATTGAGTACCTCTTAAATGTCTATAGGATTTTAATGGTGGACTCATTCACCCTCGAGATGCATTGCTTAGAAATGGCAGATTTTGTTGGCCTTGTTGAAAATAAACATTCATTCATTGTCTACCGCTTATCCGAACTATTCTCGGGTTACAGGGAGCCTGTGCCTATCTCAGGCATCAAGGCAGGATACACCCTGGATGGAGTGCCAACCCATCGCAGGGCACACATACAAACACTCTCATTCACTCACACAATATGGACAATTTAGAGATGCCAATCAACCTACCACACATGTCTTTGGACAAAGGGAGGAAACCAGAGTACCCGGAGGAAACCTCCAAGGCACGGGGAGAACATGCAAACTCCACACACACACACACACACACACACACACACACACACACACACACACACACACACACACACACACACACAAAAAAGCAGAGGCGGGAATCAAACCCCCACCCCTGGAGGTGTGAGGCAAACGTGCTAACCACTAAGCCACCGCGCCCCCCTGCAAATAAACACATTTGATGAAAATTTATTTCAAATGTAGTGATGATATTGGGCTTTAGATCTGCCGTATCTTACTACTTTCACAGTCTGAAAAATAAATGGATCCTCTGTAGGTTTGACACAATTGAACAGGCCATACTACCTGCTCTTCTATGAGTCTCTCTTTCTCTCTTTCTCTCCACCTTTCTGTCTCCAAGGTCAGGACACCAATTTCCCACGTTACTTTAATGAAAGGGCCGTAGACTACCTGCCACTCAGTGGTATCTGTTTGTTAAGGATGTGTTAAGGAGATGCACCAGTGTGTCGTAGGTGTTCTTGTGTTCCTGCCGTATACCCTGCTTTCACTGACTGATAATATTCTTCTCAGGGTTGGCTTCTCAAGAAACAGAAACAGAAATTGAGAGATTTATTGTTTCATTTAATGTGTTTAATTTAAACCAAGAATCCCATTTGCACTACCTTATCGATCCAACTGGATAATAAGGATTAAAACACTGATTCTGAATCACAGCATGAAAAAAGGTGCAAGAATGTGTTAATGAGTGCATTTCAGACAAAGATATTGTTCTATGTAGGAAGATGATAGCCAGTTTATTCTATGACCCGGAGAATGAAGTGGAAAGATATTGATTTCAGCTGCCTCCTTTAATTTTGTTTATATCCTATTGAATGTGTGAATCTGATTGGTCAGAAGGTGTTGACTAGTCCTCAGTGTCAGTGATAAAGCTGTAGCTATAGGAAAAGCTATAAATTTTATTGACACATAAATGTCTTGCAGTTTCTTGTGAACACAGTAAACTTTAATTAAGCCTGGTGAGGGAAAAAATGATAACTAATTTGTCTCATAGACCTTCCACAGGCCTTTCTGTGTCTCACAATACAGTGGAACCTCAGCATACAAATTTAATTCATTCTGGAGGCGAGTTCTTAAGGTGAGGATTTCTACTGCGAAACAAATTTTCTCATAACAAAGAATGTAAATGAAGATAATCCGTTCCAGCTACCCACAAATATGACCAATATTACCAATATGAAGCATATGTAAACTGTATGGCTGCTGAACTGAACCAAGCCAAGCATTCCATGTCAAGAGTCCTCACAGGAACTTGGTATTTTGGGTTGTCCCTTCAAAACAGCTTTCGCTGACTGAAAAAAAATTCACAAACTCTCTTCGGTTGGCTTTGCTTGGCTTTCCACTGACACTAACAAGTTTTGAACAGCTACCAGATGTACGCGCAACTTAGCCAGTGTTCAGTTTGGTTCATTTATATGCCGAAAATGCTTCATACTTCAGCGAAAATTCATAAGGGAGGGCATTGGTATGCTGAGGTTCCACTGTATATATACAAACAGGTCCACATGAAGTACGATTTGTTTTTAAAAAGGGAGTTTGAAAAAACTGTTATTGACTGTATTTTTAATCTTAGCCTGAAGGGAGCAGCTTGGTGTCCAGGTTGCACCACTTGCCAACTTCGCCCTCTGCTCTCTCATGGAGAACTCAGAGCTGGCAAATGTTTGGACAGCTCATGGCTGTATTAGAGATGTGGGCAGAGATGTGGGCAATCAAATATGCAGAGCTGGGCAGTGACCTCAGGAAATGAACAAGACTGCTCAGGAGAGGGAGGGAGTGACAAGAAGGAAGCACCATCTGGCTCCGAGAGACAAACACTGTGTGTCATGACACTCCCTCCATTTTAATCATCTTCTTGTCTCTGTATTTCTAAACTGATAGGTTTAGAAAGCTGTAGAGCTAGTAATCCCAGCGACAGTGAGGCTGAGGAGATGCTGGTCTACTAATCAGGAGTGTGTGCATGTGTGTGTGATTCCCAGAAGAATGTGGCTGCTGACTGAAAAGCACATTTAGATATCAACAACACGGCTCATTCACTGCATTTTCATAAATGTTATCATTTCCATTTCCATTTCCAATTCTAATGAGCTAGCTAACATAAGGTAATGTAACATGATTCCAGAGAGGATTTGTAAGTTCTTTGTATAAATAGTTCAGTTTTCACTTATTATTCTAGCTAGCTAATTAACATGATCTAACTTGACCGGGTTCCTGAAAGGATTTTTCTAAATCGTTTTAATGCACTGGACAGTTTTCACTGCTTATTTTAGCTAACATGCTAGATAACTAACCTGGCAGACTGTCCAGCGGTTCCTGACACATTTATACAAATGACACTTCTCACTGTCAGTTGAAGTCAGCTAGCTAACCTGGTAGGATTCCTAAGAGGATTTTATGTCATATTTATGAATATTTGTTATTTGCTAATTCTAAGCAGCTAATATGAGCTCATCAGGCAGAAGTCCTGAGATTTTTTGTCATATTTATACAGATTGTTTTCACTGCTAATATACCTAGCTAACATGACAAAACCTGAGGGTTTCTAAGAAGATTTTTCATACCAGCTTTTGTTGCTAATTTTAGCTAGCAAACTAACCTGGCAGGATTTCTGAGAGGATTTAAAAGTCCCATTTATTCATTTATTTCCTTGTTTTCACAGATTATTGACATGAGCTAGCTTACCAGGTAGGATTTCGAACAAAATTTTATGTCATATTCGTAAATATTTGTTTTTGCTGCTAATTCTAGCTCTCTTGCAAACGTGAACTAACAGTGCAGAAATTGTAAGAGGATTTTTATAAATCTTTGTTTGCACTTCGTAATTCTAGCTAGTAAACAGCCCTAAGCTGACAGGCTTTGTAAAAGGCTTTAAATTTCATAATCATAAATATCAGTTCCTCTAGATAGCGATCTAAAATCAACTTACTTGACATGATTTATGCAGGGATTTCAGACATTTGGCATTTCCCTTCTAATTCTAGCTAGCTAATCCGATCAAAAACTGAAATGATTCATGAGAAGACTTTCAGTCATTTCCAGGTACGTTTCCGGTTTCACTGCTAATTCTAGCTAGCTAGCTAATACGAGCTAAACTGAAAGGATTCCAGAGAAGATTTTCAGTCATATTCAGGCACTTTTCCACTTTTCACTGCTAATTCTAGCTAGCCAGCTAATACGAGCTAAACTAAAAGGATTCCTGAGAAGACTTTTAGTCATATTCGGGTACTTTTCCACTTTTCACTGCTAATTCTAGCTAGCTAGCTAATTCGAGCTCAACTGAACGGATTCCTGAGAAGATTTTCAGCCATATCCAGGTACTTTTCCACTTTCACTGCTAATTCTAGCTAGCTAGCTAATACGATCTAAACTAAAAAGCATTCCTGAGAAGACTTTTAGCCATATCCAGGTACTTTTCTACTTTTCACTGCTAGTTCTAGCTAGATAGCTAATACGAGCTCAACTGAAAGGATTCCTGAGAAGACTTTCTGTCACATACGGGTACGTTTCCAGTTTGAATGCTAAATGAGCTATGTGATATATTCTAACTCCTTTCTCAAGTACCATCATAAAGCTATGCCTATGAGCTCAATATTTTGAATGTTTTAAACAATAAAATTGTTTGTAATTTTGTTAAAAATCATTCATGATGGGTTTCCATTTTTATTTCATGAATTACAGAGGGCAGAAATGATCCAATTTGCTGTGTGGCTCCAGCAGCTAATTAGCCATCTGCAGATCTTTCAGGCACACACCTTCCACATAATCTGGCATAATGAGTTGGCCTGGTGCACACACAGCTCCCCATCTGATATTTTATTTAACTCCCACTTTGATGGTGGAGCATCTTGGCTCGATTAGGCGGGAACGCAGATTGCTAATCCACTACAGAAGCTCCTGCTTATTCAAAGCAATGAATATAGTGATCTCTGCTGACTCAAACCGACAGGAAAACATCACGAAGGACATTTTACATAAAGCCCACTCATCCAAGAGCTGGCATTTCTTAATCATTCAGCTCAGGTTTGTCACAATTAAATATGAATTCTGCTGCAAATAAATGACTTTGACTTTTCTGAACTCAGCCTTGGTTGTGTTCACCTCTAAAGTTAAAGGTTTTTTTTTTTTTTTTTACAAAATAAAGTAAGCGTTTATTTTATTATGATGTATTTATGAGACTTAATATAACACTTCTTGGTTGTTTTCACACTTGAATTTTTATTTCTGGGTTCAGGGACGTTGACTCAGGGTTCAGTGCGTTCAAGTGTGTAAATTTTTTTTTTTTTTTTTCTTCGAAAACACTGATCTGGGATTAGTTTTAACAGAACTGTGGTGAAGTCTGCATCATGTGTTGATTGGTTCCAAACATTGCTTCCTGTTTCCTGTTGGTCTCTCTCTCTCTCTCTCTCTCTCTCTCTCTCTCTCTCTCTCTCTCTCTCTCTCTGATCTTTGGTGTGTGTGTCCTCTCTCTCTCTCTCTCTCTCTCTCTCTCTCTCTCTCTCTCTCTCTCTCTCTCTCTCTCTCTCTCTCTCTCTCTGATCTCTCTCTCTTTTATCTCTGATCTCTGATCTCTCTCCCCTCTCTCTCCCCTCTCTCTCTCTCTCTCTCTCTCTCTCTCTCTCTCTCTCTCTCTCTCTCTCTCTGATCTCTGATCTCTGTTGGTGTCTAATCCACAATTCCACTGCAGTGGCTCCTGTCAGCCTCTGGACCGGTCTGATACATGACTCAGTTCAGGATAAGAAGCGAGTGAGATTTCCAATGTACAAAGTTCCTGATGTACAAAACTGTGTGTTTATGTATAACTCCATGCTGAGTGCTTTTCTCCACTGTTCCCTCATTTCACTACACTAACACTAGCTCTGGCTCGATAATTGCAGCAGCTTTTTTATATCACAGACATCCAATAAATTAGAAACAGTCTTACTCTGGGTGAGAAATCATGTTTTATTAATATGGTCATTTATTTAAAATACGTTATAGTGCGGCGATAACGCAAGTTCACGCAAATGTTATGAGCACAAGGGCAAGGAACTGAGCTAAAAAGGATAAAGAAGAAAAAATTAAACAGAGAACACTGAGACAGATTGACCTTTAATTAGACTTTAATTAACCACATGGTATCGTTTTTCTGTTTTGCTCATTTGAAGATGTTAAATACAAAAAAACAAACAAAACAAGTCCTATGCAGTCGAGAATGAAGGAAAATGAAAATTTTAAAAGATCTTTTGATTTTTCTTTGTCTTTCTCTTTCGCTTCTTCACTTTTTCACTCTTCCAATGTGTGTGCAAAAAAACACAACATGCTAATTCTAGTTAGCTAGCTAATATGAGCTAAACTGTAAGGATTCCCGAGAAGAGTTTCAGTCATATTCAGGCGCTTTTCCGTTTTTCACTGCTAATTCTAGCTAGATAACTAATACGAGCTAAATTGAAAGGATTCCTGAGAAGACTAAAAACCTAATGTTATTTTGTAAAAGATGTTTTTTTTTATTGCCAGCTTAAAGGTCAATGTCACTTTATAATTCATTACTAATTTACATGTATAAAAAATCTACATAAACATGCAGCCAGACAAAAAAAATACAGCATAATTGAGATTGTGCTGATTGTGCAATGTAAATCTGGAGGCCAATAAATAATTTCCTCTTTCTAACACGCACACACACGCACGCACACACAGTCTCATAGTCACACAGTCAGCATTCAGTCAACGCAGCCTGTTGGAGAGCAGCAGCTGCTCAGATATTCCTCCTGATTCTGATCTGTGTAATGGAAGCACATCTGTAAATTCCTTGTGGCATCAGAGAAATGGAGATCAAGCAGATGTGCTACACATCTGTGAAGAGTTAACTGCTTTTACTGACCCACCATTACAGTGTGCCCTATTTAGCTTTGGTGAAAGATTTGAACTAAGAAAAATTCATGTCTTTTATTGTCGTCTGAGTTTAAATAAATAAATGACTGAAATTTTGACCATCCGACTGGTGATTAATTTCAGCAGGCTTCGTTGTCCTGTCTGTTACTAACAAATTAGCAACTTAGTGTTTGTTAGCTTACGCCTCTTGAGCTCACTTTTACGTTTATTCAAAAATTGAAGCAAGAAAAACAAACAAATTGGTGAATAAACCCAATAAATCGCTCAAATATGTCAAATATGGACATGCTAAGGCTAGATATAAAAGGATCCATTTATCCATCCATTCATCCATCTTTTTATCCATACATTCATCCATTCATTCACCTGTCCGTTTGTGCATCCATTTGTCCGTCCGTCCGTCCGTTCATCCATCCATTCATCCATCCATCCATCCATCCATCCATCCGTCCATTCATCCGGCTGTCTGTCCATCCATCTATCTATCAATCCATCCTTTTATCCATCCGCATTTTCCATTTATCCATCCGTCCGTCCATCCATCTATCTGTCCATCTATCTGTCATCCATCCATCCATCCATCCATCCATCCATCCATTTTCTGTAGCGCTAATCCTAAACAGGGTCAAGCAGAACCTGCAGTCTATCTCAGAGGAATCAGGGAACAAGGTGAGGGACACCTAGGACTGTTACCAACATAATTCAGGGCACAATCACACACACTCACACACTCTGGACAATTTAGAAATGCCAATCAGCCTACAAGCCATGTCTTTGGACTAGGGGAGGAAACCAGAGAACCCTAAGGAAACCTCTTAAGCACTGGGAGAACATGCACACAGGGCGAAGGCAGGAATCGAACCCCGAACCCTGTAGACCTGAGGAAAATGTCTATCTTATATGGAAAGATAATATTGTAGAAAACAAATACACCATTCAATCCATCAGACTGGAGAATTCTACAGAACTTTGGTATAGGAATAAATTAAGTAAGCATTTTAAAGCAAACGACAGCCAAAAATGATCTCCGAGGCAATGAAGCGATGAAAACTGTAAACGTAACAATAGCCGCTGATTAACAGTAACCTATAGACAACTGCAGTAGCCGGTGAGAGAGGAAACGAATGTGTGTATGATTTTCGATAGGTCATGTAAAGAGAAAAGATTAGCCATTGTTCTAAGATGTAGAACAACTGAGTTGATTTGTTTGTCAAAAATGATGCCAAGTTTCTGTTCGTTTTCAATGTGCATTTTAATATATGGAACAAGATTATTAAGTACAGACTAAAGACCATTAGTAAGATTGTCAGGAACAAATCAAATGATTGCACATTTTCCCTGCTCCAACACACCCGATCTGCTCTGCATTAGTCGAATCAGATAAACGGTGCAAGTGCTCAGGGATCCCAGGATCGGTCTGGCTTCCCTCCAAACCTTGGATCGATGAGGGCTCTGAATAAGGATGAGAGCAATGGAACTCAAACAAAAGTGCTGTTAGTGGTATATGAAAGCCTCAGTTGTTGGCTGCAGTAGTACATGACTGGCATATTAAAATAACAAATTGCGTTCTGTGAGTTAATAGGAAACATCACATAGCTGGTGTGGATGTGTGAGCATGATTTTTCCATGTGTGTGGCAGCTTGGAAAAAAACTCTGTATATGTGAGTTTCAAAGCGATAGTTATAAAAACTACTGACTTGACAGATCTGATATTTGGATATTTTTCCTTTTGAACTTCACATTTTCAAGAACGGAGAGTGAAAAGAAATATAAATTTTATACTAACTATACTGAAAGACATCAATAAAGGTTGAGTGAGCTCCTAGTTACAGCTTCGCACTTGACCATATAGTACACAGTTATAGAAGGGAATTTATTTATTTATTTTTTATATAACAGCCTTCGCTCCCTACGTGCATCAATGAGCCTTGGCCACCCATGACCCTGTCTCCGGTTCACCACTGTTCCTTCCTTAGACACTGACACTTTTGATAGACACTGACCACTGCAGACTGGGAACACCCCACAAGAGCTGCAGTTTTAGAGATGCTCTGATCCAGTGGTCTAGCCATCACAATTTGGCCCTCGTCACACTTGCTCAAATCCTTACACTTGCTCAGTTTTCCTGCTTCTAACACATCAACTTTGAAGACAAAATGTTCCCTTGCTGCCTAATATATCCCAAGAAAAGAGGGTTAAGGGCCTTGCTTAAGGGCTCAACAGTGGCAGCTTGTCTTAATTGCTTGAGCCACTAATGCCCCGCTTGAGCCACCACTGCCACAATTTCTTCATCTCTACATTTCTACACTACATTTCTTAGAATATCAGCCTGAGACATTTAACAGGTTCAGCTTCAGTGTCTGGTCTCTTCACAGTGACTGGTGTGGGGTAATTGTCCAGAGTAAATGCTCAGGGATTATGTTCTGTTCCAAGTGCCCCTCTGATTGATTTTCATGGTCCGTGATGGCTTTATGTTTAGCTGCTCCAAATCCGAGAGCCATTTAAATGTAATATAAAAAGCATTAGCTACATAAAGTGATGCTCCCTTTGCTCCTTTTACATTAAAAACCTCTCTATTAAAATTGCCACAGATGAATCTTCATATCAAATCACTGTAATATTATCAGCTTTTTAAAAATGATTAGGGCATTTCTGACACTGGTGTAAGTTTGAATGAAAATTTCTGAGAGAGAGAGAGAGAGAGAGAGAGAGAGAGAGAGAGAGAGA
This sequence comes from Hemibagrus guttatus, assembly GCA_033459395.1. NCBI lineage: Eukaryota > Metazoa > Chordata > Actinopteri > Siluriformes > Bagridae > Hemibagrus > Hemibagrus guttatus. The sequence goes on from JAUCMX010000013.1 coordinate 22,397,907, forward strand.
GAGAGAGAGAGAGAGACAGAGAGAGTGTGTGTGTGTGTGTGTGTGTGTGCCCCCATTCCTGTTTTCAGAGGTGTTTGCTCTGCCTGTAATTACAGTTGTGACCCTAATGGAGGACAAAAGTCTAGAAGTCTTGAGGTGTCAAGAAAGATTCAGTGCCCAAACATCTCATGTTGTCTTGGTCTTTTACTCCCTCTCTCTGACACACACATACACACACAGATACACACACTCCTCTTTCTGGTGTCGGCACAGTCACAGTGCTGGCTCTGTGTGTATTCAGCTCATCACCACTGCAGACTCATCAGAGGTTTTTTTTTGCTGACTGTGTTTCTTTTTTTCTTCCGTTGAAAATCGAAGATGGTCTTGCACGTCTCCATATTCAGGCTGGATTTAAGAGATCGTTTTGAATAATGATGGAAGAAATCTTTTTGTCTACATAATTGACGTTTTCTCTCACTTTACATTCTCCTTCTGGCAGTTCATTTCCAGTTGATATTTACCCTCTGTGACTTCTCTCTAGGTAAAGGCATCAAAATATAGAAATGATCCCCTGGTACCAGATGATACTGAAGCTGAGGAGGAAATGATTAAACTACTTAGTATTAATCAATCAGGGACATCATGGATTGATTTGTTTACCTTTGTTTATGTTCATGTGCTGCTTCTAATAAACTCCACATGCTGAATTTTATGTTTAAAATATTATGACGTTTAAACTGACCTGAACAGCATCAACAAGCACCTTGATTTCTGAGTAACTGGCAATGGAGTGAAATGAATAAGTGCATGTCTGAGTGCTTAGTGCTCGCAGCATGGAAGTGCTCTCACAGGTTTTCTCACATATTTGCTTCAATGTTTAATGGTTGCGAATTTATCTGTTTGCAATTCCTGGAATTTTGTGCTTATTTTAATGACCACACCCCCGATACTGCACTCACACCTTCTCACACTCTAAAGATGCTTTATCAGGCTAACTGTATTGCAGGAAGGTTCTGTAGTTCCTCCTCTTGATATGTCTATAGAGCACAGTTTGTTTTGATTGCCATAATTAATCAAAACATATGTCCAGTTCATTGACATTTCATGTGATCATCAGCAGAACACCGTAAGCTATTGTGTGATGTGGTACACCATACATAAGGCTTGCACCACATAGTACACCATACTCTAGGCTTATGTCGCATAGTATCATGTGGTACACTATACATAAGGCTTTTGTCACATAGTATCATGTGGTACACCATACTTCAGGCTCACACCACATAGTATCATGTGGTACACCATTCACTAGGCTTACCCCACATAGTGTCATGTGGTACACCATACTCTAGGCTTATGTCACATAGTATCATGTGGTACACCATATTCCAGGCTTATGTTGCATAGTATCATGTGGTACACCTTACTTCAGGCTTACACCACATGGTATTATGTGGTACACGATACACTAGGCTTATGTCACATAGTATCATGTGGTACACCATATTCCAGGCTTCTGTCACATAGTATCATGTGGTACACCATACTCCAGGTTCACACCACATAGTATCATGTGGTACACCATTCACTAGGCTTACGCCACATAGTGTCATGTGGTACACCTTACTTCAGGCTTACACCACATAGTAGAGGGCATGAGGCCTTTATTATCGCCACACATACATTACAGCACAGTGGCATTCTTTTCTTCGCATATCCCAGCTGAGGAAGTTGGGGTCAGAGCGCAGGGGCAGCTATGATACAGCGCTCCTGGAGCAGAGAGGGTTAAGGGCCTTGCTCAATTGCCGAACAGTGGAGCTTCGTGGTACTGGGGCTTGAACCCTGATCCTCCGATCAACAACCCAGAGCCTTAATCACTTGAGCCACCACTGCCCCCAAAGTATTATGTATTATGTAGTATTATGTGGTACACCATACTCTAGGCTTATGTCACATAGTATCATGTGGTACACCATATTCTAGGCTTATGTCAGATAGTGTCATTTGGTACACCATACTCTAGGCTTATTTCACATAGTATCATGTTGTACACCATGCTCCAGGCTCACACCACATAGTATCATGTGGTGCACCATACAGTAGGCTTGCACCACATAGTATCATGTGGTACACCATAGTCTAGGCTTATGTCACCTAGTAAAATGGGGTATTACATACACTAGGTTTACGATATGTAATATCAGGCGGTACACCACACACTAGGCTTACGTCACATCGTATCACCATACGCTATGCTTATGTCATAAAGTATTATGTGGTACACCATACAAAGGATTTACGCCACAATGTATTATGTGATACAGCATCTACTAGGTTTACATCACATAGTATCATGTGGTACAGCATATACAGGGTTTAGGTCATGTAGTAACAGGTTTTTATCGCAAAGTGTCATACAGTCCACCATACACTTACCTTATGTGATGTAGTATCATGTGGTACACCATCTACTAGATTTGTCACATACTATCATGTGGTACATTACCTACTATGTTTTTGTCACAGGGCATCATGTCGTACAACATACACAAGGTTTACGTCACGTACTAGCATATGGTACAAAACATACTAGGTTTAAATCACATAGTATCATGCGGTACACCATATAGAGGGTTTACATCACATTGTATCATGTAGTAAACCTATACTAGGTTTATATCACACAGAATTATGTGGTGCATCCCATACGAATGATACGTTGTGTAGTATCATGTGGCACTCCACTAGGTTTACAGTGATCATCTTTTTTACCTTCTCCTCAGAGAAACATTGCTAACAAGGAAACACTAGCAGCCAGAGAGTTAAAAAAAAAAAAAAAAAAACCAGGAACATTCAGAGATTTTCCTGATATTTAACTGCAGGAATGTTTGTATGGATAATCAAGCATATGTATACTTTCTACAATAGTTTCAAAATGAACAGGAGTACATGTCACTCGCGCTGTCTCGATCACTGTGGATGAGTTATGTATGTGTCATCTTAACTGTTTCTAAAAACCATTCACCACGACTTCATCAAACAAGTTAATGATCCAGTAAGTGCTGATCATTAAGCTGAGATTCATGAGGATTAATCTGCGGTTTGTTTATAGCTGCTACGTTACAGGATTGATTTGCTTTACTCTTAGTCAGAGTGTCATTGTGAATTCTTTTCTTTATTTCAGTTGAGCATGAGTCAGTTGTCTTTAAACTATTCATGAGCACAATTGTTGTTTTCAATCTCGTTCTCATAGAAAGCTGTAATAATAATCTTTTTCGCAGGTTTGAATCCATCCTGTGTATTATAAATATGTCATTTGACCAATTTTAAACCAATGCCACTGAAACCGGTCCAGGGATACATTTTACTCAGGTTGTAATTAGAAGCGTCAGAGAAACACAGCATTCAAACCGTTGCTCTGTAGCTCGTCTATATGCAAAGGCCAAATTTTTCCTCCTGAAGCCAATTCAATTGAACATGACTTGGTTCTTTGCTTCATTTAACACTGCATGAACTCTTTTCCGATTCGTTTTATGATCCAGACCTGCTCTCTTTTGTAAATAACATTCTCTTTTATTTCTATAGCTCTTTTAACGCTAGACGTTGTCACACAGCAGGGAAAAAATGTTCCGCATGAGCAAATTGAGAATAAATGCACTTTCACGCTAATTAGTGATTAAAGAAGAACATGCGTGATAAGAGTTTACAAAGAATCTTAGACACAATTGGATGTAAAGCAGACAAATTAGTCAAGAACTAATAGGAAACAGCTGGATAAAGTTACATAAACAAATGACGGGGGCGGAGAGTAGAAATAAAAATGGGAACTGTAATGAAAAAGAGGGAAACTGTGACACTTTTGGTTCGTTTGCGATTTGTTTGGGATTAGTTTCACACTGCAGATAATTACGCCAAGCAAAAAGATGAAGGAGCGTGAAGGACAGCAAATATAATTATAAAATTCGCACACTGTTCAGGCTGAAAGATGGCTCAAGCTGTCTATATGCCTTTGAGTTATTTTCTACTTCCTGAGCATTTGCTACAGTTTTAAGTTTGCGTTAAACATTCTGAGTATGTCGGATTTTCTCAGAACTTCTCTCTTTTCTCTGCCCTGTCCTCTCCTCCATCTCTGTCCATCTCAAGGATGCGCTGGTCAAAACATCAGGAGTCTGAAGATCAACACCAGTCTCCACTTTGCAGATTTTCCACCACAATTCTAATTAATTAATGCATTAATTAATAAATTCGGTCCTTTTTCAAACTACTTATACACAAAAAGTGTTTCATGTCCAGGGTTCAGTTTCTCTTTTTGTCCAAATTACCAGAGTATACTGGATTTTTACAGAGATACAGCTCTTTCATTTTTCTTTCTAGTTTAGCAGTTTGAATAAAAAAAATATTATTGAAAAAACTATATATTAAAACAGTATAAAAAGGACTCCTTTGAGCCCGAAATATGTGATTTTAGTCTAAACCAGCGCGTGATCACTGTGTTAAAAAAGGAAAATACAGAATTTAAAAAACAGAATTTAAACAGACTGAAAACTGCATATATGAAAACACTTGAAGAGTCCTAGGAGAGTCTTTAGGATTAGAGCAGCAGGTACAAGTCTAGAGTAGAATTAGAAGTAGAAGTGATTAGTATGAAGATTGTTGTGACATAATTCAGCTCGACACTGATCTCTGGGAAAACGGGGACCTCTACTGCATCAGAGCTGCTGTTAGCTGCGTCTGCACCACTCCGGCACTCTACCAGGCGCATGACATACGGACCGTCGTCTGTTTTTTTTTCATCTCGGTGGTGTACGAGGCTGAGGACGTGCTGCGCTTCCTGTTCAGCGTGGATCAATCCAGCAGCTGAATGTGCCCATGACACTTTCAACACAAGCCCTCATCAGCATGCTGAGCAGCGTGCTGAGCAGCGTTCATTTCAGCACACAGCTCTCTCATCCACTGCTAATCCCACTTCACCAGCCTCGCTCTGACTTTCCCTCATTCTATACTCTCTCTCTCTTACTCTGTATTCCTTTGTTTTAAACTCTTCTTCTTTTTACATTTTTCTTAAAACTTAAAGGTTTTTCAAGAGTTCTTTTGTAAACTGGTTATAAACATTGCTTACATGCTTCATTGTAGTTCATTTGAAGTTTTTTTTTTATGTATTTGATTACATCTACCTCCACAAAATCATTTATTCTTTCTTGCATCTCATTGCAATTATGCAAGCAATCATCCCAGATTAATCATGCGTAAGAAAGAGGGAAGAGTGAACTCTTCTAAAGTTTCTAAAGTTTGTGGGAAATATTTGGTGATAAAATCCAGAAGATTTTGTTTCACAGCACATTAAATACTGGAGTCAGAAGCAATTGATGTATGTATGTATTTATTTATTTATTTAAATAAAAAATATTATTATTATTATTATTATTATTATTATTATTATTATTATTATTATTATTATTATTTAAATGCCTTTAAATTACAACTGGGACATTTTTTAAAGTGGAATAAAAATAAGTAAATAAATATTTAAAAAATATATAATTTTAAATAAATAAATAAATAAATAAATAAATAAGTTGAAGAAGCCACTCTGACTTCCTCCTGGGATCAACACAGCTGTCCTTCCTCTCAAGTGTGCTCTTTAATCATGATGAAGTTCTACAGGCTTTTAGTTAAATGTTTCCAAATCGGATTCTTTAATTCAGATGCACACTGTGACTTCCTGTGGATTCGACTGAATTACTGTATGCCGTGTATTTTCTATTTTTTTCTGCATTCAATTCCAGGCTCTTCAGCTTGGGAGAATATGCTTTTGTGCCTAGATTATCATTAGTTCAAGGAATTAATTACAGATACACAGGCCTTGACTTTTGGGTAAATTTATAGATTTAGGGATGTTTTTAAACACTGCTTATTGTTTGTAATGTTGTAAACAGATCATCTCTGCATTTCTTGAATGGAATTTGATTCAATTTTGTATATGTCCTTTAGTCCTATCTTTTCCTAGTGTTAGCTTGTAAAGTGCTGTAAATGTACATTAGATTAGATTAGATTAGATTAGATTAGATTAGAGTAGATTAGATTAGTTTAGATTAGATTCAACTTTGTCATTGTTCAAAGTACATGTACAAAGCCAATGAAATGCAGTAAGCATCTAACCAGAAGTGCACTGTGGTATATTTACAATCATTTACAAAAGATCTACAGCAATGGGGGTGATATATACAGGGGGAGTGGAAGATTTGTGTACAGGTGTGCAGTGGTTATTATAGTGCACATATAATATATGCTGAACACATATTCTGAACAGGATATAGGACATACATAAGTATGCATGATAAAAAAATATATACAGTGGATCCTCAGATCCTCAGTAAGTTGTGCGCACGTCCGGGAGCCGTTCAAAACTTGTTTGCGTCAGTGGAAAACCAAGCGAACCCAACTGAAGCGAGTTTATGATTTCTTTTTCTTTTTTTCGGTCAGCGAAAGCTGTTTCAAAAGAGTCAACCCACAATACCAAAAGCTAGGTGATTTTTCGGGCGTTTTTTTGTTGACAGATCGGTGGCGTGGGCGGTCTGTTCTATTTTTAACTCAAGCTTGGTGGCATGACTTCCTGTGAGGAGCCTTGACATGGAATGCTTGGCTTGGGTCAGTTCTTTGTAAGCAGCCATACAGTTTACATACGCTTTGTATCGGTCATATTGGTCATATTTTTGGGCGGCTGGAACGGATTATCTGCATGTATATTATTTCTTATGGGGAAATAAAGTAAAAGTAAACAGTGATCAGCTGTTCAGTGTGGAAACATCTATAGGGAAGAAGCTATTCCTCAGTCTGTTTGAATACCAGTTAAGATCAAATATACCAGGATAACGGTGTTCAGTATCGATCAAGGAGAAGTAGTTCTGATGGAATGCCATGGCTCACGATCTTATTAACACACTTTAGATCTTTAGTTATCCGTCCATGTTTCCTCTCCATTTAACAGCACTGTAGAAGTGGCACACATGCTACACCTGGATAACCCTCACCAGGGGAATACAACATGCAATAGTATTTCCTCTGAAAGAACTTCCAGAGCGAGTAACAAGACCATCAGACCAAGGAGAAATACTATTTCTGCTGTAACAGCAATGTCACACCTAATGTACACAGCGGATGACTTTTGTTCATCCGTTTGGGTTTATAAAAAAAAAAAAAGCTCTCTTCAGCAGATACTCTGAGGTTCACATTTACAGTAAAATGGCCCATGGAGACCTTTTTTTTCGCTTAACTGTCCCAAAAAGAAAAGCAGATCACTGTGCCGTGCTGTGACTGGGTCTGTTTCAGAGATTCCAGTAAGTGGTGAGTTTCACAGTAAAGAGATTCACGAGGGCGGTGAATCTGATTGGGGTCATTAAGCATGAAAAAGCAAGACTGACAAGAAAAAAAAGGGATATCCAACCTAATAACGCCTCCATAATTATATGTATTATTAGATGCTGAGGCCAGCTGTTCATTGATTAGTAGAGAATTTGTTTTTTTTTTCTTTCCAGACTGTATTCATTAATACAGATATATAATGTACATTTTATTACACTCTGTTTAAGTTCTTGGCTGCTGTGCGATGCTAGCAATATATTTTATTCAGTGCATGTTATCGCTTATGTTATAGCAGCTATAAATTTAGTTTGTTCACCAGCTTGTCTTTTTTCCCTTTCTTGAAATGAATACAACAAAAAAAGAAGCTTGGCATGTTACAGAAAAAAAACACAAAGTATAACAGAAGGCAGCAAATGGTTAATTTTGCAGTAATTGACAGGAGAGAGAGGTAGAGAGAGAGAGAGAGAGAGAGAGAGAGAGAGAGAGAGATCACAGATGGTTGTAACATTGTGTAACACATTAAAATTATATCTTTACCTTACAATTGTTGGAGGTTTTATCGAGGTCATTACGTCTATTAAAATGTAATTACTATATTATACAATAGTATTATTTCTCTATGGAGCCAGAGGTTTGCAGCTGCCAGGTGATGTGTATGTAGTAAGAGAGAGTAGTTTTGTAGGTTTAAAAAGAAAATGCCAAAAAATAGGATGACTCTTCTTTTCACAAATAAAAGTTTTAAGCATCAGAACCCTTGTTGCATCTTCTATTCCTTTGAGCATTATACATAATTCCACATTTCTCAAGAAATACGATCGCAAACGTATTTTATGGCAGACAGACTAATCTGATAAAAGAAATAAAAAAGGCATAAAAGCTAAAACAAGGAGTTTTATGACATGACAGGATAAGAGAGGAATAAAAATGTTCGTAAGCTATAGCTAAAACCTTAAATGTGAATACTGTGTGTTTTGTTATAACGTCTTTCCGGATTGAACAAATAGCATTGTTGCTGCTGGGAAAAGTGAAAAGTGTTATAAAAGCATTTTCATGACAGTGAGGGACAACACAAAGCTCTGAGAGTGTAACATAAAGGTGCCAATTTACTGGTGGCAGCATGTCATCTGTCTGAAAGCAACACTTCCTCGGATATTCATACACAAATATCCTTACTGCTTCCCTTTATAAAGAACCTCCACTTATCTCCTACAGACAGGACGGAAATAGCATGCGTGTCAGGAGTGAATTAAACGAACTGTCTAATAGAATCTACAGCACTCTTACATGCCGTTGATCTAGATGTTCTACATGCAAATTGTTCTACAGAGCAGCGCCCTAAAGCATTAAAGTTTACCGTCTCTCCTGTAGGACATGTAAGCAGCTTTGCATTGGAGAAAGCAATAAAAGAAGGACCTTCAGTCAATCATTGTTTACCGCTTATCCGAACTATTCTCAGGTCACGGGGAGCCTGTGCCTATCTCAGGTGTCATTGGGCATCAAGGCAGGATACACCCTGGACAGAGTGCCAACACATCGCAGGGCACATACACACTCCAGACAATTTAGAGATGCCAATCAACCTACCATGCATGTCTTTGGATTGGGGGAGGAAACCGGAGTACCCGGAGGAAACCCCCAAGGCACGGGGAGAACATGCAAACTCCACACACACGGTGGAGGCGGGAATTGAACCCCCAACCCTGGAGGTGTGAGGCAAACATGCTAACCTCTAAGCCACCGTGCCCCCAGGACCTTCAGTCATCTGAATTCAATTCAATTCAATAGATATTGTCACAAAGCCTCTTTAGAGATCGAGTGTATAATCTCTAATGTATAGTATAGTCTCTAATGAACAAGCCAGAGGTGAGGGTGGTGAGGAAAAGCTCCCTGAGACGATACAAGGAAGAAACCTTGAGAGGAACCAGGCTCAGAAGAGAACACAGGAAGTCTGATTTACATTTGCACTACATTTTTTGGCATTTGGCAGAGGCCCTTAAGAGCGAATTACAGTTTATCTCATTTTACAGAATTGATTGAGCGATTGAGGGTTATGGGCGTTGCTCAGAGCACAGCATTGGCAGATTGGTGGACCTCCAATTCAAACTCACAACCTTCTGTTCACTAGTCCAACCACTATTAACCACTAAGCTTGATGAATTTCCTCAATGATTTCCCTTCCTACCACTTTGCAGGGTAAATTTTTTTCTGCAGGCCATCCAACCAACTTTTGGGACAAGGAAGAAGACAGAAGACATGTTAGAGACAGGTCAATATGTGAGAGTAATGAATTGATTCCTGAAAAATTGTGTTGAAGAATGAGTGCTTAGATCCTGAGACTTTTTTTGAGACTCGCTTTGGCTCTAGCTATATAAACTAATACAAATGTTCTCATTGCCTGCAACCATTTATTTCCAGTCCCTTAAAATGGACCAAAAGGTATGTAGAGTCACCTGATTTGGATGTAAATGCCCTTGAATTAAAGCTGAACATCTTTTTTGCCAGAATTAAATTGAGGTTGACTTAAAGCTCAAGTCTCTTTTGCCAGAGACTGCTTCAGATTACAAGAGAAATAAATATAAATGAAATATTCTATATATACAAAAAGTATACAAAAGTACAACAAAAGGTGCTAGGAAACCAATAACATATTGTACATGATGTGATATTGCACTTGGTATTATATTAACATACACTGTAATTATTGTGAAATTTTGATACAGTTAGTGCTCATTTGGTCAGCTCTGCTCCCTACTGAAAGGGGAGGAGTTATAGAGTTTCATGGCCACTGTTGTCCTCGGTGGTCTACAGCTGAATTTGCCCCGGTACGACTCCAGTGTCGCATGCAGGGGGTGTGACATGTTGTCAAGGATACTGAGACGTTTCCTTAGCATTCCCCTCTCAGACACCTCGAACCAGGGACTCCAACTCCACTCCCATGACAGAGCCCGATTTCCTAATAAGCTTGTTGAGTCTCTTGGCATCGACTGTCTTCACCCCGCTACTGCGGCACCCTTGTCCAAATACTTTTGGTCTTTACTACATTCAGCACTTTACCTAACTAAATAACTGTATCCTAGCCCTCAGGATCCTGGCAGGTCAGTAATGAAATCTACAGCAATGTTAGCACAGGCATCACGCTATGGGTAGTGGTTTTAATAGACCTCTGTCCAAGGGGCTTTGATTGGGCACATATCTGACTGACAGGCTTTCAAAAGTATGTAATGTCACACTCAGTGGATGCCTCATGGAATTAATTTATTGCTAGAACCATGAATGTGTTAAATTCAGGCTGAGGTTTGCAGCCATTTTGATCTATGAACATAGATTTTATTAGGGGACTTTCTGGTCTGTGCTCTATGAATTTCATCCATGATTTCCCTTTGTACCACTTTGCAGGTTAAATTATTTTGTGCAGGCCATCCAACTTTTGGGTCAAGAAAAGCGAGTTTATGTTAGACTCAGGTCAATACGTGAGAGTAAAGAATTGATTTCTATTCACAAAGTTGAAGAATGAGTGCTTAGGTCCTGAGAGCTGAGACTTCTTTTTGAGACTCACTTTAGCTCTAGATTGTCAGCTATAAAAACTAAAGAAAATTTCCTCATTGCTTAAACCCGTGCCTGTAATATGGTAGGTAAATGTCCTATTGTTAAAGTTGTTTAAGTTGCTACTGAGCAGTCAGGATGAACAAATCCTGCATGACAACTCGATGGTCTTCAGATGACACCAGGGTCCAGACTAGCACAGAAAATCAGCAAGGTTTTGCAACTAGGAAAATCTGACCATTACACTGATACATGGTTCTTTCCCAAATTGTTGCCACAAAGCGGAAGCACACAGCTGTAAAGAACGTTTCTGATATATTCTGAATATATCTTGGCATGCTCTGCCTGGGCTGACTGTGTGATATTATTTGTTTATGACCTCATCTTATGACCGTAGTATATGTGGTTTTTCCTAGAAATTCTTTCTGTTCTGTTTTGTTAAACAGACACTCTGTGACAGTTTCTTCTTCCGTATTTCTTTTATATTAAACTTGCTAATAGGACCGCCAGTGAACCGATCAACCACCACGTCTGTTTCTGCTGACGTCTTCTGTTTATCAATAGATAACACTGAATATTAGACATTTCTTCCTGTTCATCTCAGTAAATCTCAAAGTGTTTTGCTATTCAGTCACAGTCTCTCTGTGGTTCTTTGGCAAAAAGCTTCCCTGATATCGGCAGAGCTAGCGGCAGCAGCACGACTTTCCTGAGTGAACCGG
>JAUCMX010000013.1:22414509-22439509 GCA_033459395.1 Hemibagrus guttatus
GTCTCAGAGTCACATGTGAATGTCAAATTATGACATGTTGTTAAAATAAATAATAAAAGGAAAAATTATAATTGGTGAACAGAAAAAATGTGTTGCTACAAAAATCAACATCTGGCTAAAAACAGTGATGTTACCTCATCACATCCTCCTGTTATTGACTATTTTCCAATAACAGCATGAAGTGTGTGTTTCTCTACTTAAAGAATTAAAGCTTATTGTTTCTATGAAGTTAATTCATGCAGTTTTACACACACACACACATACACATACACACACACACACACCTCAGGGTAAATATTACTTTCAATGGCACATATGCTGTATTTTCTGGATGAAATGTAAACAACAACAACAACAACAACAGCTAAAAAGCTACCATGTGTGAATGTGCCTCCTCTTTTCACGAATCTTTTTAAAGCCTCCTCAGCATCGTGACTAGAACTTGACAATCCCACGGCTCACGGATTCATTTAGGACTGTGAGAAAATCTGCTGCGTGTTTTGTTTAATATTTTTAGCCACCTGCTTAATTAAAGCAGCGGAGTAATTTGTGTGCCAATGTGATTTTTATTTATTTCTTTTGTTTAATCCAAGGCTCCATACTTAGTACATGTTCAAGCAGCTACACTTAGACACACACTCAGCGTTGATTAGCTTCAGTTCATCTGATTTATCTTACAGACAGTCCATTAAAGACATTTAAACGCTTTCAATTTGACGTGCTCATCCAACACTTGTGTTTTTCATTTACCGATGGTGTTTGTGTGTCTGGTGCTCCTGTGCGATCTGACCGAATCTCTATTTTGCGAGTGAACACGGGCTCCAGCCAGGAATTGGGTTTGATTAATGTTAAGGGGAAGCCTAAGTCATTCTAATAAAAATGTTAAGCTCTCTGAGACTCCATAGGGTTTCTTAGTACTCACATGATGGGCTTTTGTCTGGACTGATTTCCTGGGCTCTCAGAATCATTCAGAATCATTTTCGTCTGCATCTGATGCTTTAGACAGAATGATCTGAAGGCCATTTCTGGAGATGTAACAGATGAAGTATTTCTTTATGAGCTGAATGAGAGAGATGGGGCGGATCTGTAATCAGCATGGTTACTATTCGAAGCTGTACAAGACGAGAGGAGATCAGATCTGATTGCTCTAGGTTGTATTCAGAGTTGATTTATGCGTTTGAGGTAAAGATTTAATACCGAAATTATGCACATCAGACCGAATAGGTTCAGACAATTTAGACACTTGGGACAGGTGCACCAGATGGACAGTGCCACACTGGTGTTTTGTGTATACGTTGAGCGTACACATAACTGTGTACAATTAACCGTCAGAGCACAATGAATCGTGTGAAAGTAAATGAATTGTGTGCCAAAATCATGTGAAAGGAAGTGAATCATGTGCCAGAATCATGTGAAAGGAAGGGAATTGTGTGCCAGAATCATATGAAAGTAAATTAATCGTTTTCCAGAATCATGTGAAAATAAATGAATCGTGTGTCAGAATCATGTGAAAGTAAATTAATCGTTTTCCAGAATCATGTGAAAGTAAATGAATCGTGTGTCAGAATCATGTGAAAGTAAATGAATCGTGTGACAGAATCATGTGAAAGTAAATTAATCGTTTTCCAGAATCATGTGAAAGTAAATGAATCGTGTGTCAGAATCATGTGAAAGTAAATGAATCGTGTGACAGAATCATTCATTCATTGTCTACCACTTATCCGATCTATTCTCGGGTCACGGGGAGCCTGTGCCTATCTCAGGCGTCATTGGGCATCAAGGCAGGATACACCCTGGACGGAGTGCCAACCCATCACAGGGCACACACACAAACACTCTCATTCACTTACGCAATCACACACTACGGACAATTTAGAGATACCAATCAACCTACAATGCATGTCTTTGGACCGGGGGAGGAAACCGGAGTACCCGGAGGAAACCCCCGAGGCACGGGGAGAACATGCAAACTCCACACACATATGGCGGAGGCAGGAATCAAACCCCCAACCCTGGAGGTGTGAGGCAAATGTGCTAACCTCTAAGCCACCGTGCCCCCCTTGACAGAATCACATGAAAGCAAATGAATTGTGTGACAGAATCATGTGAAAGTAAATGAATCGTGTGACAGAATCATGTGAAAGCAAATTAATCGTTTTCCAGAATCATGTGAAAGGAAGTGAATCGTGTGCCAGAATCATGTGAAAGGAAATGAATCCTATGCCAGAATCATTCATTGTCTACCACTTATCTGAACTATTCTCGGGTCACGGGGAGCCTGTGCCTATCTCAGGCGTCAAGGCAGGATACACCCTGGACAGAGTGCCAACCCATCGCAGGGCACACACACACACAATTTAGAAATGCCAATCAACCTACCATGCATGTCTTTGGACTGGGGGAGGAAACCGGAGTACACCCCCAAGGCACGGGGAGAACATGCAAACTCCACACACACGGCGGAGGCGGGAATCAAACCCCCAACCCTGGAGGTGTGAGGCAAACGTGCTAACCACTAAGCCACCGTGCCCCCTGCCTGAATCATGTGAAAGTAAATTAATTGTGTGATAGAATCATGTGAAAGCAAATTAATCATTTTCCAGAATCATATAAAAGTAAATGAATCGTGTGTCAGAATCATGTGAAAGTAAATGAATTGTTCTCCAGAATCATGTGAAAGTAAATGAATCGTGTGTCAGAATCATGTGAAAGTAAATGAATTGTTCTCCAGAATCATGTGAAAGTAAATGAATCCTGTGTCAGAATCATGTGAAAGGAAATGAATCGTGTGCCAGAATCATGTGAAAGGAAGTGAATCGTGTTCCAGAATCATGTGAAAGGAAGTGAATTGTGTGCCAGAATCATGTGAAAGTAAATTAATCCTATGCCAGAATCATGTGAAAGCAAATGAATCCTATGCCAGAATCATGTGAAAGTAAATTAATTGTGTGACAGAATCATGTGAAAGCAAATGAATCGTTTTCCAGAATCATATGAAAGTAAATGAAACGTGTGTCAGAATCATGTGAAAGTAAATGAATTGTTTTCCATATTCATCTGAAAGTAAATGAATCATTTCCCAGAATCATGTGAAAGCAAATGAATAGTTTTCCAGAATCATGTCACAGTAAATGAATCATGTGTCAGAATCATGTGAAAATAAATTAATTGTGTGCCAAAATCGTGAGAATCACATGACAATAACTGAATCATCTGTCAGAATCACAAGTACAAATAAATAAATAGGTGTAAAAAATCAAACATGAATGAATGAATGAATTCACATGCAGTAAATGAATGAATGAATAATGAATGAATTGATTACTCACACGTGAAGGTCATATTTGTTCTGTTTTGGTGTATTGTTTTAGGCCTTATACACTTTTTGTAAGTTAGTAATAAAGATGATTTATTCTGACACTAAAGCTGGTGACTGTGTTATTCTCTCAGCCTCCATATTGCTGCTGTCAAGAAAGCTAAATCCTCACCTCACAAAACTAACGTGGGGCAAGCAACGAAGACAGACACATAAAAACAGATGAACTACATCAGGATGGAGCTGCAGCAGTTCATAAAGTTTGCATAAAAATGAGGCACTTCTGTGGCTTACAGCTTAATTGGACAACAGCTTTAAATAATGAGAGAGAGAGAGAGAGAGAGAGAGAGAGAGAGAGAGAGAGAGAGAGAGAGAGAGAGATGGGAAAAATTTAAGGAGACAAGAAAAAAGGTGAGAGATGAGGAGGGAACAATGGAGAAAAATGGAGGCAGAACAGCAATGCAACCATTCTTCAGTGTATTGATTTAATGCTCTGTGTAATCATTTCCTTCTTGCAGCCGATAAATAAGCGTGACAGCGCCACTGTGTTTCGAGAAGGAAGCGATGTCCCATCAGAACACTGTGTGCGTGTGCACTGTTGCAGCTCCTGATGGCTGCCACTTCCCACCACTGAGTTTGTTTCCCCAGACAGTGTTTAACATCAATGAGGTGTAACCCCAAACCAGTTAAACCCAGTATGTGGTGCTGAAGTGTTTTTCTGTTCAAGTGAAAGTGCCAGAAGCCTGCACATTGTGCATTGTGTGTAAAAAAATTTTGAAATATGAATGAACCATGTAATAATCACCTGTAGATGTAAATGAATCATGTGACAAAATTACCTATGATATTAAATGAATCATGTGTCAGAATCACCTGTGAATGTAAATGAATCATGTGTCAGAATCACCTGTGAATGTAAATGAATCATGTATCAGAATCACCTGTGAATGTAAATAAATAATTTGTCAGTATCAGAAATGAATGTAAATGAATCACATGTCAGAATCACCTGTGAATGTAAATGAATCATGTGTCAGAATCACCTGTGAATTTAAACAAATCATGTGTCAGAATCACCTGTGAATGTAAATAAATCATGTGTCAGAATCACCTGTGAATGTAAATAAATCATGTCAGTATCAGCCATGAATGTAAATGAATTATGTGTCAGAATCACCTGTAAATGTAAATGGATCACATGTCAAAATCACACACGTGAATATAAATACTTGTGAATTTAAATGAATCATATGTCAGTATCAGACATGAATGTAAATGAATCATGTGTTTAGTATCAGACATGAATTTAAATGAATCATGTATTTAGTATCAGACATGAATTTAAATGAATCATGTGTCAGAATCACATATGAATGTGAACGGATCGTGTTTCAGAATCACATGTGAATGTAAATGAATTGTGTGTCAGTATCAGACATGAATTTAAATGAATCATGTGTCAGAATCACCTGTGAATGTAAATGAATCACACGTCATAATCACCTGTAAATGTAAATGAATTAGGTGTCCAAATCAGACCTGAAAATAAATGACCGACTCTTGTGAAAATACGTCTTACAAACTTAGAGTGTGTGGCCAAGTGTAGCTGTTAAAAATAGACATCTTACAAATGTAAACATTTTAAAGCTTTCCCATCGACTGGAAAACAGCTTACACTTCCTGTTAGTAAAAAAAAAAAAGCATTCCATTGGGCACGTTACAGCCCTTCATACATATTCATACAGTAAACGCTAGAGAACATGCATAGTGCATAGAGTAAGTGTGTAGTGTGTCATTTGGGACGCAGTTTAAGATCAACACATCTTTGTTAAAAAAAGTATAAAAAAGTATAATTCAATTAGTCCTTAACTCCTAGCTAACACACGAAAGGAGTCTTTCCCAATATTCTTTTCTTTCTTAAATGATGTTTCTTCTGACTGAAACAGCTATTTGTTAGCATTTAGTGCTCCATTTTTTATTTCAACAAATATTACATGAGCTTGAAACTGCTGAATGCTAAATGTCAGCCAATTAGGTGCTATGTTTTGGCATTAAGTTCAATCCGTCCACCCGTCCGTCCACCCGTCCGTCCACCCGTCCGTCCACCGGTCCGTCCACCCGTCCGTCCACCGGTCCGTCCACCCATCCGTCCCCCCGTCCGTCCACCCGTCCATCCCCCCATCCGTCCATCTCCATCCCTCCATCCATCCATCCATCTGACCATCCATCCGTCCAACTGTACATCTGTCTGAAATTCTTAGCATTATATCTCAAGAACGAGTAGTTATTCATACGGTTTAATATGATTATTCGTAGGATTTATAAGGAATAATCATCATAACCAGCAGATAAAATAATAATAAGATTCTGCAAACAATCCAAAAAAGTTCAAGGCCACATGAAGGTCAAATGTTCTTCAATAGCTTTCTTATATATTTTAAATGGTTTTACAAGCTTACAAATGAGTAAGATAAAGAATTACTCTTATTGTTTTAAATACCCTTCCGGCACACCTAACAGCATGAATAAATAAAGAAGCAGAAAAACAAATATGTAGTGTAATATCTCTCTCTCTCTCTCTCTCCTTAAAATCGCATCCTTCCAGGTACCTTTACCTCAAAGAGAGTTCACATGCTTTAAGGAATAAAAAAGAAAAAAACCCAGGGATTTTTATTCCAGTCACAGCCTGAGTCTTCTCAGCAGCTCATGCTCAAATGGATAGATGATTGTAATGAAATGTGAATTTAATATTTTGAGGAAAACGATTATGCATATGATGTGTGGGATGGAGTGAATTTATTCCTGGCTAGAGGAAAATACTGGAAAGCAGAGATTAACTGAGTGATTTCTAGTTTGAGTGTGAATATAATAATAAACTTTTCAGTAATGTTGGTTTTAAATAGCTGGACTGGATAAGAAGTAGCAGTAGAAGCAGATCGGATCCCCAACACTGCTCTTCAGTCCTGAATGGACGGTTACTCGGTTCAATCACAGGGAACTTATTGAATTAAGTCAACTGAGCAATGAGCTTTTAGTGCACTGCAAAATATCTAAAACTTTAACATTTGGAAATGTGTCAGAATCATTTTTGAAAATAAATGAATCATGTGTCAGAATCACAGGTAAATGTACACCGATCAGCCATAACATTGTGAGCAGTGAGAGGTGAAGCGAATAACACTGATGATCTCCTCATCATGGCACCTGTTAGTGGGTGGGATATATTAGGCAGCAAGTGAACATTTTGTCCTCAAAGTTGATGTGTTAGAAGCAGGAAAAATGGGCAAGCGTAAGGATTTGAGCGAGTTTGATGAAGGGCCAAATTGTGATGGCTAGACCACTGGATCAGAACATCTCCAAAACTGCAGCTCTTGTTGGGTGTTCCCGGTCTGCAGTGGTCAGTATCTATCAAAAGTGGTCCAAGGAAGGAACAGTGGTGAACCGGTGACAGGGTCATGGGCGGCCAAGGCTCATTGATAACAGTGGGGAGTGAAGGCTGGCCCGTGTGATCCGATCCCACAGACGAGCTACTGTTGCTCAAATTAATGCTGGTTCTGATAGAAAGGTGTCAGAATACACAGTGCATGACGGGTCAGGGCTGTTTTGGCAGCAAAAGGGGGACGAACACAATATTATATTAGACAGGTGGTCATGATGTTATGGCTGATCGGTGTAAATGAATCGTCAGAATCCCATGTGAATATAAATTAATCACATGGCAGAATCACATGACAATAAATGAATCATATGTCAGAATCAAATGACAAAAAATGAGTCATTTGTGAATCACATTACACTACTGTCACAGAAAATGAATCAACATCCTTCTGACCAATCAGAATGAATACTTCAAAAGTGGAAGAAGTAGCTCTACACACAAAGTTATTAGATTTGTAAAAACTTTTCCCTGATTTTGGATCCACTCCTCCGAGGGAATTTTCGTACCTCTTAGGCACTTTTGAAAACTACCTTCGACAGGATGAAGACATAAAGACATAAAATATTCAGAGTTCTTACTTTGTGGACACAAGATCATCCAGATGACTTCTATTAGATCTGTCACTCATTTGAGTTTTGAATATGAACACTACTTGGCAGGGAAAAGATCTTGACGTGCATCTTGATCGCATCCAGAACTGTCCATCAAATCGACTGGTGGGGAATTACAGCTGTACTGAAGTAGGAGAACATTTGAGAAGTGTGCAAAGCAGTCATGAAAATCACTCAAGACTGCATCAGTGAAAAGTTCAACTAGACTTCATGTTAAAACTGAAGTTACCGGCTACCCAACTGCACTTTTTTTGCCCATGTGTGTACCACAATATAAATGAACTATGTGTCAGAATCACCTGTGAAAATAAACAAATCATGTGTAAGAATCACATGTGAAAATAAATGAATCATGTGTCAGAATCACATACGAAAATAAATGAATCATGTGTCAGAATCACATGTGAAAACAAACGAATCATGTGTAAGAATCACATGTGAAAATAAATGAATCATGTGTCAGAATCACATGTGAAAACACACGAATCATGTGTAAGAATCACATGTGAAAATAAATGAATCATGTGTCAGAATCACGTATGAAAATAAATGAATCATGTGTCAGAATCACATGTGAAAACAAACGAATCATGTGTAAGAATCACATGTGAAAATAAATGAATCATGTGTCAGAATCACATGTGAAAATAAATGAATCGTGTCAGAATCACATGTGAAAACAAACAAATCATGTGTAAGAATCACATGTGAAAATAAATGAATCATGTGTCAGAATCACATGTGAAAACAAACGAATCATGTGTAAGAATCACATGTGAAAATAAATGAATCATGTGTCAGAATCACATGTGAAAACAAACAAATCATGTGTAAGAATCACATGTGAAAATAAATGAATCATGTGTCAGAATCACATGTGAAAACAAACGAATCATGTGTAAGAATCACATGTGAAAATAAATGAATCGTGTGTCAGAATCACGTATGAAAATAAATGAATCATGTGTAAGAATCACGTGAAAATAAATGAATTGTGTCAGAATCATAGTTTAATATAAATTCCATTCAAGTTTAAGGTAAAGTCCATTTCTGTTCAGCAGATGGGAAAACCAGTGTACAGTATAAGGGGTAAATTTAATTTATTATGTATTAAATCGATTGCAAACGTCTGCTGTTTATAACCATGATTAACGAGTAATAAGAAAAGGAGTCTCTAAGAAAAGCTGACACAGGTGATATGTTCTTCATACGATGTCATCATGGACTGATGTACTGAGGCTATGAATTAATATATCTAGTCCACAATCAATGTCATGACCACAGATTATTATGTTGCGGAGAGTTGTATATCATACATGGCTGCGGTTTATAACAGCAGTGTATGTAACAATTTTTGGTTTGTTTTTGTGTAGTATGTGTTATTTCCTAATTGGTTGTACTGCAAAGGAATAGAAATAAATATTATTCTCTTCAAAGTCTGCTTTGGTGACCAGAATATTGGTATTTTTGAAATGTACTTTATTATTTTTCCCTACAAAGTCTGATCAGCCGGTACAAACTTCAGTAGTAGGTACAAAAGTTAATTAATTAAGCAAGTGGAAAATATTAAACATCATTAATAGCATTAATGTTTTAATATATTACAATTAATTAATTACTTAATCGATTGATTGATTGATTGATTGATTGATTGATTAATTAATTGATTAACTTTTTATATTTGTTATTTGTATTTATTTGTGAATTTCAGTTCATGTTCATTGTAATTTGTTTCACTGTGTAAAAATAAAGTTAAAAAAAGAATTTCAAGTCACAACATTAATTAATCAATGAATTAATGAATTACTGAATTAATGAATTTGTTAGTTTTTTTGTTTGTTTATTTGTTTCATTTTCCCCCTATTTTTTTTATCTCTAATTCCTAGCCAATTCTCATCGATCCTAGCACACTTTTTCTTCTTTTTTTTTTCCTTTTTTTTCATCCTGATTTTTGTTATGATAGTATAGAATTTTCCTGGTATTTCTTTTAATTATTTACGTATTTTATCTCGAAGGCTCCAGCAGCTCTGTTCCAATTTTGACCAGAAACCCATAGAGCTCAGTGTAAAATATCAGATTTCGGTCTTGTCCTCAAGCAGCACTACAGGACATCCCGGATCTATTAAACGCTGTTAATTGTTTGCGCACATAATGGAATTTTTAATCACAAATAAAGCGAGCTGTTCTTTCTTTAAAATATTGTGTCTAACAAGTCCACAAGCCTTTCAGCCAATCAAATCCCATGTTCCTTACTTAGACTTCGCTGACTCCTTCACCCCCCGCAGTCTTCTGCCAGGAAGCAGACATAATATATGAGCTTATTAGCAGAGCCCAGAACATTAGTCATTGTGAACAGCATTTTAATAAATAAAAGCGCATGCAAGCCGATGCTAACAGCGTTAGTAATGATTAATCAGACGTGAGACAATTGGACAATACAAATGAAGCTGCCGTGCACAGTCCATACATCAGCATACAATCACACACACTGTAATTATCTTATGGATTTCGAGCTAAACACATGAGCTGATCCCAACAATCCTGGACATCTGCCCCGCTGTTAGGTTTTGTAAAAGTGTAGCATGTCAGGAAGGATTTAAGGGAAATATATACTTTCCTGCTGAGTAAAAAAATCCAGCTTTCCAGCAGCGAGGCTCAGGATCATTAGAATAGAATATGAAAGAGCGTTTGATTAGGACTGCAGATAAACTCCGCAGGAGGCCGGGACTCCCTGTTGTAGGCGTTACAGCCGACAGATTAAACATGCTCAGAAGCACATCAGATACTGTGAGGAGTTCACCGCCTACCATACACACATTTTTGGTTGTGTAATGTTTATTTCTGCCAAAGATTACAAAGCTTTTAGTGTAACTAAACACTAACGAGCCTGGCTGGAGTTTATTATCGCATGCTTCCTTGTTTGATTCTGTACATGCACAAACAATGTGTGAGGTTTCTTCCCTCCATTCCTCTCTCTTTCTCTAACACACACACACACACACACACGCACGCTTCCTGCTGACTCACATTGCTTGCATGCATGCTAATTAGCAGCTCTATGGTAACCGAGTCCATCTGTGACACTTAGCTGGTCTGTGACAATTCCTGCCTGTCATTTGGAGGGAAACATTTTTTTTTAAAGCACTTCTATAGTAACACTTCTATGGTGGATGTGCTACGTAAACAGAGTTGTGTCTAATTGTTGATGTGAGTTGGTATGAGAACACAGCCTGATATACAGAAGTGTATTTCGACTTCTCGTGTCCAGGGTCACCAGGCTTAATGATCAGAGTCGTGGTCATCTGGGAGACTCGTGTCTACTGGTCCACTGTTGATTCATATCTATTAGCAGCCAGCAAAACCACTTTCCCTCTGACCAGAGGCTGTGTTTCCATGACTGGTTCATACTGGAGTGAATTATATCTGAATTATACTGGACTTCTAGGAAGTGAAGAAAAAAAAGAAAAACATCCAGAAATGATATCAGATACAAATCAGAAGTAGTTACACAAATTTATTAATTATATTATTAAGCAATGGGCAATTTTTAAACATCATTAATGGCAGTATTTTATTACATCATAATTACAAACTGTTTATTTATTTATTTTGTTTGTTTGTTTACTTGTTTGTTGTTTGTGTGTTTGTCTGTATCTTATCTATCTATCTATCTATCTATCTATCTATCTATCTATCTATCTATCTATCTATCTATCTGTCTGTCTGTCTGTCTGTCTGTCTGTCTGTATCTATCTATCTATCTGTCTGTCTGTCTGTCTGTCTGTCTGTCTGTCTGTCTATCTATCTATCTATCTATCTATCTATCTATCTATCTATTCGTTTATTTGTTTGTTTGTATTTTTGTATTTATTTGTGAACACAGTTTCAGGTCAGAACATGTGTTTGTTTGTTTTTATTTTTTTGCAGTTTAAAATTCATACACTGTACACATCTAATTCTTGTTTAACTGTCAACAGTTCTAGAACACTTCTTTCTTTCTTTCTTTCTTTCTTTCTTTCTTTCTTTCTTTCTTTCTTTCTTTCTTTCTCTTTTTTTTTTACTTTTTTTTCTTTCTTTTTTCCTAATTACTTTATCTCTCTTGCTGGACTGATTCTACAGATTCTATTATTATTATTATTATTATTATTATTATTATTATTATTATTATTATTATTATTATTATTATTTAATCAACTAGATTCATTCTGGATCAGACTGCACATGTAAATATTAAACTTGGACAGAAAACATGCTTGAGGGTTTTTTTTTATGTTCCTGTATAGCCTGGATATAAGGAGATTATTTTGATATGTTTCATTCAAGGGGGCACGGTGGCTTAGTGGTTAGCACGTTTGCCTCACACCTCCAGGGTTGGAGGTTCGATTTCCGCCTCCGCCGTGTGTGTGGATTTTGCATGTTCTCCCCATGCCTCGGGGGTTTCCTCCCCCAGTCCAAAGACATGCATGGTAGGTTGATTGGCATCTCTAAATTGTCCGTAGTGTGTGATTGTGTGAGTGAATGAGAGTGTGTGTGTGTGTGCCCTGCGATGGGTTGGCACTCCGTCCAGGGTGTATCCTGCCTTGATGCCCTATGGCGCCTGAGATAGGCACAGGCTCCCCGTGACCCGAGTGTAGTTCGGATAAGCGGCAGACAATGAATGAATGAAAGTTTAGTTCCTTTAAACAGAAAAAGTAAGGTTCATTCATGAAGAGAGAGAGAGAAATCAGGCGGGATATTTCATAGAAATGTGTCATTTAATTTAATTATTTACTTTATGACATGTTTATGAGTGTCATTTCAGACTGGCCGAGGCATTTTAGTGAAAGATGTTAAAGAAGTCTTTACTTCTATGTGTGTCTTTGTGCCACTGTATAAAAATCCAAAGACCACAACATCACAGGACAGATGTTTATGACTCCCAATAAACACAGTGAAGAATACAAAAATATAATACAAAGAAAATAGTAAGGATTTAAAGTAGGGGTGTCCAATCTTATCCGCAAAGGGCCGGAATAAACAGGAGCCACACCTAATTCCACATGTTTAATCAGCTGACCTCGGCTTTCAAAATAATATGAGGTGTGACTTCTGCATGGTTCAAATGAACCCACACCGGCCCTTTCTGGATAAAATATAGACACACATGGTTAAAAATGTTTGACATCAGCTCCAGTCCTCCAGGAGGCGACAGAGTGAGTTATTGTAACCACAAGAAGTTGATTGTTTTCCAATAACAGCATGCAACAGCTTGAAGTGTTTTATTTTATTAATGCCACAGGATTTTCTTCTTAACCAAATGGTAATGTCATAGGTTTGTTTTTTGTTTTTTTATCCATTTAAGCTTATAGAACATCAGCAAAACAAGTTAGATCCTGTTTCTAGGAACTTTAAACAGTTATTGCCTCATTAGCATCTGTTTTCTTCTTTTTCATGAACCTAACAAAGAGTCCTTTTTACTGGAAACTTTGCCATATCAGTCATTATACGCATTTCTGTTTTTTGTATTCTGTTTATTTGACTTAAATCATGCGGAGCATCTGCTAATCAAATCCCTGTGCATGTTCTAAATACTGTAATAATAATGAATATACACAAGTGCATTAATATAAACCTGAGATTTCCAGCAACACTACTGTCTGAGCTGCTGTTATATTAAACTAATCAACACCTGACAACCAAAACACAAACAGATGAGCGTCTGGATTCAGTCCTGCGGCTCGAGCAGGTGCACAAATGAAGACATTTCTTTGCTAAACATATTTTCCATGCACAAGAACATAGAGACCGGTGACCATGGAAACGCTGAGGATCTCTCTGGCTATGCTGTATAATGAAATAGACAAACGCTGCAAGAGAGCAGAGCAACATCTCGGATTATTTAGCAGCGGAGATAGAAAGTGAAATGAAAGGGGGAAAAAAAACAATCAGATTTCAGAGCAGTAATATAAAGTTCAGCGTCGGTGTCTGTTCCCGAGCCATGAAGTTTTGTTTTCTGCTTCAGGGAGAGCCGAAGAGCAGCCTGATTACTTGTGAAAAGAAAGTAAAACAATTTCCAGTAAGTTTGCTTGGACAAAATGTAAAATAAAATGAAGAAAAAGCAGTGCAGGCGTTCACAGCTCAGGCACAGAGACTTGTGGGAAACCAGCATTACCTGGTAAATGTCAGATGAAACAACAGGATAAATCTTATTTAAAAGAGACCCGGTGTTTAACACTAACCACCTCATGAGATATGGAGATGAATGAAGAGTTTTTGGTAAAACAAAGTCTCAGACAGAGAGAACATGCTGTGAGGAATCATGTCGTGTACATGCAGAGTGACAAGCTGACACGTGTCCGGGACAGCAGGAGGACAAAGACCACGTTCTCTGGCATTTAACCACGCTGGCTGTGTCTGGTCATTTCCGCTCTGACTAATTAGGGTTATGCAATTACTACAGTCTGTTAGAGTAGGTTTAACATGTCCAAGGAGAGCTTCTGTCGCGTGAAGTTGCTGGTTATGGTAATAAGGCAAATCTGTTATGGGGCTGAGTGGAATCCTTCTAATGGCCAATTACATACTAGAGGGGTTTCTATCCACCTGTTTGTTTGTTTTTTTCTATTTATTTTAGGCTGATTTTGAGTGAGAATAAAATAGAACATAAACACAAATACTGGATACTAAAAAAAACCCAAGTGAAGCAATAAACAAACAAATATATAGATAAATAAATAAATAGATAAATAAATAAATAAATAAATCCATAAATTAAAAAAAATACATTTAAAAAATAAATAAATAAATTCATAAATGCATAAATAAATGCATAAATAAATGCACAAATAAAAAATTTGTAAAAATAAATTAAAAAATAAATAAATAAATTAGCATTAATTTTGTTAATAATGAGTAATTATAAAAAACAGTTTAATTTAATAATAATAATAGCGGCACGGTGTCTTAGTGATTAGCACGTTCGCTTCACACCTCGCTCCCGCTCACTGTGTGTGTGGAGTTTGCATTTTCTCCCTGTGCTTGGTGGGTTTCCTCCTTGTGCTCCGGTTTCCTTCCACAGTCCAAAGATATGCTTCTAGGCTGATTGGAGTCTCTAAATTGCCCGTAGTGTGTGATTGCGTGAGTGAATGAGTGTGTGTATGTGTGTGTGCCCTGCGATGGGTTGGCACTCTGGGCTCCCCGTGAACTGAGAATAGATCGGATAAGTGGTACAGACAATGGAAAAAAAGGAAAATAAAATAAGGCAAATAATGATAATAATAATAATAATAATAACAAGAAGAAGAAGAAGAAGAAGAAGAAGAAGAATTAATTATTATTATTATTATTATTATTATTATTATTTTATTATTATTATTATTATTATGAGAAATAATAAAATAGATGGTAGACAGACATAACCTAGGACAGGATGTACAGGTAATGGACAGTTCAATTACACTAAAATTAGTATTATTAAGAAAAAAAAAGCATCCTGTTTGATATGTTCTATTTTAATGTCTTTTCCCTTCAGTCTGTTAGATTAAAAAAAGTTTATGTTTATGGTTCTGGTATTTCTGTACCTTCTCTCAGACAATTATAAATTCCTCTGCACTCCATAAATGAAAGTGCAAAATTGTTTTCGGCTGATGAAGTTGATGAGAAGTGGTGTCAATTAGCTAGAGCTCTGCATCACAGGCTTTTCTGCTGGGGTATGTGTCAGGAGCTGCTTAAAAGAAAATAAAAGAGAAAGAGAGAGAGAGAGAGAGAGAGAGAGAGAGGAGAGAGAGAGAGAGAGAGAGAGAGAGAGAGAGAGAACAAGATTGCGTTTAGCAAATAAGTCCTATTTCATTCAACCCATGATTTTTTTCATAATTAGAAATTAGGGCACTATATAAAGTGAATAATAATTATATATGTATAACAAATGTATATCATAATTAAATCATTATTATACATTTATTAAAATCAAATTAAATTTGTTTTTTTTTAATTAACTAAAACCTAATCCAGAATCAAATACAATCAGAGTCTCCTTGAAATAGCTTCTTAGTCTGTATAGTGATGCGTTCCCTTCTAAAACAGGAAGTTGTGTCATGCTGAAGTGTTTTATGTACAGATTTATATAACAGCTAAGAGTGTTTGAGATACACCACACCACTGCCAGACCTGAACAAACATTGGCATTGGCTCAGTGTAGAGTAACAGTTGTTGTTGTTTAATAATAATAATAATAATAATAATAATAATAATAATAATAATAATAATAATAGTTAAAATTTTTTTTTTTATTATTATTATTATTATTATTATTATTATTATTATTATTACCAAAAATTTAAAAAATGGCTCCTTTGGAGTTTCAGAGATTTATTAGAAGTTAGACAGAGCAATAGTATAGTATAAACTATAAATACCATCTAGATCTAGACCTTTCTATATCATAATGTTTTTTTAAATAAATAAATAAATTATTAATAATAATTATGATAATTATAATTTGTTTCTTATGTTCTGTAAAGCTGCTTTGAGACAATGCTCTTTGTTAAAAGCGCTATACAAATAAAATTGAATTGAATTGAATTTAATTGAATAATGATAATAACAACAACAACAACAACAACAACAACAACAACAATAATAATAATAATAATAATAATTATTATTATTATTATTAGTTTTTTATTATTATTATTATTGTTATTGTTATTGTTGTTGTTATTATTATTATTATTATTATTATTATTATTATTATTATTATTATTATTATTATTATTACAAAAAGAAAAAAAAGATGGATCCTGTGAAGTTTCACAGATTTGGTTACTAGACAGAAGCATGAATATTAATAGACGATTCACTCAGGACTATGCATGGAGGAATTGAAATATTTCGTATTGCTATGAAGCTACTTTTCTACTTTTCAACTCTAAAGAAAGTCTAAACATAATCAGAAAAGATTCAGTGCCTGATTGGGTAGTGAAAAGATTACGCCCTGATATGAATTGCTAAAACAGAACCTCTATTTAAATTCTGCCATGTATTCAATTACATCACACCCTCTAATCTAAAATATGATTTTCCATGCTTTTGAGGGGATTTGTTTTCATATGAGAATAGAAAAATGAATTAAATGTATCACAAACAACTAAGCCTCGGTCATTCATGTTGAACGGAATGTAATTGTTTTGATCTAGCTCATCTTTCATTTGAGGTTGTATTCATCTCTGAATATTAAGCAAGGTTTATTTCAAAAGTGGCTGTTAAAAAGGTATGAATAAGAAAATCGGGTATTAAAAAAGAAGGCAGTTCGAACAGGAAGGCAGTAAAATGAAATGTAGCGCAGTGAAATTCAGGACTGCGCTGGAGTAAGATGATCTAACTGCTGGGGGTAAATACTGAACACGTCATATGTGTGTCTTAACTCTTGGAAAAATATCTATTATAATAGGCTTAGACATAAAATACCAAAAAATGGGACCAGTGATAGGAGAACAGTTTGGATTAAGGTAGGCTGTTTTTACACATAGCATAGGTTTCAGATTTGGCAATAAATATAGACAATTAAAAAACAAAATCAAACAAAGGACAAAAAAAAAATGGCAAACTCGCTAAATATATTAACTAGATTGCTAATAAGCAATTCAAAGCAATCATGACGAAGACGAAATTATGTTACAAAACAAAGGAAAGCAAAAGAAATCTATAAAAACAATAAAAATAAAAAAACACACTATAGAAACAAGAAATCTGAATGGAAAATTACAACTTTTAATAAGTTAATAATTCATTAATTAATTAAAATTATATCTGACAATTCTGGGATTTAAAATCCATTTTATTAATTTATTATTTTCAGTAAGGTCGAAGCAGGACCAACATTTCTATGAATTTAAGAACATAGTTTGATGTAAAATATTGGTTCTCACCAATATTCCTTCACATGCAAATAATATTTTTAATATTAATTTCAGAAAGACATGAGATTAATATGTTTCAAAATGATCTAAACATCTGATGGCACATGACTTTCACTCCTCAGGGTCAAAGAAAACGTCAAATACGTCAAACGTCTTTATCTGTGACTGTAACAAAGTGCTGACACTTTCCATTAATGTTAAATAAACGTCTTTGTACTGAAAACTGGACCGTACCAACAATTGCACACGGTTTGAATCTGTTTCTGTGAAGTATCTGTGGAACAAATGAACTTTAACTAGAAAAATTAATAATAACCTGTGAGCTGCTTTAAAAAAAAAAATTAACACCTTCTGACCAATCAGCTTTGAGTATTTTTGAGTAACTTTAAAAAATGAGTATTTCGTTTATGTTTGTTGTTTTTTTTTCACTTCTTTAATATGGGTTTATGGTTACACAATATTTGTAACTCCATGTTGCTAATTTTAGGAACATAAACACAGGTCATTTTTATTCTTCACACTTCTTCAAATTAAACTTTTATATTTTTATGAAGCAGCTCATTAGTGACATTAAGTAATGTGTGTTTCTACTGTAGAGAGTGATAAAGTGATAAAATAGTCTCAGATAAGGCCAGTCGTGTGTGTGTGTGTATGTGTGTGTGTGTGTACAGTCCTGCATATCTTTAGAACAGTATATTGGAGTTATTTTAATTAAATAATGAAAATAAGCTCAAAGTGCAGACTTTCAGCTTTAAAGGTTAATTACATCCAATGTGTTGTAGGAATTATTTTAGAAGCACTTTTTATAGGGTTCAGAGACCAAACATAATTAATGGAACATAATCATAAATTAAATCGTCATTTTTCATAATTCTTCCACCAAATTTGAGGACCAGATCTTTTGAGATCACCTCTTCTTGCCCTTAACTTTTTTCTATAGCCATGACTTAATATTCTGTAAATTCATTTGCAGGTGTCATATAGAGGAGCTGAGACAGATTCAGCTTCAGAAAAAGCCCGTTTTAATAACATAATAGCAAAAGGTCTGTTACGGGTGGCAGGGCTGAGGATGAACCACTAGGGGGCCCTCAGTAGGGGTTGTCATGTTGTCTGTTTATGTTTATGTTTTGGCCATGTGTGTGTTAGTTAAGCCCCGCCCTGTCCTATTGTGTGTTGATTAATGTTTCACCTGTTCCTAATGTTTCCTGATTATGTTTCCTATTTATAGTCCTGTCTTTGTCTGCTTGAGTTGCCAGTCCTCGTTTATATGTAGGCCGAAGTGGTGTCGCGGTTTATGTCTCATGTCATGTCTCGTGTGGTTCATGTTAAATAAATCCCCTTTATGTTCACGGAAGCTTCGCGGTGGGTCTGTAATATCCAGCCGGACACCGCCGGTTGTAACAGAAGGACTGGCCGAAACCGAACAGATCCAGCGCGAAGCTTCGGCGAGAAGGTTAGTTTTTTCGTTTCCGGGTTTTATTGTTTTGCCTAGTTTTTTGTTTTGCGCTCCGGGTCGGAGTGTGTTTCGGGGGGGTTTTTTGTTGATTCCGCCCCTCTCTCCGCCCGTGGTTAGGGAATGGAGGAGGGATTCGGCAGTAATTCGAGTTTGGAGGATATTTTTATTTTTTCTCGCTTCGTCCATGTTCACGTGGGGGCGTCGCCCCACGATGTAGCTTCCGTGGGGGGCGTGGCCCCAGTTTTTACCCTTCGGAGGAGAGTGCCGGCCAAGGGCCGGAGTTTCAAATTTTTTTTTTTCCCGGCTCTCGCTCTGCTTAGGTTCCGGTGGGGGGCGTCGCCCCACGATGTAGCTTCCGTGGGGGGCGTTGCCCCAATGTTCGCCAGCAGAGGGGAGTTCCGGCCAGGGCCCCGGACCTTGAACCTTTTTTTTGTTTTTGTTTTGACTGCTCCGACTCTCGCTCCGCCCATGTTCCTGTGGGGGGCGTCGCCCCATGATGTAGCTTCCGTGGGGGCGCTGCCCCACCTGTTGCCAGCGGAGGAGAGTTTCGGCAGCACCTTGCTCCCGCCCGCCCGCCCCTTGGGGAGTTCCAGACCCCAGCGAGACGGACATCGTCGCCCCGGAGCCGTCGTTCGTCGGTGGACGTCGCTCGGTGCGAGTGCTCGGCGGTGGACGTCGCTCGAAGCTGCTGCTCGGCGGTGGACGTCGCTTGGTCCTGCGGCTCGGCTGTGGACGTCATTCGGCTCTGCGGCTCGGCTGTGGACGTCATTCGGCTCTGCGGCTCAGCTGTGGACCTCGTTCGGCGCCTCCGCTCGGCTGTGGACGTCGCGTCGGACCCTTTGGCCTTGCCGTCGGGTCCTTTGCTCCCCCCACTTGTCTCGCTCCTGCTTCTCACTCCCCCCACTTGCCTCGCCTTGATCCTCGTTCCCCCCACTTGCCTCGCCTTGATCCTCGTTCCCCCCACTTGCCTCGCCTTGGTCCTCGCTTCCCCCCACTCGCCTTGCTTTTGGCTTCTCGCTCCCCCCCCTAGTGCCTCGCCCTGCTTCTCGCTCCCCCCACCGGCCTCTCTACGTTCCTAGCTCCTCCCCAGGACCCATCGCTGGACCGGACTTTTTGGGGAGGGGCTAGGGTTTGGCGCGTCGGGAGCCGCGCCTTTGAGAGGGGGGAGATGTTACGGGTGGCAGAACTGAGGGTGAACCACTAGGGGGCCCTCAGTAGGGGTTGTCATGTTGTCTGTTTATGTTTATGTTTTGGCCATGTGTGTGTTAGTTAAGCCCCGCCCTGTCCTATTGTGTGTTGATTAATGTTTCACCTGTTCCTAATGTTTCCTGATTATGTTTCCTATTTATAGTCCTGTCTTTGTCTGCTTGAGTTGCCAGTCCTCGTTTATATGTAGGCCGAAGTGGTGTCGCGGTTTATGTCTCATGTCATGTCTCGTGTGGTTCATGTTAAATAAATCCCCTTTATGTTCACGGAAGCTTCGCGGTGGGTCTGTAATATCCAGCCGGACACCGCCGGTTGTAACAAGGTCCAAATCAACAGGCAGGATTTATGTTAAAATAGCAGGCACAGGTCAGTGATCACAACACAGCATGGCCTAGCACACGCAACAGCAAGTGAACAAAAGCTACGGTAAGGATTGGTAGAATCACACAGAATGTATACATCATGAATTCTGCGAGTGTGAGAGTCAGTTTTAAGGGCACTGTGAGTGACAGTATGAGTAGAAACTGGTAAAGATGATCATAAACCAGTGACAAGACACCAACAAGTAAATGTAGTAGCTTAGTGGCTAAGCTGTTGAATTGCTGCTCAGAAGTTGAATTCAAGTCCCAGGTCCACCTACCAGGTCAAAATAAGGTAAAATGTAAGTTGTTCTGGACAAGGGCACCTGCCAAATGCCAGAAATGTAAATACACTATGTTGCCAAATGTTTTGGGACATCCCTCCAAATCATTGAATTCAGGTGTTGTTTTTCAGTGCACAAAGCAAGGTCTATAAATACATGGATGAGCAAGTTTGGTGTGGAGAAACTTGACTGGCCTTCACAAAGTCCTGACCTCAACCTGATAGAACAGCTTTGGGATGGATTCGAGCGGAGACCTCCGGCCAGACCAAAACTGGGAGGTCTGCCTTTACATGCACATGAATTTAATATGGAGTTGTCCCACCCATTGCAGCTATAACAGCTTCAACTCTTCTGGGAAGGCTTTCCACAAGGTTTAGAAGTGTGTTTATGGGAATGTTTGACTATTCCACTAGAAGCGCATTTGTGAGGTCAGGCACTGATGTTGGACAAGAAGGCCTGGCTCGCAGTCTGTGCTCTAATTCAAGTCTTTATGGACCTTGCTTTGTGCACTGGTGTGCAGTCATGTTGGAACAGGAAGGGGTCATCCCCAAATTGTTCCCAGAGGTTGGGAGCATGAAATTGTCCAAAATGTCTTGGTACGCTGAAGCATTAAGAGTTCCTTTCACTGGAACTAAGGGGCCGAGCCCAACCCCTGAAAAAAAACACCTGAATTCAATCATTTGGAGGGCTGTCCCAAAACTTTTGCCAGTATAGTGTTGGTCTAGGATACAGAGCCCTCTCTGGCCATGTTTGTAGGCCGTGGTTATTCTTGGGAGTTTGAAGTCTTTAAATAAAAAGATATTGCTTGTAATTTAACTAACATAGTCTGCATATTGGCCTGAGGGATGTCGATCATACATTTGAAGCTATTGCCCAGTTAACCTCTGTTGGTAGGCCTTAGGCCTAGTGGTTAAAATGTTGGACTAGTGATTGGAGGTTTGCTAGTTCAAATCCCAGGTCCACCAAGCTTCTACTGCTGGGCCCCTAAGCAAGGCCCTTAACCCCCAGTTGCTCAGTTGTATAAAATGAGATAAATTGTAAGTTGCTCTGGATAAGGACAAAAAATGCCAGAAATGTAAATTCCTAAATAATGTAAATGCTAAATGCCAGAAATGAAATTTACATTTGGCCCCTGGAGCTGGACTTTAGACACCACTGCTTTAAAGAGAGTATCTAGAACTTTATAGTCATAATGATTATGAAGTTTTTACCAAAAGTTGATGGTTTTGAATCTTGTTAAAATTTTCTTCATGGTAAATCTGGAAGTTTTTACTCATTACTCTTGCCTCTATATTGGTCATTAGAGATCTAAATTAATATCTGGATTTCTGTGACAATGTTTGTAATGTTAACCTGCTGGTAAAATAGCTATGCAAATGAAATATCAACGATGTACCATCATGCGTCCAGTTGCATGTTAGATAAACACTAGAAGAGCCAGGCAGCACTTCCTGAAACAGAGCCCAATGATGTCTCCACCCCACAGCAGTAACAGCAGGCTTATAACACGAATCTCTGCTGAAGATCAGACCCTAAAGCCTCCATGTTCTCACAACAGATTGGGGACTAAGTAAGGATCAAGAGATCTACTGTTCCCGGAAATCACTACCTCATTCACTTCACTATCTACTATATAGCCTACTCTATAGATAGCACTAGACCAGGGTTGCCAGATCATATCTTGTTGGTCTAAAAATAAATAGTAGACAACATTTAGGAAAGATATAATTTGGGCACAGTTTGCAATAGTTGGAAAAATTTTCAGCTGCAAAAGAACAAAAACAGTCAATCAAATAGCCCTGATTTCTACACAAACACCTCCTTTGAAAGCATGTGTATTTTTTAAAGAGTGATATCAACATGTTGTCGTCCACTTCATTCTTGTATGAATTGTATATACAGTAGATTTATTATATAATACTGTATGCAGAATGTGAAAGTACAAAAAAAAGTGGTACAAACTGAAAGATGTGAGAAAGATCCAGGAAAAAGTTCGACTAATCCTGCCCACGCCTGAAGAAGGCATGTCCAGTTCTGCTGAGTCTTACAAAAAGTTTGACAAATCCTTCCCACTCACCCCACCCACTCCCACAAAACTTTTGACCAATCTTGTATCTTCCCTGGGAGGTTTGACCAATGATGCCCAACTCCACTGAAAGTTTGACAAACCTGCCATGGTCTTGCATAAAACGTGAATCCCACCTGCTCCTCAGAGGTTTTGACCAATAACTCCTGTTTTTACAGAACTTCTGACCAATACCAAAGACATGCACAGTTATTCTGACAAATACTGTCCCACCTTATAGAATATTTGACCAGTCTTGCCCACTCCTGGAGGAAATATGTTCAGTTCTTACAGAAAATTCTACAAAAGTATGCCACATCCCACAGAAAATTTGATTAATCACACATGATCCTGCAGAGGTTTTGACCAAACCCACAACTTCTGCTAATAGTTTGACTAATCCCTCCCACTGACACAAAAAATTGACTAATCCCATTTCCTTTTCTGCAGCAAGTTGACAAATTCTGAGTCTTGCAGAATATTTTGACCGTTCCTACCCAATCCTGAAGAAAATATGTCCAGTTCTGCCCAGTCCTACAGAAAAATCTATCAATTCCGGTTGAAAATTTGATCAATCCCACCTGCTCCTGTAGAGGTTTTGACCAATCCATCCAACTTCTGCTGAAAGTTTGACTAATCCTTCCCACAAAACGTTTGACTAATCCCCCCATTTCCGTGGAAAGTTTGACAAATCTGGACTCTAGCAGAAAATCTGATCAATCCCACCTGCTCCTGCAAAAATTTTGACCAGTCCCCCCACTTCTGCTGAAAGTTTGACTAATTCCTTCCGCTCCCACAAAATGTTTGACTAATCCCCCCATTTCTGTGGAAAATTTGACAAATCTAGCCTGATTCTTTTTGAGCAAAATTTGGCCAGTCAAATCTACTCATGCAGAGGTTTTATCTGAAGGCTTGTCTAATCCCTCCCACTCCCAAAAAACATTTGACGATCCCATCCATTTCTGTGGAAAGTTTGACAAATCTAGCCTGGGTCTTGCAGAAAATTTGATTCCCACCTACTCCTGCAGAGGTTTCATCCAATCCTTTAACTTCTGCTGAAAGTTGGAACAAATCCTTGCAGAACATTTGATCACTCCCAACCACTGCTGCAGAAGTCTGAACAGATCCAGCCCATTGCTGCAGTGAGATTTACCATCCCTCCCACTCCCTCAAAAAGTTTGACCAATTCTGCTGACTCTGATGGTTATTTTCATTTACACGACTTCATTTTCTAATGAACTTTCCCAAAACATAAACAAGTCAATGATTAAAAAGACATCCATTAATACATCCATACGCAGAATAGAGCGTATATAAAGAATGACCGCATGCTGTAATTGCGTCACTCAGCACCACACGAGCTCCCAGTACACTCCATGCTAATGAACATTTTACTGGAACCTCTGACATCTTGTGTGAGCAGAAAAATCGGCTAGAGTTAAACTAATCAGCCAGTTATACATTACATGCAGTGAGTAAACTGCCTGGCTTTGAAATGAAGGGAGTAGACATGTTGCTGTATCGAGCCTGAAACGCTAATTTACACCAGGTTTTAGGAAGTGGAGAAAATTATGCCAATTAAACAACCTCTAAACTTTTGTCAATTGACTGGAATGTGTAATTAGCCACACTTCTTCAAAGTCGCTTTACCTTTTGTGGTGTTCATATTTTGGAGTATTTTCTCTCAAGTACTTTCCCACATGGTTTGTAAACTGCGCCTTCACTCTTGTATATAACTTACAAACTTTCTTTGGTCAGACTGGGATGTTAGTGTACCTGTACCTGGATGTAAAAAAGCACAACGGCTGCAGATCCGCTGATCCTCACACTGTTACGGGAGACTATTTATTGCTGAAACGCTGTAGTTCTCCCCTGTGGACTCTCTCTTCTTTCTCTGTTAGTGCTGATGCATCACTCGGTATTGAGTGGCTCTGCGACGTCTGTTGTTTATCACTGCTTTATCGCACCAAACCTACCCAGAGGGAGGTCCCTGCTTAAATTGCCTCTTCTAAGCCTTCTTCAGTTTTCCCCCACAATGAATATTTGACGATTTTCTTTTTGTCTTCACAAAAAGAGAGGTTCTTTAAATCTCACTGAGATCTGCTTACAATTTTGGTCTTCATACTTAAAGCTGAAACAATGTGTTTACTGTATCAGCATCAACACACACGCTGAGGCTTTAAGTCTATGTGTCATGAAGTGACATCTGAACCGGAGGCAGGTGCAGTTAAAGTGTTTATCTGGAGGGCAGATGGACTAATCCAAAAATGTCAGGCAAGATCAAGGTCAAAAGCAGTAGCTGGTCAGACGATCCACTAACAGGGAAAACTGGCCTATACTCTTATAAGGAATGGTTCTATATAAAAGCTAA
>JAUCMX010000013.1:22442009-22477009 GCA_033459395.1 Hemibagrus guttatus
GCGAGAGAGAGAGAGAGAGAGAGAGACAGAGAGAGAGAGAGAGATAGAGAGAGATAGAGAGAGATAGAGAGAGAGAGAGAGAGAGAGAGAGAGATAGAGAGAGAGAGAGATAGAGAGAGAGAGAGAGAGATAGAGAGAGAGAGAGATAGAGAGATAGAGAGAGAGAGAGAGATAGAGAGATAGAGAGAGTAGAGAGAGAGAGAGAGAGAGAGAGAGAGAGAGAGTTTACTATTAGTTTAGATTACTATGAAAATGATAATGCATTAGAATGAGTGTAGCTGTAGACATGTCAATCAACACCTTCTGACCAATCAGAATTGGGATTTTAGACCAATCTCGGACAGATTCATTTCATTTTATTTCTCTGTGAGCTTCAGAAGAGAAAACAGACAAGAAGCCTAAATAAATGAGAGCTAAATAAAAGCCCCAGTTACAGCCGGAGCCATGTGAAATCTGTTCGCTTTGTTGTTGTTGTTTTTTTGTGGGGTTTTTTTTGTGTTGTTGGTCTTGTTAAGGTTTTGGCTTAAAGCGCTCGTCTAAATTGCTGTCTATGTTTCTCCATAATGGGAGAGACATTTAAAATAGTCTTCCTGGATCTCATTTTACGAGTCATTAAAAATAAATTGGAGACATCCATCCTAATGATAAGTGGTTTTTTCTTTCTTTTTTTTTATTTTCTTTTAAAAATCTGGTCCACTTAGAAAAACATTTTGTTTCAGTGGTTCATTGTTATAGTCCATGTACAAATCAGTGGATTTTGAGAGAGAAAATAAAAAAAGGTTAAATATGCCGATTGCTAAACTAATGAGGGGTGAAGAAGACAAAAAAAAAAAAAGTTTTAGCAGAAATTGTTGGCAAATCCATCGATGCATGAATTGCTAAAAAATGAATACAACGACAAAATAAAAGAACAAAATAAAGTACATTATGTCGAGTACAGGCTGGCACGGTGGCTTGGTGGTTATCATGTTTGCCTCACACCTCCAGGGTTGAGGGTTTGGTTCTCACCTCCGCTGTGTGTGTGGAGTTTTCATGTTCTCCCCGTGCCTCGGGTGTTTCCTCCCCCGGTCCAAAGACATGCATTGTAGGTTGATTTAAATCTCTAAATTGTCCATAGTGTGTGATTGCGTGAGTGAATGAGAGTGTGTGTGTGTGCCCTGTGATGGGTTGGTGCTCCGTCCACGGTGTATCCTGCCTTGATGCCCGATGACGCTTGAGACGCCTGAGGGACAGGCTCCACGTGACCCGAGAATAGATCGGATAAGCGGTAGACAATGATTGAATGTTGAGTACAACTGAACTAATTCTAATTAAAAGCAATAATATTAGGAACAGTTGTTTAATAATATTAGGAACAATCTGTGGAACAGTTTTAGGAATAAGAATAGTTTCTGCTTTGAGCTTTAAATAAATAAAAATAAATAAATAAATAAATTAACTTAGTCTCGTAGCTACAAATGCATAGTCACTTGATTCAGCCTTTCACTGCATGTTGTGTCATTAAAATTGTTTATAAAATCTAAATCTGACATGGTATATTCATATTTCATTTAACATTATACTCAAAGTATTTCGTCAAAATGTTAGAAATAAATTCTAAAATTCTAAAATAAATGTGAGAAAATAAATCAGCAGATCAGCATCTTCTTCTTCTTCTTCTTTTTCTTCTTCTTTCGGCTTTTCCCTTCAGGGGTCGCCACAGTGAATCATCTCTCTCCACCGATCCCTATCTTCTGCATCCTCAACACTTGCACCCACTAGCTTCATATCCTCATTAATTCCATCCATATACCTCCTCTTTGGCCTTCCTCTTTGCCTCCTGCCTGGCAGCTCCATGTCCAACATTCTCCTACCAATATACTCACTCTCCCTCCTCTGAACATGTCCAAACCATCTTAATCTGGCCTCCCTAACTTTGTCCCCCAAACGTCCAACATGAGCTGTCCCTCTGATGTACTCGTTCCTAATCCTGTCCAATCTTGTCACTCCCAAAGAGAACCTCAACATCTTCAGCTCTGCTACCTCTAGCTCTGACTCCTGTCTCTTCCTCAGTGACACTGTCTCTAAACCATACAGCATGGCCGCTCTCACCACTGTCCTGTACACCTTCCCCTTGATTCTCGCTGATATTTTCCTATCACACAGAACTCCCCACACCTTTCTCCACCCATTCCAACCTGCCTGTACTCGCTTCTTTACCTCTTTCCCACACTCTCCATTACTCTGGACTGTTGACCCCAAGTACTTAAACTCCTGTACCTTCTTCACCTCTTCACCCTGTAACCTTACTGTTCCACTTCCCTCCCTTTCATTCACACACATGTACTCAGTCTTACTACGACTGACTTTCATTCCTCTTCTCTCCAGCGCAAACCTCCACCTCTCCCAGTTTTCCTCCACCTGCTCCCTGCTCTCACTACAGATCACAATGTCATCTGCAAACATCATTGTAAAAGGAGACTCCTGTCTGACAACTGGTCCATCACCATAGCAAACAGGAAGGGCCTCAGAGCCGATCCCTGATGCAGTCCCACCTCCACTTTGAACTCCTCTGTCTGACCTACAGCACACCTCACCACTGTCCTGCTCCTCTCATACATGTCCTGCACCACTCTGACATACTTCTCTGCTACTCCTGACTTCCTCATACAGTACCACAGCTCTTCTCTTGGCACCCTGTCATACGCTTTCTCCAAGTCTACAAACACACAGTGCAACTCCCTCTGACCATCCCTATACTTCTCCATCAAAATTCTCAGAGCAAAAATTGCATCAGTTGTGCTCTTTCTGGGCATGAAGCCATACTGCTGCTCACAAATTTCCACTACTTCCTTAACCTAGCTTCCACTACTCTTTCCCATAACTTCATTGTATGGCTCATCAACTTTATCCCCCTATAGTTGCTGCAACTCTGCACGTCACCCTTATTCTTAAAGATCGGCACTAGCACACTCCTTCTCCATTCTAGGTACTCCGTACCTAGTGTACAACTCGTCATATGCCTTCTGCTTGACCTTAGACACCTCCGTCTTCACTTTGCGCTGTAACTCCTTGTATTCCTGTCTATTCTCTTCAGTCCTGTCCATGTCCCACTTCTTCTTGTCTAACCTCTTCCTCTGGATACTATCCTGAACTTCCTCATTCCACCAGCAAGTCTCCTTATCTTCTTTCCTCCTTCCAGATGACACACTCAGCACCTTTCTCCCTGTCTCCCTGATTACTTCTGCTGTAGTTTCCCAGTCATCTGGCAGCACTACCTGACCACCCAGAGCCTGCCTCAACTTCTGTCTAAATTCCTCACAATATTCCTACTTTTTCAGCTTCCACCACTTGGTTTTCTTCTCTATCTCTATCTTTGACCTCTTCCTCTTACAGACCATCAAAGTCATCCTACACACCACCATCCTATGCTGTCTGGCTACACTCTCTCCCACTACCACTTTACAGTCACTAATCTCTTTCAGATTGCCTCTTCTACATAGGATGTAGTCTACCTGTGTTCTCCTACTTCCACTATTGTAAGTCACTCTATGCTCCTCCCTCTTCTGAAAATAAGTGTTAACCACAGCCATGTCCATCCTCTTAGCAAAGTCCACTACCACCTGTCCTTCTAGGTTCCTTTCCTTAACTCCAAAATTGCTCATCACATCCTCTTAGCAAAGTCCACTACCACCTGTCCTTCTAGGTTCCTTTCCTTAACTCCAAACTTGCCCATCACCTGTGTTCCCCTCACCAACATGTCCATTAAAATCCGCTCCTATCACCACTCTCTCACCTGTGGGAATACTCTCCATCACCTCATCTAATTCACTCCAGAATCTCTCTTTCTCCTCTAACTCACAACCTACCTGTGGGGCATAACCACTAACAACATTCAACATCACCCCTTCAATCTCTAACTTCAGACTCATCACCCTGTCTGACACTCTCTTCACCTCCAGGACATTCCTCACAAACTCCTCCTTCAGGACCACACCTACCCCATTTCTCTTACTATCCACACCATAATAAAACAGCTTGAATCCTGCTCCTATACTACGAGCCTTGCTACCCTTCTACCTGGTCTCCTGTACACACAGTATATCCACCTTCCTTCTCTCCATCATATCAGCCAGCTCTCTACCTTTCCCTGTCATAGTACCAACATTCAGAGTTCCTATTCTCAGTCCTACACTCTTACCTTTCCTCTTCTTTCTCTGTCTGTGCATTCTCCTCCCTCCTCTACTTCTTCAATCAGCAGATCAGCATGATTTCATAAAAATACAAGTCAAGTCAAGTCAAGAAGCTTTTATTATCATTTCAACCACATATAGCTGACAAGAAGAGAAAGTTGGCATAGTTCAGTTCTGGCTGTTGAGGAGCCTGATGGCTTGTGGGAAGAAACTGTTACACAGTCTGGCTGTAAGAGCTTCTGATGCTTCAGTACTTCTGATGCTCTTTCCAGATGGCAGGAGGGTGAAGAGTGTGTGTGAGGGGTGTGTGGGGTCATCCACAATGCTTTTGGCTTTGCAGATTCAGCGTGTGGTGTACATGTCCATGATAGAGGGGAGAGAGACTCCACAGATCTTTTTAGCTGTCCTCACTATCCGCTGCAGGGTCTTGCAATTCCCAAACCAGGCATCGACGCAGCTGTTCAGGATGCTCTCGATGGTCCCTCTGTAGAATGTGGTCAGGTTAGGGGGGAGGGAGATGGGCTTTCCTCAGCAGTAATAGTTATTCATCCGCAGGAAGTAGAGATGTGCTGGGCTTTCTTGCTGATGGAGCTGGTGTTGAGTGACCAGGTGAGGTTCTCTGCCAGATGTACATCAAGGAATTTGGTGCTCTTGACGATCTCCACAGAGGATCCATCAATGAACAGCGGAGTATGGCCACTCTGTGCTCTCCTAAAGTCAACAACCAACTCCTTAGTCTTGTTGACATTCAGAGACAGGTTGTTGGCTCTACACCAGGCTGTTAGTTGTTGCACCTCCTCTCTATACGCTGACTCGTCGTTCTTACTGATGAGAGCCACCATGTTCATGTCATCTGCGAATTTGATGATGTGGTCTGAACTGTGCATTGCTGCACAGTCATGAGTCAGCAGGGTGAACAGCAGGGTGAACAGCAGTGGGCTAAGCACACAGCCCTGAGGAGCTGAAGTGCTCAGTGTGGTGGTGCCAGAGATGCTGTTCCCAATCTGGACTGACTGAGGTCTCCCAGTCAGGAAGTCCAAGATCCAGTTGCAGAGGGAGGTGTTCAGGCCCAGCAGGCTCAGTTTCTCAATCAGGTGCTGAGGGATGATTGTGTTGAATGCTGAACTGAAGTCAATGAACAGCATTCGTACGTATGAGTCCTTATTGCCCTGGGGGAGTGCCAGGTGGAGGGTTGTGGTGATGGCATCATCCATGGAGCACTTAGGATGATACGCAAACTGCAAGAGGTCCAGTGAGGGTGGTAGCTGGGTCTTGATGTGCCTCATGACAAGCCCCTCGAAGCATTTCATCACAATGGATGTGAGTGTGACAGGACAATAGTCATTGAGGCATGAAACTGTACACTTCTTCGGCACGGGGATGATGGTCATTGTCTTGAGGCATGTAGAAACAATGGCGCTGCTCAGGAGGATGTTGAAGAAGTCAGTGAAGACATCCACTAGCTGTACTGCACATTCCCTGAGCACTTTGCCAGGAATGTTGTCTGGTCCAGCAGACTTCCATGGGTTAACTCTGCATAGAGTTCTCTTCACGTCAGCCATGGAAAAACAGAGCACCTGGTCATTAGGAGGAGGGATGGTCTTCCTCGCCGCTACACTGTTCTGTGCCTTGAAAAGAGCATAGAAGTCATTCAGTGCATCTGGGAGGGAGGCAGCACTATCAGAGGCAGATGGTGTGGTCTGCCACATGCGCCGAGAGTCTCTGCTTTCCTCTGTTGTCCTGATGGCTCAGGACAGTTTGGCCCTTGCTGTTTTTAAGGCCAACTTATCCTCAGCTCTGAAGGTGGAGTCTCTCGACTTCAAGAGAGCACGCACTTTTGCAGTCATCCACGGCTTCTGGTTGGAGCGTGTGGTGATGGTCTTGGAGATGGTCATGTCATCGATGCACTTGCCGATGTAGCTGGTCACTGATGTCGTGTTCTCCTCCAAGTTGATAGAGTCGCTGTTGGTTGCAGCCTCCATGAACATACTCCAGTCAGTGCACTCAAAACAGTCCTGAAGAGCAGAGATGGCTCCTGTTTGCCAGGTTCTCACCTGTTTCAGAACCGTTTTAGAGCGTCTGATGAGTGGTCTGCATGCTGGAATTAGTATAACAGAGATGTGGTCTGAGTAGCCGAGGTGGGGGCGGGACTCTGCACGATACGCGCCGGGAATGTTTGTGTAGGCTAAAACAAACAAAAAGCACCATTAATGGATCCAGAGTGGCCGATGCGTGCTACTGCTGTGCCGCCATCTTACAAAGAAACACTAGGTTTTTTATTTGGTTAAAAAAATTACACATAATATCAGGTGTGAAGAAAGGGGTGTGCTTAAGATTTATGTATTTTATTTCACAAAAAGCAAAACCACAAATAAAGGGGCGGAGTTTGAAAGATTAATATATTGCATTTAGCATATAGTCAGTTTATTTGTATTTGTTTGTGGCGGATTTCATTACTGCTAAAGAAATTGCACCCAAAAGATTGGCGATGAAAGGATGAGTAAGTAAATAAGATTAGGAAGAAGAAGTTGCCTTCAGCTGCTCCCTGTTCAGGGTCACCACAGCAGACCAACTGGTCCGCACAACAACTTGGCACAGGTTTCCGGGCTTGGGACCAGCGCTGCATCCAGTGGCTGGGGTTTGGGCATTGGCTGGAAATTGAACGCGGGTCTTCTGCATAGTAGGCGAAAAACCTATCACTGAGCTACCAATGCCCTCCAAATAAGATTAGGAAAGTTTTGTATATTTATAGTTTTTTTTTTTGTTTAAACTCCATTTAGTCTGACAAAGTTTTTAGTTACTTGATTATGAGTTTGTTTATTCATGATGTTTTAATCTGGGTGTTATTTTTTGAGTGCTAGAAGGTTCCTGAACTTTGAAATCAGGTTCTCGTGGCTCTGGATAACTGTGTATATCTAAGAAAAGATGATTTGAAGCTTGATTAGAGATCGTTTCTGTTATACTTACTGCATAACTGTTATATACATAACCTTGCGAAAAAGAAAGGTTAAGAAAAAACCTCATAAACATAAAAGGAGCAGAAATTGCTGTGTACAGTAGGAGATGAGAAGCATTACAGCATGACCGTACGCTCGGGTTACAGAGACACCCAGGAGCTCCAAGGTGTCAGTGCTCATCTTATTAACCAGCCTCAAAGTCTCCTTAATGAAACCTCCCCCTCTGAATCTCACATTCCACACATCTATGAGCTATAAGCTCTGCGTCGCCATGGAGACCAATATTTACCAAAAAAAATTGTAAAAAAAAAGTATACAGCTTTACTGTGTACACAAAGTAAATGTGATGATAGATGACCAAATATACACTGATTGTCTTTTTTTTAGATTAAGCTCATTCAATAAAACTGAGAGAGAGAGAGAGAGAGAGAGAGAGAGAGACAGAAAGAGACAGGCAGATAGAGAGAGAGAGTGAGAGAGACAGACAGAGAGAGAGAGACAGAAAGAGACAGGCCAAGAGAGAGA
This sequence comes from Hemibagrus guttatus, assembly GCA_033459395.1. Taxonomy (NCBI): domain Eukaryota; kingdom Metazoa; phylum Chordata; class Actinopteri; order Siluriformes; family Bagridae; genus Hemibagrus; species Hemibagrus guttatus. Next base: position 22,449,664 of record JAUCMX010000013.1, read on the forward strand.
CAAACTGAGACAGGCAGATAGCGAGAACGAGAGTGAGAGAGACAGACAGAGAGAGAGAGAGAGAGAGAGAGAGAGAGAGAGAGAGAGACAGAGAGACTTTTTTTTTTTTTTTTTGACTTTACAAAACTTTATTTACACAAGTCACATATCATACACAGAGTGACTTAAATAAATAAATAAATAAATAAATAAATAAATAAATCCATAAAGTAAATAAGAGTGTATTGAAATATTTTCAGTAAATGAGTTAAACAGTAGTGATGATTAGTTTAGCTCTGCTGCAAAGTTAAGTTCTCCTTCTGCAACAGAGCACACAGCATTCTCACAACACCACACACACTTAAACACGTCCAAATCATTCATACTCTTGTAAAAATTAAAATCAATTAAAATTCTTGATTTGATCAGCCTCTTTAAAATTCTTGTGGCCTCGCAGTCAGTGTTTTGTGCTACCCGGTTTTTCCGGCTCAGGTATATTGCCATTTTTGCCTGACCAAAGATAAAATTGATCAGTTGGCACCTGAACCTGTGTTTCCTGATGTACTTAAAACCAAGAATAAAACACTGAACAGTAAAATCAACATTAAAAGACCTTAAAATGCTCCGTAAAAACACAAACAGTGACTGTAACCTGGAGCAGTGAATAAAAGCATGAAAAACAGTTTCTCTCTGTGAACAAAAAGGACAGTCATGTACAACATCAGGGTTTAAAACAGAGATAAAAGAGTTCACAGAGATAATACCATGTAAAATCCTCCATTGGAGGTCGGCAGCTCTTTTGGTTAACGGTGGTTTATACAGTGCCCTCCACTCTGGTTTAACATCATCACTAAAACCCAGAACACTTCTCCATGGGGTGTCTACCCTCCCACTCAGCTTCTTCTTATTTAAAACCTTAACACAGGCTCTGTAGAGCAGCTTCCCCGACACTGACCCAAAGTCCATCTCCCCGTCGCTCCGGCACTCCAGGAGGGGGCCTGCACACCCGTCGAGGTCAGGAGCAATGTTCAGCCGGGGAAAGGGTTCGTCCTCTGCAGGACCAGTCTCTGTATGTTGATAGCCCATCAGCTGAACACGCTCCTCTGATGTAAGTGCAGAGCTCCAGCGGTGTAGGAGCTGATTGACAACACGCCGGGACCGCAGTCCCATACGCGCTGCCAGGTCCTCTGCCCTTGACAAATCTGACCCCGCGACGTTCACGAGCTCCCGGAGCGTCACAATGCCCGAGGAGACGAGTGTTCTGGACAGTGCAGGGACGGTCACACCGGAGATGTCCAGTCGCCTGCTGTATACCAGAGGCTCCTCCAGCAGCCAGTGTACTGTTCGACAGCCCTTGTTTTGTTTTTTAAAAACATTCCAGATCTTAAAAAGTCCACGGTAAAACATTGGTAATCCAGAAATGTCCAGCATTTTGGTGTCCATTAAAAACAAAGCTCTGTCCAGCCCCAGTCCTTTAACTGTATGTAATAATCCACTGGCTGCTGCTCTCCATACTAGGTCTCTGGGTCCAGTGAGAAGTCTCTGGATGAACTGGAGTCGGAAGGCTGCGGCTCTGCTAGATAGCTGGACCAGCCCCTGCCCTCCTTCCTCTTTCGGCAGGTGGAGAACGCTCTGTGGAATCCAGTGTAGACCGTCCCAGAAGAAGTCCACCAACTGGGCCTGGATGTTTGCTAGCAGGTTCGGCGGCGGATCTACGCATGCCAGCTTGTGCCAGAGGGACGACGCGGCGAGGTTGTTGATAACCAGCATTCACCCCCTGTAAGACATCTTCGGGACCAGCCGCTTCCACCTGCTCAGTCTGCCCTTCACGTGCTCTACAGAACCTTCCCAGTTTTTGTTTAAAAATTCATTGGTCCCCAGGTAGACACCCAAATATTTAAAACCACCTCTTTTCCACGCTAAGCCTCCTGGTAGTGTAGGTTGCCCACCTCCCCACTCCCCAACAAAAATGGCTTCAATCTTTGTCCAGTTAACCTTGGCAGAGGATAAAATCTGAGAGTCATTTAAAATAGCAGTTAAAACATTCACGTCTTCTTGTGTGTTTATCATGACTACCAGATCATCTGCATAAGCTGATAAATATACTGAGGCATTAGCGTGTGGAATATTAAAACCAGATAGAAAACTCCTTAACTTGTTTAAAAGAGGTTCAATCGCCAGAGAGTACAACATGCCTGAGAGGGAACAGCCCTGCCTGATCCCTCTGTACACTCTAAAAGGGGCACATAAACCACCATTAACCTTCAGTACCCTCTCAATTTCACAGTACAACACCCTGATCATGGCTACAAAACCTGGGTTGAACCCGAAGGTTTCCAGCACCTTCCACAAATATTCATGCTCTACCCGGTCAAAAGCCTTTTCCTGATCTAGGAAAATCAGACCAGTCTTCAAGCCCAATAGCCTGGAGACGTCCAAAATGTCACGAATCAAATACACGTTATCGAATATGTACCTATCAGGCACACAGTACGTCTGGTCCTGGTGAATAAGCCGCTCCATTACCTTAGTCAGTCTCGAGGCTAATGCTTTTGAGAGCAGCTTGCACTCAGTGCACAGCAGTGAGATGGGGAGCCAGTTCTTCAGGTGTGTCAGGTCTCCCTTTTTCGGCAGCAGGGTCAGGACGGCCCTCCTGCAGCTCAATGGGAGCTCACCTCTCTGTATACTGTCCCGTAGGACATCCAGCACGTCCTGCCCTATGACAGCCCAGAAAGCCTTGTAAAACTCAGCCGGGAGACCATCTATACCTGACGCCCGTCCATTCTCCATTCTCTGGAGAGCCTCATGAAGCTCCTCCAGCGACAGCTCCCTGTCCAATTCTCTGGCCGCTCGCTCAGAGAGCTTTGGCAGGCCCACGAGGAAGCTGTCCTCCACCACTTGTGCCCCTGACCACTCACTGCTGTACAGCTTTGAGTAAAAGCTTACTGTCTGCTTGCGAATTTCAGTGGACTCAGATAAGAGGTCCCCTGATTCTGTTCGCACAGCATGTATGAATCTTTTCTGTCCATTCTTTTTCTCTAAACTGAAAAAGAACTTAGAAGGAGCGTCCATCTCGGCTGCGCTTTTAAAGCGTGAGCGGACCAGCGCCCCCTGGGCTGTAATGTCTAACAGGTCGTTCATTTTGGCTTTTTTACTTTTGAGGGCTTCAATATGCCCTTGATCTCCGGTGGCCTCCAAACGCTGGAGTTCCACTATTTCTATCTCCAGAGCTTTCAGAGATCTAACAATGTCTCTTGTGACGTTGAGAGTGTACTGTTGACAAAAAACTTTGATTTGTGCTTTAGTAAAATCCCACCACACCTGAAACGTCTTCTAAAAGTGCAGTGTTAAAATGCCAGTAAGCACTCCTAGGTTTAACGTTCTCTTTAGTGACCGTACACTGTACCATGCTATGGTCAGAGATACTTACTGGAACAATAAAACACTGTGTAAAAAGCGTTAGCTGGTGTTTAAAACCATAAAAGCGATCTAGTCTTGCCAGGGAGGGTGAGTTGTCTATGGCATGGGCCCACGTGTACTGTCTCTTGTTCTTATTAAAAATTCTCCATATGTCACTTAACTTGTGGGCCTCCATCACCTCCCACAAACGCTTACGGGAAACCACGTGAGGTTCTGCGTGGTTCCGATCCAAATCATCCGTAGTACAGTTAAAATCTCCACCCAGAATTAAAATATCTGCAGTGTCGCAGTCAGCAATAACATTGCTCAACGTGTCTAAAAAACCCATCCTCTCCACTGCACTGGTGGGAGTGTACACACAGATAAAAACTAAAACCTCATTCTCATAAAAAGCTTTCACTTTTAAAAGCCTCCCAGTTAAAATCTCTTCAACTGAATAAGAACAAGGGATAAAATTGCGAGCAAAGAGCAAGGCGACTCCACCACTGAGTGATGTGTTATGGCTTAAAATCACCAACCCATCCCACTCCTTCACCCAATCAGCAGCATTGCTGATATCACTGTGGGTTTCCTGCAGCATAACAACATCAATGTGCTTCTGCTTTTAAAGACCATAGAGTTTAGCTCTCTTATTCTGCTCTCTTGCTCCATTAATATTTAAACTCACAATATTAATTCCCATCATTAAAATAAATAAAATAAATAAAACCAAACAGAGGGTAATAACTACTCTAACATAAAAAACACCACACATTATTCATCGTCAGAGTTTTCCCTATTCACTCTCGTTATCAGTTTCTTCAGACGGAAAATTTCTACATCAACAAACGCTCCTTCTCTTCTGAAGAACTTAACATTGTGAATGAACTGTTTGCGGTCAGGGAAAAACTCTTCCAATGCGACATTCTTCTGCCATTTGGTGTTCCTTAAAAACTCTTTAATGTCCTCTGCACTATAAACGACATTAATCTGTTCCTCTTGAGAATCAAAAGTTAAAACCGAGTCTGAGATGCAGTCATCACTGTCTGATTCTCGTTCCTCCACCTTCGTATCTTTCCTAGCCTGCTTTTTCCCTTGTCCCTTACCTTGTTTTTTCCTTTTATTCGGTACTTTGAAAACGGGCTCATCCGCCATGTCCATGTCTCCCCCGTCCCCCTGCACTGGTGTAGTGTCCGGTGTTTCCATGCGGTCGCCCTGCACCTCTGCACCTGCCTCTGTTAGCGCAGGCGGCTCCAGCACTGCTCCAGAACCCACTGAGCTTTTCTCAGCAGACCACGGCTTCTTCCGGTCTGGTCGAGCCGAGCGTGGCTCTGCCGCAGCCGGTTCGGCCGTGCGTGGCTTTTCCGGGGCTGACGTAGCTCCAGTGAGCGTCTGGGCTGCAGGCTGGGCTTGGGGCTCACTCTCCGTCAGGTCCGGTGCAGCGGCAGCTCCGGGGCCCTCGGCAGCCGGCCGGACCGCGGCCGCAGGGGGAACGACCCCGGCCGGTTCGGCCACGTCCTGCCCCGGTCGCTCAGAAACACCGGGGTCACTCTGCCTCTCAGGGCAGGCCCGAGCGAGATGTCCAGTAGTTGTAGTAGTTGTAGTAGTAAATGGCCACATTTAAAACACTTAATGTCTGTATCAGAAGAGACAAAGATGTTGTAGTCGAAGCCTTCAACGGTAAATTTAAAAACAACGTTCAGCTCACCGACACCTTCTTTAAGCACCATAAAAACCATTCTTCTGAAAGACACCAAGTGTTTCACCAGTGAGGACTTACAGCCAAGAAGGATTTTCTTAATGGGGGAGACCATTCGCCCGTACCGAGACAGCTCTTTACCGATAGCCTCATCAGAAATAAAAGGAGGGACATTAGACAACATGACTTTCTTAGCAGGGGAACTGAGGGGAGAAACCAATATCATCTCATTATTCACGACAATACCATTCTGGGTCAGTTTTCTCACTTTATCTACATCGTTCAAGAAAACCACAATAGCACTGTTCATTCTTGAGGCAGAGACGATGTTCTCATGCCCCACCACGTTACCGACTGCAAGGCAACAGTCTTCCACACTCGCCGCACACACTATACGCACACCGTGTCGGCGAGTCAACCTCTCACACACCGTCGCGTTCGGATCCGCCATCACCATGCTTCACCGACACGCTGCTCTCACACACTCTCACACACACACACACACACCACACCTGCACACGCACACGCAGTTATTCTTCGCGCACACGCGCGCGCACACGCGCACACACACACACACACACACACATACACACACAAATAAATAAATAAATAAATAAATAAATAATCCGAGATATTACATGGAAAAAAAACGCACTTTAGTGCCGAAAAATTGGCAAAACGCCAAACGCTCTCACGCGCTCTACACGCCACCCTCGCTTCTCCGCCACACATGCGCAGAGAGAGAGAGAGAGAGAGAGAGAGAGAGAGAGAGAGAGAGAGAGGAGAAAGAGAGGGAGAGATACAGACAGACAGGCAGCGGGAGAGAGGAGAGAGAGAGAGAGGAGAGAGAGAGAGAGAGAGAGAAAGACAGAGAGAGAGAAAGACAGACAGACAGACAGACAGAAAGAGAGACAGACAGACAGAGACAAGCAGATAGAGAGAGAGAAAGACAGAGAGAGAGAGAGAGACAAAGAGACAGAGAGTGAGAGGAGATACAGACAGAGAGAGAGAGAGAGAGAGAGAGAGAGAGAGAGATGAACAGACACTCAGTACAGACCATTAAAAATAGAGAAGCATTTAAAATCTGTTCTGAATTCCTCAAACCCTTTGTGTCCCATCATCTTTATAAAATTATCACAGCTTCACTTCCTCTTCATTACAGATTATTCAGAAAGGCGTGACTCATCCTCGGCCACCCATAAAACTACATTTCTCAGTTCTTCTTCATAATCAATGAACGGACACAAAAATAAACATTAAACTTTACAGGTGTATGATTACTGAGTACCTTCAGTTCAGTGTGGACATCATGTGTGATTTCAGTATCTAAAATCAAAATCTACAAATAACCTGACGCATCACCTGACCTGTCACATGACCCGTTATTTCTAATCTCACTTCCTGGATTTCTAATCACGTTGGTTAAAATACATGTTATTGTAGTGTTGATTCTGAGTAGTTCTCAGAATCAGGGACTCAAAGTCGCTACCTCAGAGTTCCAGGGTTCGTGGTTCAATCCTGACCTCAGGTTGCAGCCATTTTGGATTTTCACATGTTCTTTGTGTATCTACATGGGTTCTTAAGGTTTTTTCCCCACCTCTAAAAACATACTACTGTCTAAATTGACTTTTTTGATTACAACAGCAGATCTATAGCATTTAGAACTCTACACATGTACAAGAAATAAAGTTAAATACACAATTTCCTACGTCCTGTATATCCTGAGTGACAGATGTCTCGTCCAATCAGCGGTAAGAATTCCATTCACAAACTATAAACTACAAACTGGGGGGGGCATGGTGGCTTGGTGGTTAGCACATTTACCTCACCCCTCTAGGGTTGGTGTTTTGATTCCCGCCTCCGCCGTGTGTGTGGAGTTTGCATTTTCTCCCCGTGCCTCAGGGGTTTCCTCCGGGTTCTCCGAATTCCTCCCCCGGTCCAAAGACATGCATTGTAGGTTGATTGGCATCTCTAAATTATCTGTAGTGTGTGATTACATGAGTGAAGTGTGTGAGAGTGTGTGTGTGTGTGTGTGCCCTGCAATGGGTTGGCACTCCATCCAAGGTGTATCCTGCCTTGATGCCCAGTGATGCCTGAGATAGGCACAGGCTCCCTGTGACCCGAGAATAGATCGGATAAGTGGTACAGACAGTGAATGAACTACAAACTACCTTTTCCAGGTTGTCTGAATTGTCTGAATCCCGAGCTAATCACTCTGTGCGGCCTAACTGTAGACTGGGTCATAGCAAGCATTTTTGTGAAGAGGATCCGTGTGAAACCATCCACAGGATCCGAAGCGCAGCATCAGGATGAATCAGGAGTTTGAAAGGAGCCCCAGCAGGAGAAGTGTGTTAGGCACGGAGTTATATCTGTGGCTTTCATGATTATCAGTGTGACACTGAGTTATGTAATGCCTCCAGTGGTGCTCTCGACAAGTCAAGTTCTCTCTTTGCTTTAATGGAGTTATATAACCCCATTTATTGTCTATGGCTGTTTACAATGTCACTGTTTTAATTCATTTGGAATCATATTCCATATATTTTCATATTCATAATACAAACATGCATGAAGTACCACTTTCAGGTCCATTTATATTAGAAACAATTTGTGCGATATTAAACCAATTTCAGTTACTGGATAACATACCATCTGTAAGGCAGTGGATCTGGAGGCCACTGAGAGCAGAACATGAAGAGCAGAGTGATTAGCGGCCATCTGCACACTCGCAATTTGTTTGTTCGTCTCTTAGTTTCCGAACACGGAAAACACGGAAAAAGTCCTCTGACTGTATAGGGCTATTTCTCTTCAAGCGTCAGACGCTTTGGATGATTAAATTCATTTGAGACGTTTTATTTGTCAAGAGAAGAGCAATATTAAAAATGTCTAGTGTACATGCTCTTATGCAAGAGCAAATAAATGAATCACGTTTCCTCAAGACACCGAGCTCGACAAGCAAACATCTGTGGCGTAATTTAAGGCGCCTCCACAGACTCGCTAACTCCCAAGCATAAACAGTAAGTAGAAAAATCTCAGCTCCGAAATGACTTTTAAAGGGCGAATAACGGGTTTATTTGCTAGCTGAGAGAATACTTAGATGGTGAACCACCGAAACATGTGAGGAAAATAAATCACCTAATTTCAAGGGAATGTGCAGCGAGTCTCCATATCGTTCCTACCTGAATGAGACGTGAGCAGGAGATCCTGAGGAAATGAGCTGACAGCGAGGGGAACACATCCTGAGTGACAGGTTAGATAACAAATGTCCTTTCCTGTTTTAATGAAATAAACTCACTTCTCCTTTTTTTTTTGTAACTATATTTAAAGTCTGGTTTATGAAGCCTAAGTGGTAAAGGAAAAAAAAAACCTTTATATCCAATAATAGAGCATTATAACAGGATAACAATAGCTAATTTAGTTCATAGTATATTGATTTAGCCAATAATAATAATAATAATAATAATAATAATAATAATAATAATAATAAGCTAGTGTAAAGACGCTCAGGCGGCGTTAGGATCCATATGCAGATGTTTTAATGCAATCCACAGGAAACAAATCCGAATCAGTAAGCAATAGACGTAAAAGTGAGGCAGGCGAAGGTAGGTACATAATAAGGCGGTCCAATCCAAGCAACAAAACAATGGGTAATCTAAAAGGCAGAAACAGAGCAAATGGGCAACGGTCATACACAGGATAGCAAAATAATGAATACGGAAACGCTCAGTAAGACAGGTAAACTGGCAATACTTCGCGATGAGTGAGAGCATAGCCATGCTTAAATGTCTACCAAACAGGAAGTAACCAATGAAGCAGAGGGAGCGGCAGACAGTCAGTACTCGAGAGAGGGCTCCCTCTGCTGGCATGGCATTACAGAATCCCCCCCTTAGGAGCGACTCCTGGCGCTCTACGAGGACGTCCCCGTGGTCGCGGTGCAGGACGATCGGGTCTGGCTCGATGAAAGTCCTCAATCAGTGATGGGTCCAGGATGTCGTGAACAGTTACCCATGATCTCTCCTCAGGTCCGTATCCCTCCCAGTCCACCAGATATTGGAGCTGACCCCCTCTCCATCTGGAGTCCAGCAACTCCCTTACCGCATATGCCGGGGCTCCGTCAATGTCCAGCGGTGGAGGTGGCTCCCGGTTCTCGACATTGGGGTCAGCATCCGGGTGGACCTGTTTGAGGAGGGAAACATGGAAGGAGGGAGAGACACGATAATTAGCAGGAAGCTCCAGCTGGTAAGTGACCTCATTAATCTGTCTCAAGATTTTGAATGGGCCTACATACCTTGGACTTAGCTTCCTGCTGGGTAGCCGCAACATGAGGTCCCGTGTGGAGAGCCAGACCCTCTGTCCCAGTTAGTAGGGAGGATGTGGGCGACGGCGTCTGTTGGCCTGGATCGCCTGACTCCTGACAGCCCTTTGCAGACGTACATGTGCGCTGTCCCACACCCTCTCACTACGACGAATCCAGTCATCGATTGCAGGGACCAGAGAAGGTTCACCAGACCACGGGAACATGGGGGATTGGTATCCTAGTACGCATTGAAACGGAGTGAGACCAGTAGATGAATGCCTTAATGAGTTCTGCCCATGGTAGAAACTCTGACCAACGATGCTGTTCACGACCACAGTATGACCTGAGATACCTGCCAATCTCTTGGTTCAGTCTCTCCACTTGCCCGTTAGACTGTGGATGGTAACCTGAAGTCAAACTCACGTTGATGTCCAGCTGCTTACAGAAAGCTTTCCATACTTGTGACGTGAATTGTGTTCCTCTGTCAGAAACGATGTCTTCAGGTATACCATAGACTCTAAAGACCTGATGGAACAGTGATTGAGCGGTTTCCATGGCCGTGGGGAGGCCCTTCAGAGAGATTAACCGGCAGGCTTTTGAGAAACGGTCAATGGCTACCAGAATCGTGGTAAATCCCTTTGATGGGGGCAGATCAGTGACAAAGTCTATAGAGAGATGTGACCACGGTCTTTGGGGTATGGGAAAGGGCTGTAACAAACCAGATGGTAGTTCCTTGGGTGTTTTGGACTGGGCACAAACTGAACATGACTTGACGTAGTTTGCTACATCCTTCACGATGGACGGCCACCAGAATGCGTTTTGTGTGAGATGAAGTGTTCTTGAAATACCTGGATGACCTGAGCACAGAGATGTGTGGACCCATTGCATGACTCGGATTCGAAGATTTGAGGGAACATAGTGTTTGTGAGGAGGACAACCTGGTGGCGTTGGTTCACTCTGCTGTTCCCTCTGGATCTCGTCCATCAAATCCCAAGTAACAGGCGCAATGATAATGGATGGTGGTAAGATAGACTCAGGTTTAAAGTCAGTTTGTGGATGATCATGTCTTCTGGGTAGTGCATCCGCCTTGCTGTTCTTGCTGCCAGGATGGTAGGTTACAGTGAACTGGAATCTGGTAAAGAATAATGACCATCGTGCTTGGCGAGGGTTTAGTCTCTTGGCACTCTTGATGTATTCAAGATTCTTGTGATCGGTGATTACCTGGAAGGGGTGAGTGGAGCCCTCCAACCAGTGTCTCCACTCTTCGATTGCCGCTTTCATGGCTAGCAGTTCCTTGTTGCCCACATCATAGTTGCATTCAGCATCCATGAGCTTCCTGGAGAAGTAAGCACAGGGGAAGAGTTTGCCTGGTTGTTCGTGGCACTGAGAGAGTACTGCACCTATCCCACTATCAGAAGCATCAACTTCTACAACGAATGGTAGGTTGGGATCTGGATGTTTAAGGATGGGTGCAGTCGTGAAGCTGTTCTTAAGGTTAGTGAATGCTCGAGTGGAATCGTCCGTCCATTTTAATCTCGAAGGTTTACCTTTCAGTAAGGATGTCAGTAGCGCTGCTGTGACGCTGTAGTTGTGGATGAAGCGTTGGTAGAAATTAGCAAATCCCAGGAAACGCTGAAGTTCTTTAACTGTGGTGGGTCGTGGCCATTCGGTAACTGCTGTGATCTTGGAATTGTCCATCGCCACACCTTGATAGCTGACATTGTATCCCAGGAATGCAGTTTGCTGGACATGGAATTCACATTTTTCTGCTTTTATGCAAAGTTGATTCTTTAATAGTCTGGTGAGTACAGCTCTGACATGACCCTGGTGTTCCTCTTCTGACTTGGAGTAGATTAAGATGTCATCGATGTAAGCAACTACATACTTGTTCAAGATGTCTCTGAAGATCTCATTGATAAATGACTGAAAGACTGCAGGTGCATTGGCTAGCCCATACGGCATAACCCTGTATTCAAAGTGGCCCCTAGTGGTCAGAAAGGCAGTTTTCTACTCATCTCCCTCTTTGATTCTAATGAGGTTGTAGGCACTCCTGAGATCTAACTTGGTGTAGATTTTTGCCTCTCTGAGCTGTTCGAGCGCTGCAGGTACTAATGGTAGTGGGTATCGAAACATTTTCACCGTGACATTATTCAAACCTCGGTAATCGATGCACGGGTGAAGCCCTCCATCCTTCTTTTCCACGAAGAAGAAGCCTGCAGCTGCTGGGGAAGTGGATGGACGAATGAAACCGGAACTGAGAGCTTCCTCAATGTAGTCCTCCATGGCTTGGGTCTCAGGACGTGAAAGAGGATATACCTTGCTCTTGGGAGGCATGGCATTGGGCAGGAGGTTGATAGCACAATCCCAAGAACGATGAGGTGGCAGCTGGGTAGCTTTGGCCTTACTGAAGACCTCCTGTAGGTCTTCGTAGCATGACGGGATGGTGACTGGCTTGCACTCAGGGCTCTCTACACTGGTGGTTAGACATGACTTGATAACTGTGTTGCCCAGACAGTGGGAAAAACAGAATTGTGACCAATGTGTGATCTCACCCTGATACCAAGAGATGACTGGGTCGTGAACAGATAACCAGGGGTACTCTAGGATGATTTCATGGCGTGGAGAGTCAATTACATAGAATGTGATGGTCTCCCAATGAAATAGTCCCACTTGAAGTTGCATGGGCAGAGTTTGGTGGCAGATGCCGTCTCCAATAGGCTTGTTGTTAACGGCGTTAACCTCAAGTTTAGGATTGCAGGGTTGGATGGGGAATTCAGTGCAGAACCAGAGTCAATCAGCGCTGTGAAGTCAAAAGAGTCATTGTCAGTAGTAATCTTAACCATAGTAGTGAGTGATTCGTTGGCTCGAAGAAGATGGTCAACACTCACCCGGTTGTTATCATTGATGCTTCCTCGGGTTTTGAGTGGGCATCCTGAATTGTGGTGGCCTGTCCCTCCACAGTAGAAGCACAGGTTATGAATTAACCGTCGTGATCGCTCCTCAGGAGATAGCCTCATAGCTCCTAGCTGCATGGGTTCTGGATTAGCAGGATCAACGGATAGGGTTGAGTTGGAACTCGGTGTTAGTGGCTGGGTAGGTATGTTTCTCATAGACGCTGACTTGATTTGAGCATGAGTACTACGCATGAGATTATCGACCTGGATAGCTAGTGTTACATATTCAGAGAAAGAGTGGTCCACACCCTTACAAGCAAGCTCTGCCTGCAGCTCTATATTCAGAATGCGTTGAAACACGGCCTTGAGTGCAACATCATTCCAACCACTCTGGGCAGCGAGCGTTCTGAACTCGATGGCGTACTCAGCTGCTAACCTGCGGCCTTGAGATAGCTGCAGTAGACGAGTGGAAACATCCTTGCCCCCTGCTGGATATTCAAACACATCTCTGAGTTGTTTCACGAAATATGTGTAGGATGTTTGGAACAAGCGATCAGTTTCCCAAACTGCCGCGGCCCACTCGATTGCTTTACCAGTTAGCAATGACATGAGAAACGCACACTTCTTCTCCTCAGACTCAAAATCAGTCCCTTGATGCATGAAAAAGATCTCTACTTGACGGATAAAACCTTTACATTGCTCCACTGAACCATTAAATTTATCGGGTAGCGCAAAGCTTACCTTCCTGGGCACAGGTGGTGATAGCGATCGTAAATGCTGAGTGAGATATTCGTTGGCCGCTTGTGCTTTGGTCAGTTGGTCTTGGTATTCCCTGAGAACGTCACTTTGATAAGCGAACGCGGCCTGCAGATTGGAAACTTCTGCTGGATTCATCGGTGGCGAAGTATTCTGTAAAGACACTGAGGCGGCGTTAGGATCCATATGCAGATGTTTTAATGCAATCCACAGGAAACAAATCCAAATCAGTAAGCAATAGATGTAAACGTGAGGCGGGCGAAGGTAGGTACACAATAAGGCAGTCCAATCCAAGCAACAAAACAATGGGTAATCCAAAAGGCAGAAACAGAGCAAACGGGCAACGGTCATACACAGGATAGCAAAATAATGAATACGGAAACGCTCGGTAAGACAGGTAAACTGGCAATACTTCGCGATGAGTGAGAGCATAGCCATGCTTAAATGTCTACCAAACAGGAAGTAACCAATGAAGCAGAGGGAGCGGCAGACAGTCAGTACTCGGGAGAGGGCTCCCTCTGCTGGCGTGGCGTTACAGCTAGTTCTCATGATATTAGTTGTTATCTGGTTTGCCACACACCTACAGGGTTGGGGGTTCAATTACCACCTCTGCTCTGAGTGTGTAAAGTTTCTGTTCTCCTAGTTCTCCAGTTTCTTGCTCCTGTCGAGTGACATGCGTTGTAGACTGATTGTCATTTGAGGTTTGTGAGAGTGTGTTATTGAGCCCTGTGATACACAGGTACCTCGTCCAGGGTGTCCACCAGCTTGTGCCATAAGACACTTGGGATAGATTCCAGGTTCATTGTGACCCTGTGTAGAATACAAAAAATGGATGGATGGATGGATGGATGGATGGATGGATGGATGCGTGGATGCATGGATGGATGGACAAATGGATGGATGGATGGGTGGACAGATGAATGCATGAATGGATGGATGGGTAGACAGATGGATGGACGGACGGACGGACGGATGGATAATCTTTATAATAACCTCAAAACCAATAACATATGGATTACATGACTATAACATATTTACTAAAATTTCCATTTCAATCCATTTATAACGTGTTATGATTTTGTATAATGTCTGTTATAATAATGTATAAACACCTATAAAACGCTATAATTACAATAGAATACAACTTCACATAATGTCAGACTCCATAAGAACTTATAGTATTTCTGTTAAATGTAAGAACAAGCAATTTAATACACACCTTACCAAACACTTTCTGACCAATCAGAATCAAGCATTCAACAGCCCTGTAGTATAGATCAGTATGTGATATAAATCAACATCCATGACATCAGATGTAACATTCAGCATGGAGTCAAAGTGATGCTGTTGCAGAAATACTGAGTGACGTTTCTCTATATGAAGCCAGGGATCTTCTGTGTTCATAATATTCCATGTCTTAACTCTGTCAGTCCCCCGTCCTTACTTTCAGCTGACATCCAGCAAGGACACTTCACACAGCAAGAAGGAACAGCTCTGCATTTTTTCCCTGGTTACATCCACAGAGTAAAATTAGCTACAATAAAAGAAAAGTTTCTCCTCATACTCTAGGGAGCAGTAGGGTAAACTTCACGGGCCATTTCTCAATTTTACAGTGCAGCAAACTTCAATTAGTCTGCTGACCTTTCCATTTTGGTATTTAGAAATTCTCTAAAGCTTTGGTGCTGTTCGGTGTCTAGTCCTGAGACACCCATCACAATCCCGGATCTGGATCTGTACCGGATCCTACTTCTGTAGAAGTAGGTCAGTGCAGAGAGATGGTGGACTAATTCTGTCCAAAACTTTTTCTGACATAGCTATCGATAATATACAGACAAACAAAAACGTCCTGGTTATCAGTGTTCATTCTTTCACCAGGTTCTTCATCTCTCATTCATTACTTTGAAGACAAAGTCTTCAATAAAGCCTTTAATCCTGTCTATTTTTATTTATTTATACATTTTACACAAAGATTCATCTTTATAATTAGCCACATCTACCAGGAACACATATTTTATACCACAACATTTTTGAATGCATGATTCTGATTGCTTAGATGTTGCTTATAGGTCTGGAAAGGAGGAAGGAGTCTCCAGTTTCAGTGCCTTGTAACAATCAGATGTAAAGCTCTTTACATTTTCCAACACAGGCAGAGCAGTGGGATTTTCACCTTGTAGGTTCTGACAAGCTATTTAAGTGAGAATAGGAAATAACTTGTCTTCTGGATGATCCACAACATTAAATGTAACTTCAGACTGATCAGCCATAACATTAAAACCACCTAAGGTCTCCTTGTGCCACCAAAACATCTCTGAGGCTTTTAGGCATGGATTTTCATAAGACCTCTGAAGGTGTGCTGTGTTCTCTGGTACTGAGACTTCAGCAGATGTTCCTTTAATTCAGGGGTGTCCAATCTTGGACCTGGGTGCAGGTTTTTGGATCAATCAAGCAGGAGCCACACCTGATTCCTCCTGTTTAATCAGTTGATCTTGGCCTTCACACGCCCTTTGCAGATAAGATTTGACACCCCTGTTTTAAGTCCTGTAAGCTGTGAGGTGAAGCCTCCATGGATTGGATTTGTTTGTCCAGCACATCCCACAGATGCTTGATCAGATGGAGATCTGGCAAATTTGGAGGCCAAGTCAACATACGGTTCCACAAACCATTCCTGAACAATTTCTTTTGCAGTTTGCAGGGGACATTATCCTTCTGAAAGAGGATCCTGAAATTAGGGACCACCGTTACCATGAAGAGGTGTTATCGGTCTGTAACAGTGTTTAGGTAGGTGATAACATCAACATGAATGCCAGAGAATCATCCAGAGCATCATACTGCCTCCTTGTCAAAGTCACCCAGATCTATATGCTTGTCCATCACATAAACTTCGAGAACTGACTGTTCATTTGCTGCACAAAATATCTCATAAATCCCATTTACAGGTGCCATTGTAACAACATCATCACTGTTACACACTTTACCTGTCAGTGGTCTTAATGTTATGGCTGATCGTTATACAATGGTAAGAAAAAAAATGGCAAATTACTGTGGGTTAATAAAACGCTTTAAGGCATGCTGTCATTGGAAAACAATAAACATCACGGTGGTAAGAGTTACTCTGCTTCATCACACCATTTCCTATAACAATCCATAGCTTTTATTATAACAGTCCAAGTGTTTTATTATATTGATTTGGTGTGTTTTTGAGACCGGTCCTAGTCTGGCCTTCAGCTGCTTCCTTCTCCATGTCAGCATGATTCTGAAAGGAGATCTGGAAAGAAACAGCATAGGAAGGGGTAGATCAGTGGTTGAGATGCTGGATTACAGGCTGGAATGTTGTGAGGTCAAATCCCAGGGACACCATTTACATTTATGCCATTTGGCAGATGTAGGCCCTTATCCAGAGCACCTTACATTTTGTCACAACTGAGCGTTAAGGGCTTTACTCAGGGGCCCAGTGACAGTCTGCTGGACCTTGGATTCAAACACACAACCTTCTGATCAGTAGTCTAACACCTTAACCACTAAGCTGCCACATCCCCAATTGGCACCAAACTGCCAGTATCTGAACGTTATTAGCAGTGGAGAAGACTTCTCCACTCTAATAATTCTATAATGGAGGTCTTCACTCGGAAGTCTTTCTCCATTATTACCTCTCATGACTGTGTTGAAATAATTAAGAGGGTATCAAGGTAGGAGGCATGTGTCAGACAGTTGTCTGAAACAATTTGTTAAAGCAGATGTTTTCGCTTCATTCTCCTCCAGCTTTTTTTTCAACTCAGATGAAATATTGAAATACTGTATGTATGCAGTGATATTCGCAAACTCAGTGTCTCTGTTCAGACGTGTTGTTGTGTCAAGGCCATGGATGAATATTCTGTCATCTCCACAGAGGCACTGCCAAACATGACAGGATACTCGCGGGGTTCGGTACATGGGTGGTTAACGAGTCTAGACAGCTGCAGCCACATTGCCGAGCTCAGATAGAGAGCTGCACAGCTCTGTATGTCTAGTTCCCTCCCAAACGAACTCATTAGCCAACTCATCAGGCACGATGAAGCTGGTGAGTGGATCCTCAGGCCTGTCTGGGGAGGAAAGAAAGCAGCTTTACATAGTCGTGACTGTTACAAGTGTAGACAGTGTTTGCTGCTTTAACTCTTTAATACACTCATGCAAATGTAATGTGCCCTGTTTAGAATATATTTAAACATCCCGATAGTTGTCACGAAGAGACGATAAAGGCGGACGCAAGTGCGGAATTGGGTTTATTTAAAGTGTAAAAGAATTCTCTAGTCTGTGAAACAGGAGCTATGGTAAAATTAGGCAAAGCAAACACTCAGGAATACACAAAAACTGGATCAAGGCTAGATATGACAAAATCATGGAGTTCAACACAAGCTAGACAGACATGGTGAAACAAAGGGGCCACATAACTGTAAAAAAAAAAGGCCCCGAAGAGGCAGAAGGTCTAGGATCCAAGTGCAGAGTTTAGCAGAAAGCGAAGAAAATCCAAAACGATATTCAAATAACAGTGTCATAGAGAGTAGGCAGAAAAGGTCAGAACCATAGAGACAAAACAATCACTCAAACAAATCCGAAAAAGTCGAGAAAATACAAAATGGGTCATACACTGGTGAGTTAACAACAATACAACGGCTCGGTATGTAACACGCGGACATCAGCGTGCATGTTCCTTAACTGTCTATGTATACCTGGAAGTGACCTGACCCAGAAATGGCTCGGTTTTCCCTCTGGCTTTTGGGAGAGGGCATTGCAGTTCAGAGCATAATAAACAGGGGAAGTGAAAACACAACAGAGAGTTCGCGAATGGAATTCTTACTTCAAATTGGACGAGACATCTGTTACTCAGGATATACAAGCAGTAGGAAACTGTGTATCTAACTTTATTTCTTGTACATGTGTGGAGTTCTGTGTTCACTTCAAATAAAAAAAACCTTTAAATCTTTTAAAGAAAATAACAAACATATATATTTATATTTATAAGAAAACAGAATTCATTGAGTGCTACTTTGAGGATGTTCATACGGCGTGATTTTGGATATACTGATAGCGTATCATGGCGTAAACATTAGTTTGCGATCTCTAAAAACACACCTGAAGAACGCAGGAATGTTCGGAAGACCAAACTATTCCAGATTAAAGGATGTAAGGAGCACTATAAGAGCAAAGCTGTGTTCATACACACACCAATCCACTTTCTACTGCTGCAGCCTGCTGGACTTCCTGTTTATCCTGAGTGACAGATGTATCGTCCAATCAGAAGGAAGAATTTCATTAACAATCTATACCTATCTTTTCTGGTTTGTCTGAATTGTCCTTGTGTTTCATGATTTGTTATTTTCTTTTGCACTTTTCGGCCACTATAGTATCGTATTATTTGTTTGCACTGTACTTGTCTTACACTGTTTGCACTAGGTTGCACACTATGCACTTTATGTGGCTAGGACAACGTACTCCTTAGTCCTTAGCTCTGTGTTTTCAGATGTAGCACTGTTTTATGTAGCACGTTGTCCTGGAGAAACGTTTCATTTCACTGGATACTGCATCAGCTATATATGGTTAAAATGACAATAAAAGCCTCTTGACTTGACTTGACTGGTCACAGAGAGAAGTACTGAGTTCTATTTAGGTTAAGATTAAACAGGAGAACCTTATAATACCCCTCTACTGTATGAGCTACGTGTACATTTCCACATTTTATAATGTTACAACCTAGAAACTGTACAGAACACCTTGTAATACTGAAGTAAATGAAATAAAAAATAGAACTGGAAATGTTCTGTCAGATACGTTGTCGACATTTTACACTTTTGTAGAACATACACCAAAGGTCACGTCAAAATTCCAGAGGAACCTCTTTCATATTTCTCCAGAAAGAAAAACTGTCCACTGCAACGACAAGAACAAAGGTGGGACTGAAAGGTGTAGGTCATGTGTGCTGTCATCTGAAGCCACGTATTTCAATTTCAAAGGAGGCAAGGAATGATTTCTGGACTCTTTCATGCAGCGGATGTGCAGCACTCGTACACAGGATGAAAAGAATACTACGCTGGATAGAGAGTGGCTCAAAGCCTCATTTCAATACCAAATCTTTGAAAAGGGGAATTTGCAATGCAGCATTGTTATGAAACTTGTCTTTTTGACATTCAGATAAAAATGAAACAGAAGTGGAGTCTCGGGGTTGTTTGTGACATTCATCAGGCAAATATAATGAGAAAAAATCAGTGCAGTAAATCAAATTAATTTCAGTTTTAACATTCCGTAAGAAGTCGACCTTAAAACAAGGAAAAACGAGAGCGTAGGACGCATCTGTTTTTCAACTAGGGAGGGAAAGGCAATGAATATGTATGTGAAAGAGAGAGAGAGAGAGAGAGAGAGAGAGAGAGAGAGAGAGAGTGGGACTTCATGCGACTTTTACTAAATGATTTAACTCAACTCACTTGACTCGACTCTATTAACCCTTTCGGTCTAAACTAACCCTAAACCTTTTCTTTGAATCATTGTTTTAGTCCTTGTTTTATGTGACTGACACTTTTTCATGACATCAGGATCAATCTTTAGATCCTCAGGGTCTCAGAGTGATGGTCCAGGATTTTATGGCTTCTGTGACGGTGTATCTTGTTCTACATTACACATAATCTTTGAGTTAGCTATTCACCAGCTAGCATTATATACAATGTGTAGCATAATAAACATGTTCTATTTTGGATTTGATTAACGAGAAAACTTTCACATTAGTCTTTCATTTTTCATGTTAATGACTATAATGGCACTCTAACTAAATACAGTGACTGCACACACACCGAACAAGACATAAGTATGTTGGTTGTTGCTAAAACTAAAATAATGGCATAAATAATGGCCTGGTGAATGTAGGCATAATACCTACAAAATACAAGAGCATAGATGAGTGCACTCATTATACATGTAGACTACCTAAAGGCAGTCTGTTGGAGCAGGATGAGTCATGGGGATTGTGGAACTAGGTGATCTTTGGGATCTTCAAGGAGAAGAAGAAAAAGAAGGTGTCATTACTTAAGGAGTGAGCTTTAACTCATTCCTGAGGCCCTCTCTGGTAACCCTCCCAACTCACCAACCTTTGGATTTACAGGTGAGGATCCTTGGGTGCTGTCTCTCAGGGCAATCTTAGACAATTTAGTCTAAGGCCTAAATCATTGGGTTTGACAGGGGTCTTCATGGCTGAGAGGAGGTCAGGGTTGTCCTATCACTCACCATGTTGTTTACAGGACAGTTAAAATTTCTGGCATTTGGCAGATGCTCTTACCCAGAACGACGTACAAAAGTGCTTTGAAGTCTCTATCAATGAAAACATCAACACTGGCTCAATAGGTCACAGATTTTGGATACCATCAGCCTAAAAACTGTGTTTGGAGGAATTATAGCACAATTTATTTGAAATACATGAAGCAAATAGAGAAAATAAGAGCTAATTTAAGTGTTTCAGGAGGAGAGTTTATCCGTCATTTGAAGACGGCCAGTCAGTGACTCGGCTGTTCGGACATCTAGGAGAAGTTCATTCCGCCACCTCGTTGCCAGAACAGAAAAGTGTCTTGACGTATACCTATCTCTTACCCTGAGAGATGGTGGGAGCAGTCGAGCAATTGTGGAGGAACTGATGGAGTTAGGGGCAGTGCGAGGAGTAATAAGAGCTTTGAGGTAAGAGGGAGCTGGTCCATTCTTAGCTTTGTAGCAGCACAGCACAGTGAAATTGTTTCATCACATATCCCAGTTTAGGAGGTCGGGGTCAGAGCGCCGGGTCAGCCATGATGCAGCTCCTTGGAGCAGAAATAGAGGCACCTTTACCTTCTGATCAGCAACCCAAAGCTTTAACCACTTGAGCTAAGAGCTTTATATGAGCTGTCATAACCTGAATGAAATCAGAATTTTAAACAAATTCAGAATTTCTGGCACAGACCCTACGAGTATGCATAAAAGCAGATCATCCGTGTTTAAATCTATCATAGCATTGTGCTTCAGAGTCTTCACTGAATCTGACCTTTTGTACAAAAGAGTTTAGATGATCAATCACAGATATAGTGCTTCATTTCAAATAACGATCTTGAGAATAGTTCTTCATTTTACTCTTAATAACGTTACCGTTGTAAGGTTTGACTTATAGAAACTAATTTGTCACATTAACAAGTGAATAAATGCTTAAAAAAGAAGGGTTTTCAACTGAGAATGAATAAAATCCTACGTTTCTAGCAGTGAATGCTATTTCTCAGACCATGAACTGTTCAAACCATCGATTTAACCTTCTTGTCTTTCTTTAGAATCTAGAGGAAGTTTGTGTTATCTCTCAGGTCAGGGATTCCCTTGGTGCATCATCATTCTGGAGGGAATTTATGACTTGTTTGTTGACCGTTTGGTCTGGTCAGGAGTGGGTCCAGTCTTGGGAAGGCAATTGGTTGGTGAGTTGAGTGAAGGTGTAGCTGGAGGAGTCTTGTAAGCAAGAAGCAGATATGCGCGGTGATGAATGATGACATGGTTCATAGCGGTGTAAAGGCTGGGGTCTGATGAATAATAAGTGTGATCTCTTGTGATGTTGAGAGAGTGACTAGATTAATAAGAATAATAATAATACAGGCAATAGCCCACAAACATGAGGTAAAGTAAGGGAAAGGCAGGTGATCAACAAACCAGCTATTACAAGAAAATCAGAAACAGAATCTATTGTCAAAAGCAAAAAGCTATACGATGATTCAAAGGCTTGGTATTGTCAGATACATGACATTATCGGGACAAATACTTCACGTCATATGCTAGACTCACAATGGTTTAAATACACACACAAATCAGAAAGAGATTCTGAAGAGATACAATACAGGAATAATACAGGGTTAATACAGGGACAATAAAGGGATAATACAGGGATGATACAGGGATAATACAGGAATAATACCGGAACGATACAGGGACGATACAGGGACGATACAGGGACGATACAGGGACGATACAGGGACGATACAGGGACGATACAGGGTCAATACAGGGACAATACAGGGTCAATACTGAGATAATACAGGGTCAATACAGGAATAATACAGGGCCAATACAGGGACAATACAGGGACAATACAGGGACAATACAGGGACAATACTGGGACAATACTGGGACAATACTGGGACAATACTGGGATAATACAGGGACAATACAGGGACAATACAGGGACAATACAGTGTCAATACTGGGATAATACAGGGACAATACAGGGTCAATACAGGGTCAATACAGGGTCAATACAGGGATAATACAGGGACAATACAGGGTCAATAAAAGGGCAATACAGGGATAATACAGGGACAATACAGGGTCAATACTGGGGTAATACAGGGACAATACAGGGTCAATAAAGGGTCAATACAGGAACAATGCAGGGAACCTACTCTACATTTATTGCAGTAAAGAATGAAGATTCAGGTCAGATCTGAGATCAGAGCTCCACCAGACATTATTAGCTGTAGGTTATAACACATCATGTCTATCTTCTCTTTGCAGTCATACCTTAATACACTCTGAGTGTAAGAGAAGACGAATGAATGAACTCACAAATAATATACAGTAATAGATGCTCAACATGTCTGTGTGTACATGTAGGCTGAGACTGAAAGGATAAACACAGCAACCTACATGAATCTAATTATTTGTTTACAATCATAAGCACGGCAATATAAGTCCAAATATTTGATATCGTTCAATTTTCAAGAAAAAAAAATTATAATTTTAAATTATTATTCACTTTTTGGCAGGAGTATTTCATTCATTTTAAAAAAATAACTTATTATTTATTATTATTTATTATTTACTGTGTGGCTGAGATGTGTTATCTTGAGAAGATCTGCTGATGCTGCAGCATGTAATCAAACTTCTAATGGAGGACGGACACTAGGGAGGAGAGACAGAGAGAGAGAGAGAGAGAGAGAGAGAGAGAGAGAGAGAGAGAGAGAGAGAGAGAGAGAGACTTGACTTTTACACTCCTTTATTTACACCAGTCACATTATACAGTAAAGAGCAAGTGCCTCAGCAGATAAATAAATAAATAAATAGGTGAATAATAAAATATATAAATAATATTAATACCCATTTCAATAAATTAAGGAGATTCAAAAATTTAAAACAGTTTTGTTACATAAAAAACTTTGAAATGTCTCAGTGTAAAAGGGTATTAAAAAACAGTTCACCTTTATCAATAAAACAGCTAATATTCTCATAGCACCATTTCAGTGTAAAAGTGTTTGTTATTCATTGATTTAAAAAAATTAAAATCCACTTTAACTCGAGCTTTCACTAGAGCTCTGAACACAGAAATGGGACTGACCACTCGTCTCCTCTCCACCTGGTTTTTACGAGTTATGTAGATGGACATTTTTGCCTCTCCTACAATAAAATTGATCAGCTCACATTTCTGTTTTTTTGCTCGTTGGTGTCCAGCACCGAAAATAAACCATACCTGAGTCCATTTCTCACCAAACAGATTAAAAATAGTTTTCAGCAGCTCCAACAGAGGGTTAAGTCTTTTACATCCTGAGTCACAATGAAACACAGTTACTGTTTCGTTACAGAAGGGACATGTCTGTAAAACATCTGGATTCAGTTTAGAGATTAAAACATTGACCCCCACTGCACCATGTAAGATTCTCCACTGCAGGTCACCAGCTCTTTTCCTGAGTGGCGTTTTATAAAACACTCTCCATACAGGCTTAATGTCATCTAAAACCCCAAGTTCCTGTCCCCACACCGTGTCCACCCGCCTGTCAAGTTTCCTTTTATTTGTTACTTTAACACAACATTTGTAAATGTCTTTCCCTTTGGCTTCATAAATTGGTAAAACACATCCTTTTTCAGCATCAAGATACATGCCCTCATATCCATTTAGGTCGGGTAAAAGCTCTAGTTCAGGAAAGGGGTCACCTTTGTCTGGTGTTTCTGTTCCATCGTGGTATTCCTTTATCAGGTTCAGCTTGTCCTCTGACAGTTTGTTGGTCCATCTCTGTATGATGTCCTCTGTATACCGCAGTGACCTCAGGCTGAGTTCTTCTGTCACCGCTCTCGTGTCCTTGAACTCTGTTCCTGCAGTGTCCACTAGCCTCTTGAGTGTTTCTGATTGTGTGATGTGTGCAAGACCTGGAGAACTGCCTTTAATGTCCATACGTCCTCCTCCCACCAGAGGCTCTTCTAGGAGCTAGTACAGAGAGACAGCAGGGCCTTGAGATCCACGTTTGAACAGAGTCCATACTTTAAAAACACTTTTATAAAAATTAGACATGTTAGAAACATTTAAAACAGTTGGGTCCATTAAAAATAAGGTGCGATAACAATCGAAGGCATTAACGTTCCTCAAAATAAAACAGGTGACATCTCCCCAAACCAAGGATTCAGAACTAATCAGGAACCTTTGTATGGTCTGCAACCGGAAGGTTGTGGTCCTACTTTTAACGTCTACCAGTCCTTGACCTCCTTCTTCTTTGGGGAGAAATAACACACTCTGTGGAACCCAGTGCAGTTTATCCCACACAAAATTAACTAGTAAAGATTGCACCTTCTCACCCAACGCAGTAGGGGGCTCTAGGCAAGCTAAGCGATGCCACAGCATTGAGGCTACTAGGTTGTTGGCTGATAGTACCCTCCCCTTGAGGGACATATTTGGTTTAAGCCATTCCCATTTTTTTAGTTTGCCTTCTATTTTTTCCTTGACTCCTTCCCAATTTTTCTTTTCTTCATTTAGGTAAATACCCAGGTATTTAAATTCTCCTCTTTTCCATTCTAACCCACCTGGTAGCTGTGGCAAACCATGGGACCAGTTTCCTAATGGTATGGCTTCGCTTTTTTTCCAGTTGCATTTAGAGGAAGACACTGAACCAAAATCAGAAACCACTTTTTCTAAAATCTTGATCTCCGTTTGATTTTGTATTAAAATCATGACATCATCAGCACAAGCGGATAAAACATGTGGAACATTAAAACCAGGTACAGTAAAACCATTCAAGGAAGCTCGTAATCTGTGTAAAAGGGGTTCGATTGAGTGTATAACATACCTGATAACGAGCAACCTTGTCTTATTCCCCTCTGTACTTTAAAAGGAGCACTTAACCCTCCGTTGATCTTGAGTACACTTTCTACATCCTGGTACAACACCATCATCATTGCTATAAGACTGGGACTGTGACCAAACGCCTCCAGAGTTTTCCAGAGGTATTGATGCTCAACCCTGTCAAAAGGTTTTTCTTGGTCCAGTGAAATCAGACCAAGATCGACTGCCAATGACCTGGAGATGTCCAAAATGTCCCGAATCAAGGAGACATTGTCAATGATGGATCTATTGGGCACACAGTATGTTTGGTCTGAATTACAGAGTCCATGATGTCTCTGAGACGGTTAGCCAGCACTTTAGACATGACCTTATAGTCTGTACATAGCAGTGACACTGGACGCCAGTTCTTAATGTCCTGAAGGTCTCCTTTCTTGGGGAGAAGTGTAATCACCCCCTCTCCGGCTGCTCAGGGGTAGACAACTCTCTCTGCAGCTTTCCTCGAGGACCTCCAGCAGATCTTCTCCCAGCTCTTTCCAGAAGAACTTGTAGAATTCTACTGGCAGGCCGTCGTTTCCAGGTGCTTTTCCTCCTGACATGGTGTTCAATGCAGCATTCAGCTCTTCCAGAACCAGCAGACCTTCTAGTGCTGCGTTGTCCTCTGAGGAAACCTTTGGAAGTCCCTGGTAGAAGGTGTCTAGCAGCTCCTTGCTGTCCCTGTGTTCACTCCTGTAGAGGTCTTGGTAAAAGTCTGTGGCGTACCAACGGATTTCATCAGTGTGTGTTATGTATTGTCCATTTCCAGTGTGTAATGTGTGTATGAGTCTGCTCTTTTTTTCCAGTCCAAAAAAGTACTTTGATGGAGCATCCATTTCGTTAGCTCCTTTAAATCTGGACCGGATGAGAGCGCCTTGTGCTTTTGTACCCAATAGATCCGCCATCAATGCCTTTTTCACTTTGAAGTCCTCAACATGCCTTCTATCTCCTCTGGACTCAGCTAAAGCCTGAAGTTCCACTATTCCTATCTCCAGGTCCTTTAATAACTTGGTGATGTCCCTTGTGATGTTGACAATGTACTCGTGACAGAGCTGCTGAATTAAAACCTTGCCATGGACCCATCATTGTCTGCAGGAGGAGAATAAAACCTTTTCATTTTTAAAAGAGGTCCAAAAGAATCTAAAAGCCTCAGTAAAATTTGCATCATCCAGCAAAGAGACATTAAAATGCCAGTACGCACTTCTGTGTCTAAGATTCGCAATAAAAACTCTGCATCTGACTAAAGAATGATCTGATAAACTAACAGGTGCTATTTCGCTAGCTTTAAAAACATTAAAATTATGTTTAAAACAGTAAAATCTGTCTAATCTAGCTAACGAAATAAAATCATCTCTAAAATGTGCCCACGTGTATTGTCTTTCAGTGCCATGTAGTCTTCTCCATACGTCTACCAGATCATGAGTTTTTATGAGATGTGTTAATGTACTCTTAGATGCTGCATGAGGTTCTATGTGGTTCCGGTCCACTGAGTCGTTTTGTGTACAGTTAAAATCTCCTCCAATAAACAAATAATCATCTGGATCACAGCTGGTTAAAAGTTCACTCAGTTTGTTTAAGAACAAAACTCTTTCAGGACTTCTGCTTGGAGCATATACATTGATTAATATCGGGTTAAAAAGCTCATATTTTGCATTAATTAAGAGTAATCTGTCAGCGATCACTTCCTGTTTGGTGTAAGACTCGGGTAAAAAGTGTTTCGCGAACAGAACACCGACTCCTGCGCTCACTGAGCTCTCCGAACTCAACACTGCTTCCCCGTCCCATTCTGACCTCTACCTAGACTGATAATCTTTCTCACTGTGACTCGCCTGCATGAACATTATATCTATGTTCTTTAGTTTAAGTAGATCATAAAGTTCTGCTCTTTTCTTGCATCCCTTCCTCCCCTTATATTTAAGGAAGCAATATTGAAATCAGTCATGACTAAAACTAAAAAAAGAGAGAGGAAAATAACCGTCATCATTCACAGGCTGTAGTTTATATACTGTCCTCACCTTCCTGTACCAGATCTTGCCTTGTTCTCATCACAAACTTTTTCAGTCTGTATATCTCCTGATCTGTGAAGTTCTTGCTCTTCTTCTTTATTACGGTGGTTGCGGCTTCCACAAAGTTTAGTTTATTCGGGAAGTACTGCTCTACTTTGACTCCTTTCATGTTTTTTGTGTTTTGAAGAAACTGTTTGAGTTCTCTATCCCTGTTCCTGG
>JAUCMX010000013.1:22479509-22549509 GCA_033459395.1 Hemibagrus guttatus
TTCGTTGTCTACCGCTTATCTGAACTATTCTCAGGTCACGGGGAGCCTGTGCCTATCTCAGGTGTCATTGGGCATCAAGGCAGGATACATCCTAGACGGAGTGCCAACCCATCGCAGGGCACACACACACACACAGGACAATTTAGAGATGCCAATCAACTTACCATGCATGTCTTTGGATCGGGGGAGGAAACCGGAGTACCCAGAGAAAACCCCCGAGGCACAGGGAGAACATGCAAACTCCACACACACATGGCGGAGGCGGGAATCAAACCCCCAACCCTGGAGGTGTGAGGCAAACGTGCTAACCACTAAGCCACCGTGCCCCCCATAAGTAAATAAATAACTATAAATATGTATCGTGAATTTAAAATGAAAATAAATAAATAAATCATGATTTAAAGGAAAAAATTGAAAATATGAATCAAGTGTAAAAATCACATAAATCAGTCCAAAAAATGAGGGGAAAAAGACTCTGGTGTTCAGTCGAAATAAATGACTTAAATAAGAAATAAACATGTAAATGAAATACATATTTAAATACATAACATAAGGAAAATGAATTAGTTGTGCATTAAATGATTTGAAAATAAACACATTATAATAAAGTATTAAGGTGTAAAGAAAAAAAAAATGAAAAAAAAAATAGAAGAAAAGAAAAGATATAAGTAAAGTGTAATACATAATGTGTTAAAATGATGTGAAAAGTAAATGAATAAAAGCAAAAGAGTGAAAATGCAAATATGTGAAACACAGCATGTGAAGTGTGTAGAAAGTCCAGATCATAATGAAATTCAGTCCAATAACATTGTTCTCGCTTCTAGGAGAAGTGTTTAAAAACGCTCTGCTGGACACTCGTCCCTTTTGTGCTGCGAGTGGCCACTCCTGTCATGTTGAAACACAAAGTTTCTCTGTTTTCGGTGCGTTGAGCAGCTGCTCGGATTGTCAGTGAATGAATTAAGGGCTCTTACATTAATAAGTGACATAAAGACTTGTGTAATCCCTCTTAAATCCCTACGTATCCTCTCACTCTTTTTGGGAAAAAAAAACGAGTAGTGAACTTCAACATGTTCCTTTGAGTGTCTGCTTCAGGTCGCTCCACTTTCCTCTTTAAAGACCATGAACTCAAATGATGCAAGAGTTTGAGCAGATAAATTACACACACTGAAGCAACACAGGGCTGAGAAAAGTACACAGTGGATCACACACACACACACACACACACACACACACTGAACACATCACACAAAAGAACATTGCGCTAATGAACAGGTGTGCTCTCTGAACAGCACTGAAATCACAAAAAGAAGTTTCTGGAAATGGCTTACCACATACCCAGGAAGTTGATTTTCATCTCCGCATCCACGGGAGACAATCCTTTTAGCACATCAGTACCAAACTTTGAGGCAAGGACAAATTAGGTTGCATCTGGATGTGATTGATTTCTTCGTTTCTGCCAAAAAAAAAGTGTGCGTATCAGAATTCAACATTATTACTCATTTCTACGAGTTGTTGAAATATTACACGGTTATTATGTCAATGGTGAAGCAGAACGCTACAACCTTAGAGGTTGAGATGTTGTCATTTGATATTCAAGCATCATCTCCATTATTATTAATATTTGATTGATAAATATAACATAAATAAGATGTACAGGATTAACACTTAGCTGATAAAACATTCTTAATGCATGACATGGTTATAAAAAAAAAAAACAGGATCTGTAGTATTTGGAGAATAAATCCAGTGCAGTCTGTTGTTCCTGAGATCAACATATATATCTGTTTACCCTCTGCAATAAAGGCATCAGTGCTTTCTTTGTTTAGTTCACTGTATTTTCATCAGGAAACTAAATATAAGCAGAGACGACTAGAAAAGAAACTAGATCCCGTACCTAGATCTTACAGATCTTATCCTACAGCTCCTGGTGCCTCAGAACTCAGTTTTAAGCTCTTTAAACAATTCCATGTAATTGCCAACACCTGGCAGGTGCAATCCAGCTGTCTGCCAGAAGATAATGAGCTCTAGGCAGGATGGGAAATTGGGGAAGCGCCACATTAGGCAGGTTTATAAACAGGTAAACTGTCATTCAAGCTCTGTATTAGATACCTGCTTTAATTTTGTCTGAAAGGTGAATTAGTCAATATTAATTAATCGTGCAGCTCGAGCTCACCGCCTATTTGTAGAATGCCAACATTGGAAGTTTTTTTTATTACTTCTCAAACTCTTCTCGTTGTACTTTATTCAGTTGTTATTTTTCATTGCGTTTATTTATATTCAGTCTAAAGAGGACTTTGCCTTGTTTTCATTTCTCTGCAAGTCATATAACGTATATTACTGTATATGTGACGAATAATAATATTGAATCTTGAATCAAAGAAATGAATCAAAAGGCTAACATATATTTTGTGCTAGAAAGCTATAATTTCATGAAACTGGCTCAAACATGAAGGTGGAAAAGAGCCTTCTTTAGAGATAATGACAATGACGAGCAGAATGCATTTCGATTTTTCTCATATTCACACCATAACAAGATCAAAATGTTTACCTCTGTGAAGGAGGAAGTTGTATCTTTTCCTTTCTCTCACATTTGAAATGCATAGCTATCAGCAGAACCGTGCATTCTTTCTCATATCTCTTCTTTTAAATGTGTGCTGTACTGAAGAAGTGAGCATACGTAGTCTATGAGATTTATAAACAGAAGACACTTTTATGATTCTTTGGCATCACTGAGCAACGACTGCCTCGCCCACGCTGGACATGATCCCGGGAGCTGTTCCGTGTATAAAGCATGATATTCCTGATTGCAGGTCCATCCACTCAAGCATGCTTTCATTTAACCTTAGCAATATATCCTGCTGTATTTCTTCCTTCTATTTTCACCCAGACAGGCCATTTTCTTTTTGTAAAACCAGTACAGTTTTTCATATCGGGAACAACGTAGCATCCAGTATGGAGTCTCCTGATGGATGAGATCATCATTGTGCATAAATGTTCTGCTATTACCTGGAATTGACCAGAACTCCAGAAATACAGTAGTGTCTAACAGTCTGAGGCTTTCAGAAGCCCTGAACCACAAGCTGCAATATAATAAATGAATGAATATAATGAATGAATGAATAAGCCTGTGATTTGAATTATAGCCTCCAGCAACGTGAGAGAAAATTAAAATTTGGACTTTAATTGAATTAAATTAACACCTTCTGTCCAATCAGAATCAATAATTCAACCCTGGTATAAAATGACATAAGACAGGGTTTTTAGGAAATTATGGTATTGTAACTTTGAGAACCTGGATTGTGTAAGGTAGTAAATATCTGAGTTGTGGTGCAATAGAATGATGCTTGCCCTGCCAGTGCAAGGCTAGTGCTAAATAATTACAGTCAACACAAAGTAATGGAAAGGCTTCATAATTAGTGTGTGTCCTTGAGCAGTTCAAATAAGTAGCAGCCATGAAGTGACCCAGATGTGGGTGTGGTTACCAGAGGTCAAACTAGAAGTCTGGAGAGCATGATCTCCACAGGCTTGGAAGGACACTACTCTGTCCTGAGTCTGTAATATATCTGTAACCCTGTCACGGTTGGTGGGGTGTGGAGGCGTGGTGTTAGTGGCACCTCTGAGGCTGGGGTTTGATTCCTGACTCAACCCTCTGTGTACAGAGTTTGCATGTTCTCCCTGTGAGTACTCTGGTTTCCTCCAAAGTCCAAAAACTCTTCTCTACATTGTAAATATTGTGCAAGTGCTATTGTGCCCTGTGATGGTTGACAGCACCTTGTCCAGTCTGTCCCCCATCTTGTATCCCAAGTCATTGTATGAGTTGGGGCACAATAGAATGATGTTTGCCCTGGTAGCACAAGGCTAGTGCTATATATAATTAAAGATGCTACATAGATAGCTAAAGAACGTAATCAAATCCTGAGTGGAGCAACAGAAACATCCAGAGATGTTCATTCGAGTTCAAATCCCAACAATGCTCTGATCATCCATGACTGGGAATTAAAACTATCTGTGTGCTATGGTCGGGAGGGGCATACGTTCTTTTCCTCTTCCCTGTCAATCATAGTGACCCTAGGCAATCGTGGGCGTCTGTGAGGTATGTGGAAGAGGGTGGAAATAGCTTTACTGCTCCATGTCTTGGAGGAAGTATGTGTTAGCCTTCACCATCCAAAGCTGTTAAATGAATGTTAAAGGAGAGCTGGCTGGTGGATGAGTAGACACTTTAGATGAAGGTTATGGATGAAAGAGAAGTATGTCATCGAAGTTTGAAGTACAGATGAATCGAACCCAATTGGACCAAGGTTATGAGCTATCAAGGTAACAAAAGACAGGTTATGAAACACAGAACCATTCTCTTGCCTAAAAGATATCCAAACAAAATCCTCTTTAAAAAAAAAACTAGTAACGTTAGATATTACAAAAAAACACCCAATAGAAACTTTTCATATAAATCATAGTGTTACTAAGTGAAGGACAGTATAACTTTAATAATAAGATCTCAAAGGAGCTTATAGAACAGTGGCTTCGTTGGTTTTCGGCATCAACTCGCTCTGCAAAGCAAACTCTATTCATACAGGTCAAAAGGACACACATTTATTACATTCACTGATGTTAAAAGAACATAAATTCAGTGAGGCAATGAACAAAAATGATCTTAAACAGAAGAAAGTAGCTGAAAAGGGTTTTTCTCCATCTGTCTTCCTCCCTTGTGAGAGTCTCGCTTGCACTCGCAGGGTCTCTGGGGTAAATTGTGTTGATTTGTTTCTTTTCTGCTCAGTGCCTCAGGAATAAATCTGCTGCTGTTGCTTGTTCTCTTGTAAGCAGAAATTCTGTGGTCTTGCACACCCCATTTTATGTACACACACAATAAATATAATTAAAGGGATTATTATTACAACAGAAAATGTTATTCCCATTGGAGATACATTAAGTAATATTTTTAAATATTTGAATTGAAAGATGATTTGTGGTAAAGCTACGGAAGCAACAGTTTATATCAAAGGCATTACATTAAAGGCAAAAATTTAGCCTGGACCTCTAAAAATGGAGACTTAGCTGCAGAAGATTTTAATGGATATCTTAGTCAAAATCCCAAAGCCATAATGTGTCCATGAGCAGTTCAAATAGTGAACAACCAGGAAGTGGGTGTGGGCACCAGAGGCCAAGCTAGAAGTCTGGAGAGCATGATCTCTGCAGACTTGGAGGGACACTGCCCTCTGTCCTAAGTATGTAATATATTTGTACCTTTAAAAAAATGATGTCAAAGTTAGTGGGGTGGGGAGGCATGGTGTGTCGCAATTCAGAGTCCCCTCTGAGTGGACACTCTTCTGGGTGGTTCTGAAGTCTTCTGCAATTACCTATATTTACCAAACACTTTGCTAAATTGTAAGACAGAAAATAATGAAACTCCTTTAGGCTTGA
Source organism: Hemibagrus guttatus (assembly GCA_033459395.1). NCBI lineage: Eukaryota > Metazoa > Chordata > Actinopteri > Siluriformes > Bagridae > Hemibagrus > Hemibagrus guttatus. The sequence continues at coordinate 22,484,928 of JAUCMX010000013.1, forward strand.
ATGAGAAGAAGCAAACCAGCTTTATTGGCACTCGAAAACACAGCTTCGAGCCCCATGCGGTCAAGTTCAACCCCCCCACATAAATGTCCCCTATATATAGGGGCCTCTTCACCCCTCCTTACACTTGTTTGTCAGCGCTTGTTTTGACGATAGATGATTATTTTGCTGAATAGGCCCCATAAGATCAAACTCTGCCCCACCTGCCCCACCTAATCTATAAACACAGCCACTTGCCAGTCGCCTCCGCATCTCTCGCCTCTTCCATCTCTGACACCTCTGTTTTTTCCCACGGGACCTTACAGCACCCCTCCATCTTACCTAGGTAAGTCAATTTCCCTATTTATCTCTTTACCTACTCCTTACGCTCTCTCTGTGTGGCACACTTTGTTTTTAGTACACTGTGTACTTCTATTAATATTATATTGACTTCTCATTCGGTTGTTTTTGTTCCACTAGTCAATTTCATTTTATTATATATATTATATTTGTTATACATGTATTATATAATATATAATATAATATAATATTAATATTATATTACTTTCATAGGGGGGCACGGTGGCTTAGTGGTTAGCATGTTTGCCTCACACCTTCAGGGTTGGGGGTTCGATTCCCGCCTCTGCCATGTGTATGTGGAGTTTGCATGTTCTCCCTGTGCCTTGGGGGTTTCCTCCGGGTACTCTGCTTTCCTCCCTTGGTCCAAAGACATGCATTGTAGGTTGATTGGCATCTCTAAAGTGTGTGTGTGTGTGTGTGTGTGTGTGTGTGTGTGTGTGTGTGTGTGTGTCCCCGCCCTGCGATGGGTTGGCACTCTGTCCAGGGTGTATCCTGCCTTGATACCCAATGACGCCTGAGATAGGCACAGGCTTCCTGTGACCTGAGTATAGATCGGATAAGTGGTAGACAATGAATGAATATTACTTTCATAGTTATTGTCCTATCTGAGAGTTGTTATGACGTTCCCCTCTCCTGCTTCCAGGGTTGCCGTACACGTTATTTTTAAGAACGTGTGACCTTGCTGATACTCACTATACCATGGAGCGTCGAGACAGACAGAGTGCTCGTCCCTTAAGATTTGTGGCTGAACTTAGCCGCTTCCTATCTGATGTATTGGATAACCTCCCTGCCCTGGCTGAGGCCTCCCCTCTGCGGAGTGGACCCGATGATGTGCCTGACCCTGGTGATGTGCCTGATATGCCTGACCCTGATGATGTGCCTGACCCTGATGATGAACCTGACCTTGCTGATGAGCCGGAACCTGATGCCCTTAATGTGGTAGTTTAGTGGTTAAGGCATTGGACTACTGATCGGAAGGTTGGGTGTTCGAATCCCAGGTCCACCAAGCTGCAACTACTGGGCCCCTGAGCAAGGCCTTTAACCCCAAAAATGCTCAGTTGTATACAAAATGAGAGATGAAAATGTAAGTCGCTCTGGATAAGGGCGTCTGCTAAATGCCAGAAATGTAAATGTAATCTCGCTGGGTGTCCTTCTCCCTCTCCTACTCCTTCTTCTCCCTCCTCTACGTCTTCATTCCCCCCGGTTTCTCCATCCTATTCCCCAACTTCTCCTACTGCCCACTTGGCTGATATCTCGGCTGAAGAATAAGCTGGTAGTTGCTAATCTCTGTTTTTGTAATGAACCTTTGGGTTCCCATAAAACAATGTTTATTAATGTCTAATAAACTACTCACTACCTGATTATGACTCTCTATTTATTTTACTTTTTCTTATTAAATTTTATCCATATGCTATTGTTAGTAAATTTCAACTGTCATCTAAAGGTTATACTGCTTTGATATTGATTTAAGATGAGGATAATAAAGTAAGATCAATGGATTATGACTTAAAATAATCAGTGCTTAATCTGAGTAATTAGTTTGTTATGATTATTAGATGATTACTGCTTAACGTAGATATCAGTCTAATTATTATTAAATGCTTAAATGATTTGAGTAGATAGTAAATTAGATTAAATCTTATTTAAAGACTACTATTTTAACTGACTAAAGTAAATTAGAGTAATGTAATAATAACAATAAAGTAGGATTTAATGATTAATTTTCTGTAGTTATAATTAGGCTAGACATTATGACTTGATTAGAATTTGATTTATGCAATACATGATTCTTCAAGGAAATTTTCAACAGGTGTTAGTGGCTTAGTTGTAGCATGTTTGTTTGGCACCTCTGAGGTTGAGGGTTGATTCCTGACTCCATCTGGTGCGTGCAGAGTTTGCATGTTCTCCCTGTGCTTTCTCTGAGTACTCTGGTTTCCTCCCGAGTCCAAAGATTGCATCTGTAGATTGCAAATATTGTGCAAGTGCTATTTTGCCCTGTGATGGGTTAGCAGCACCTTGTCCAGGGTTTCCCACAAGTCCCCTTGGATAAGCTCCAGGGTCCCCATGATGATATGTTATAGGATAAGCGGTTCAGGAAATTGGTGGATGGATATCAAGGCGCCAAGTATCTTGCCTCCTTTCTAAAATATAAACCCGTCCTGTAACAAATACAAAGAGATATTCAGCAATTTTTAAAGTCTTGTGAGCCGAACCTCAAGTTTACTAGCTTGCACTTACTTTTGATGATGCTTTGCTACTTTTCCCACTTTTGTTTAACTCCCTCTCGCTGTGCTTAAAGCAACAAAGCGGAGCAGATCGCACGCATGGCTTATTCCTGATTCACTGCTAATGAATGCATTAATTCCTAATGACGGCTGCTGTTTGAGAGAACACATCTGCTGAGAGAACAAATATGTTTTTGATATATCTGAGGGCATATGTAGCTACCCAGCATGACAGCATTTGTGTTTACAAATCAAGGCTTAATACGGCCAACTTTGATTTTGACTAGAACTCTGTTCCCTTTTTTCCTTTTCCCAAGACTAAATCTTCAAGAGCGCGATAGTTCAAACGGAGAATAGAAATGAAACAGCTTCTGAAAAGTTTTCTTGCATTATAAATCTATCACAATATCATGCATGGGAGCACTTTTAAGTAATTTTTCCCTTCTGAAGGTTGTACAAATCCATACTTCTTGAAATATGCAGGATTTTTGGCCAAACAGCAGACATGAGCAAGTGTTCCAATAAGCACTAATGATGAATTGTGAGCACAGCCTGCAGCTTTAGAGAAATCTATTGAGAAGGATATGGCATGGAGTTCTCTCTGAAGCTTAATATCAGAAAACCTCACATACATCAAGGAAAGGCTGGGGGATGGGATGGAGTGGGAATCCTGGTTTGTACCAGGTTGAGGTTTCTAGACTAGATGCTAATCATTTTCATCAATTGATTCAAATATACTATATGAAACATGCTTACACACTATAATATACAGTTCTATACAGTGTTACTTGAAAGTTTGTGAACCCCTTGAGCTGTTCAGACTTTTCTGTTGTTTAACCTTGATTTTCTTATTTTATCATCACCTGCTTTTTATAAATTAAATGTCAGATGTATGTTGATCAATTGCATATGTTTGTTTAGAGGGAATTGTGCGAGTAGCCAAAAAACTACATGAAAGATTGAATTATTGTATGTGCAAAAGTAAGTGAAGCCTTTTATTTAGTAGCTTGTGACACCTCCTTTTGCAGCCATTACTTCAACCAAACATCTTCTGTAACCACTGACCAGTCTCTCACATCTGTCTTTGGGGATTTTTGCCCACTCCTCCTTGCAGAACTCAGTCAGACTCAGAAGCCAGTTGAGAGAGGTTGTAAGAACATTCCAACATTCAAGCAGCACTGTATATTATAATAATAATATGTTATTGTTGTTGTCCTTCAGCTGATCTCTGTTTGAGGTGACCACAGCAGATTGGCACAGGTTTGACGCTGGAAATCCATCTTGATGCAACCCTCCTATTTTCTCAGGGCTTAGGACCGGCACTGAGATTTAACCCATCAATGGCTGGGTTGGTTCCCTGCCCAGGAATTGCATGGTTTTGACCACACCATTTTTCATCCCATTAAGCTTTTATGCCTGACTTAGGAACAAGTACATCAGAGGGACAGCTCATGTTGGACATTTGGGGAACAAAGTTAGGGATGCCAGATTAAGATGGTTTGGACATGCTCAGAGGAGGGAGAGTGAGTATATTGGTAGGAGAATGTTGGACATGGAGCTGCCAGGCAGGAGGCAAAGAGGAAGGCCAAAGAGGAGGTATATGGATGGAATTAATGAGGATATGAAGCTAGGGGGTGCAAGTGTTGAGGATGCAGAAGATAGGGATAGGTGGAGAGAGATGATTCGCTGTGGCGACCCCTAAAGGGAAAAGCCGAAAGAAGAAGAAGAAGAAGCTTTTATGCCTGACCCCAGTATCCCCTGATCTCCAGCCTAGAATCAGATGACCTCAATTTTCTTTTAGTAAAGCTAAATATATACAGCCAAATGAATTGACTAACATGAAACAGGTGAACACAGTAGGATAAAAAGCCATAGCAAGGAAGTGGACATTATGCTACTTCCAGAACATATTATATAAAATACTATTATCACTTGTCATCTGTTGTTTTATGGCTGTAATGATGTACATATTATACAAGTGAGTGAAGATGAAGCTCAAGCACTACAGAATCTTTCACCCTGAAGAAGCAACTTTCTCAAGATGTCTCATGAGTCTGAGAAAATGGCTGTGTTGGTTGTTCTACATAAACAAGACGAAAAAACAAGAAATGATAGAAAAATGTGAAGAAAGCATTGGTCATGGAGATTCAGGCAACTGGAGCTATGATGCAAAGAAACATAACTGGAGTTTTTTTTTTTATTATTATGTTTTTTTGCAGTTTCTGCCTCAGAAAATTAGTCTGTGTGTATCTTTACTCCTCTTCTCTTTCTGCTGCAGTGCTTTAGCTGGCTGAGCCGCATGACATCTAACTTGTGTGTAAAGTTGAAAAGGAGTTTATACGAAAAAAAAAAAAGCTAAATATTTTATTTATACACATTTGCATTTTTTTTTACGCTGGGAACGTGTGAATATGCCTGACTTTTAAAGTGAAAAGCATCAAGAAGCATGCTTAAAACTCTGGAGTTCAAAGTGATGCTTATTATTAATTCAAATTTATGTAAAGAGACATGCATAATCTGTAGATCACAGCAATTTTCTGTATATTTTATGTGCTAAAATATGAGAAGCTTCAGTGCAGAACATAGATGGATGTGTATGAAACATGTAGTTAATCACAAACTGGACTAAAGTTATAGTTTGTGTCAAATAATTCCTTTTTGCTCCAACCTGCCATACCTATTAAATTGCAAACTCTGTCTGTTGACAGATTATCTGCTATCTGGGATATTGATTTTAAACACCTGCCTGATATTTTTTCTCATTTTCTTTTTCCTCCAGCCCACAGCACAAAGGTAATCTGTTAATCCTGTGGTATTCTTCCTAAATTGCCTATCCTTTTTTTTTTTTTTTTTTTTTTTTTTTGCATTTGAGTAGTGAAACACAATCATTTTATTCTAGGGCTCTTACTGGCATTGTAATGTAAAATTACACTGCTATTATTATCAGCTATTATATTTAGAGGACCAAGCATGAAGGGTGCACCTGCAATGTTCATGATTTTTTTTATGAAGCATGCGTAATCTGAAGAAAACAGAAAATGAATCTCTCTTTTTAAAAAAAAAAAAAAAAAAAAAAAAAAAAAAAAAAAAAAATCTATCCTCTGTGGTTCACACAATTCTTAAAATAAGTTTTGTGTACTGGATTTATTTTGTCCTTTTTCAATGATAAACTGTTACATTGTTATTTTCTTCTAATTTTCTCCCTAATTTATTCTTTCACCTTGGAGTATTTCAGTACTATAACATTTGTCCTACAGACTACTTGCCTTAATCTTGCTCTAAGGCAGTAGTGCCAAAATTCACTAATAAACTTGATAATTTTATTGAAAAGGAGAAAAGCGATCAACAGTGCTACATAGTCTTTAGTATCCGTACACCATTCCTCTCTGGGAACCCTTACAAGTTGTATGTCATCAGTCAGCATCGTCCTTGACCTATCAGCAGCCTTTGATACGGTCAATCACTCTCTTTTCCATCCTATGATTCTTCAAATCCATGCCACTGCATGGCAAAGGTTGGTTTCTTACTTGGATGAATACTCATATCAGGAAACAGGAAAGGCATCTACATCGACACCATGCAGACTCTCCAATAGTATCATTCAAGGCTCAGTGCTGGGTCCTCTTTTGTTCTCCCTGTGTATCCACTCTTTTGGTAACCACTGCTATGCTGATGGCACTCATTTACATTTAAATGTATGGCACTTGGTAAACTCTATTATCTAGAGCAACTTATAACTGAGCAATTGAGGGTTAAGGGCCTTGCTCAAGGGCCAGCTTGGTGATCTTGGGATTTGAACTTACAACCATCTAAACAGTAGTCCAATCAAGGATACATGGATCTCAGCATGTCTGGCAGGCATCTTGTTTCGGATGGCAGATGATCAGCTGAATCTAAAGGCTGAGCCTCCATGAAGAACCATCTCCATGTCAATATCTTGTGATCTTGCAAAGTTCTTAAACTTTGCAGGTTCACAAAATCTTAACTTGGAGGTCTCGCCATCTGTGATTGCACACAACCTTGGGGTAACTACAGACAACTATCTTTCTTGCCTCACATCAGGTGGTTGCAGGTTTTGTCTGAGGAGCATCCAGCCATTTCTATCCACAGGGGCCAATCAAGTGCTTGTTCAGTCCCGAGTCATTTACAGATTGAATTATTGCATATCACCCCTTGCAGACCTGCTTCAACATGTCATCTGATCCACAAGGCATTTGCATGTCTTGCTTACAACCTCCCCAAGTTCTTCCACAGTACCCCAATGCTATGATTCCTTCCACAGCTTCCTGTAGTTGTTTGCATCACAATACAAAACCAAAACCAGATCAGACCTGTACCTTTAAGTATGTATCACACTTGGCCCTGCAACACACACTCTCCTAACTTCTGGCACGGCTCAGTTGGACCTACCATCTCCCAGTGTGCAAGTAAAATATGGATCAAGACACTTCTGTACTCACACTCAGGTTTTTTGAAGAGCCTTTCCTTGCTTGTCCAAACAACTGAGTCACAGGATTCTTTGTGTACTGTACTAACCCCCAAACAGGGTATTTAGGCCGATGGTACTTTTAGTCCCTGACCTAGTGAACAAGCATGAGAATGTGTTTTTGATGGTGCTGACACAATAGTCAAGGTTCTGGGTTATTGATCAGAAGGTTTGGAGTTCAAGCACCAGCACTGCCTAGATGACACTATTACACGCTTGAGGAAGGCCCTTAACCCTCTCTGCTCCAGTGGCACTGAATTATGTCTGACCCTGGAATATGCAAAGAAAAAAGAACTTCACTATACTGTAATATATGTGTGACAAATACAGGCTTCTTTTACTTCTTCTTCTACTTCATACAGACTTTAATACACATCTGTGAGACTCTCTGGATCATGGTGTCTGCTATAAACATAATGCAGATCCTTAAAATAAAGTGTTCTCCTACAATCAGTCTGTCAGGTTCGATTAAATTTATGCTAGTGCTGAGTCTGATTAGGAAACTGAAACATTTCAGCTCAAAGCCGAACAGACAGGAAGCCCTTGTTTTGTGTGCTGCTGCCAGTTTATAGTGCAGCTACAAAATGAAGTTGTATTTGTCTCACCGACAGAGAAAACGATGAACAGCGAAAAAACAATTGATTTTTATTTTCTAACTGGCATATCTGTACAAAGCCAGATGTTGAACTAGACAGCGATATGTTATCTCAAAATGTTTTGCTTGATTCAGTTTAGCTTGACATTTTTCTGAAAGTGACAAGAAAAAAAAATCTTAGTCTGATCTCAGAATTCATGTTATGGTCTGTGAAATCACTGTTGTAGATAGCAAGTGAATAGCATGAATATTACAAGTGTCTTAATCCATTTGACTTATGTATGAGATCAGAATCCTAGTTTCCTCTAGTTTTTAATCATTTGTCTTCAGTAAGTGCTCCAGCACTGGGGCTCCAAGGTCTCTTCCAGCAACCCTGGGTGTGTTGTGTGAATACACCCTGGATAAGGCCCCAGTTCATCAGGGCACCATACACACATATTGCTTTTACAATATGTTGATGACATTCTACGTCACAGGACTGATTTCATTCAACTATGAATCTCTACAGTGACACTAGGACGTAGTCTGTAACTTATTGTATCTTCAACCCCTTAAACTAAGCAACTAATCATAGATTTATGGAAGTCCCAAAATCTAAAAGAATCAGGATCAGTAACCATCCAAATGTCAGAAGAAATTCTAAGAAATTTCTTTCGCCGAACACCCATCACCTCATCAACACCTCAGTGAAATCAGATCTAAACACCAGCCACACTGTCACAAAGGCACCACGGAGACTTTCTTTCCTCAGGCAGATTCTAACTCAATTTTACTCAGCAATTATTGAACGCATCCTGACGCTGTCCATCACAGTCTGCTACAGCAACACAGACTGCAACACAGACTCTCACTCTGAAAGACCCTGAAAAATAACTGGATAGTACTTCACCTCTGTACACCTCTGTATATCAAACAGGAAAAGATAAGCTATAAAAATCTGTCAAATTTCAGCCACTTGTGTCTAGCAAGCCTCCCAATCAGCACAATGAGCCACTTCAGGAAGTTTCTTTCCTACAGCCTTCAACTTGTAACTGTATCATTATAGGCACTGTTGTATTCTGTCAGGGCTGTAGCTTTCTTCCTCTGAGTGTAGCTTGTTATCCACTACTTTTACTCTTTTGGATTGTCTCTTGTTAGCTTCATTGTCTTGTTTTTAACTCCGGTGCTTGTATTCTGGATTATTATCTTTTGTGGATTCATTGCATGGTTTTCGCTGTGTAATTTATAGCATATTGTTTACACACAAAAACACAAGAGCCATAATTTACCAACTTCTTGGATAGTAGCCTAACTAGCCATTGCTGAGTACAGAGCCAAGTGTTTATCTTGCTAGTGAGCTTAATTAAGATGCTAGCTAATTCTTAAATTATTAATAGATAAGTAGCATTTTTCTAATCTTCTATATTTAATAAACCAGTTAATAATTTGTTCAGAAATAAGTATTCGATAATGTGTTAGCTTAAGTTAGTGTGGACTGTGAAAACGGAGGCTTTCAAAAACGCATGATGAACGCATTTTTAGTCATGTGACCAATTCAGCTAAGATGAAGTCTACATTCTTGCTCGCGTTTGCGACTTTATACTCCTGTGTTACTCACAGCAACAACTCCACCTCACTGTCGGTCCATTTAAAAAAACTCAGTGCTTTTCCTGCTGCAACACTTCGAAGAGCCGGAGCCACAGTACAGGGACGTAAGTGTTTCCAGACGTTTTAGTGTGGATGACCAACTTTTGGGAAACGATTGAAAACGCTAATGTGGATGCGGAGCGTTTTTTAAATTTATCTGGATTATTGTAGATGTAGCATAAATACTTTGTGTGAGTTCTTAAGTCCAGGTGTATGTGGTCAATAATCAGGGGAATGTGCAGGTGAGAATGTCTGATTTGGCTGGGTGTTGTAGTCCACGGCAGCCATGTTTGTAAGCTGGAACTTATAGTTGGACCCTAATTCCGGGAATGAAATGACAGAAAGCTAGTTTGTCCATTAACACTGAGCTATTTGTGTAATGTGAAATAATAATAGTCGAGCTAGACGTCCCACTCCAGAGCTTCTTTCCGGATCTTCCTGTTCCATCCAGTCTCGTTGCTTGCTGCTGGGGATAGATCTGCATGGACAGCCCATGACCCAGGGGACTGCCGTGGAGAGAACTACTCTTTGAACTGCCGTTGCCTCAGTCAGCTTTCAGCAGGAAGGAATTAGTGCTAAGTCTATAATGAACTCAGAAACTACACTGACCTACTAGTTCCTCAGGAGCTCTTGGTTGCACAATTCTTCATGAATATAAACTGTTTAAGAAAGGACATTATTTACATTTACCTTATTTACTGTCCAGTGTCACCCAAATGAGGATGAGGTTCCCTCCTGAGCCTGGTTCCTCTCAAAGATTTTTCCTCACATCATCTCAGGGAGTTTTTCCTCACCACCATCACCTCAGGCTTCTCATTAGGGATAAATGTTAGGAATGAATAGTAACTTAACTTTAAACTTCATTTACTCATTTTTATTCCATGTTTCAGTACTTCTGTAAAGCTGTTTTTGAGACAATGTCCAATGTTAGAAGCGTTGTACAAATAAGTTGAATTGAAATTAACTCAGGATAGTCTGTCAATACAGGGAACTGTATAAAGCAAGAAATCTTTGCAGTAAATAATAAAAACAGATTATTTAAAAATGCAGTAAGAGCTAGAATCATGTACATTGCACACATACAGAATTATACCAGAGTGAATAATTACAGTAATTAGAGTAAGACATATTATGATTGCTAATAGAGTCATTTGTATGCATTTTGTACATTCAGTGTATAGTTAGAACTGTGTACTTATTAAACATCCTTTTTTTAATATATTTTGAGCTGAAGCTGTTCGCTAAGCATTATGAAGTATGATTTATGGGGCAGAAGCAACAGCATTTAATGGCCTGAACTTGTCTTTGTGACCTCCATTAAAAGTACTTCTTAATGATTAATTTTCTTAGCTGTTCTAGGCGTTAGAAAAGAAAAAAAGATCTTATTTTTAATAGAGCTTTGAGATATGAAGGTGAAGCTGTTGTTGTCGCTCATTTATGTTCTGATCCTTAATGTTTTGTCTATAAATTCTTTCATTTCAGGAACATGTGCATTTCATTAAGCATTCAAACATGTATCTATTGAGAGCATGTAATAGTCTGGGATGTCAGATAGATGGATCATTTCCACTCCTGAGTAGAACCACTGAGTCCAAATGTTTTCTACTGATTTGTTGAGAAAGTTTATACTCCAGCTTTGGTAATTTACATGTGATATCAGAGCTAGATCTTAACGAGAACGAGGTGTCTGTTCAAGAGCGTTAGCATCCAGCACTTCGCTGATTGTTCTGTGGTTAGTCTAAACGCTTATCTGAACTTTCCAAGTGGATCTACTGGTGTTGTTATTGTCTTTCCTTTTCACCTGTGGCCCTAATTTAGTAATGGTTTGTGTAGGTTTCTGTGGGCAAACCAAATTTACTTGTTTTTAAATTTTAATCACATGAAAGCATTTAATTAATAATTAAACTGGTGTCTGTAATTAAACTAATTGTTTTAATCATGGCACTGTAATCCACATACACCAATCAGGCATAACATTATGACCACCTGCCTAATATCGTGTTGGTCCCCCTTTCGCTGCCAAAACAGCCCTGACCCGTCATGCACTGTGTATTCTGACCCCTTTCTATCAGAACCAGCATTAACTTCTTCAGCAATTTGAGCAAGAGTAGCTCGTCTGTTGAATCGGATCACACGGGCCAGCCTTCGCTCCCCACGTGCATCAATGATCCTTGGCCACCCATGACCCTGTCGCCGGTTCACCACTGTTCCTTCCTTGGAGCACTTTTGATAGATACTGACCACTGCAGACCGGGAACACCCCACAAGAGCTGCAGTTTTGGAGATGCTCTGATCCAGTGGTCTAGCCATCATGATTTGGTCCTTCATCAAACTCGCTCAAATCCTTACACTTGTCCATTTTTCCTGCTTCTAACACATCAACTTTGAGGACAAAATGTTCACTTGCTGCCTAATATATCCCACCCACTAACAGGTGCCATGATGAGGAGATCATCAGTCTTATTCACTTCACCTCTCACTGCTCATAATGTTATGGCTGATCAGGGTATAAATAGGAATAAATGCAAATTAAATTTTAAAGGTTGATCATTTATATTCTTACTTTATACCTGTAAAGCTGTGTAGCAACATTGTCCACTGTATTTAATTGAAGTTTCATTTTCATTTCAATATCAATTGATCTTTCAACCATTTATTATCTAATCATACCATGTCATTCAGCTGCAGCAGTGCTTTAAAACCAAAATAAATCTCTAACATTTCTTTATTTCTCCTGACTCAGTGTGCAGCATTTATATAGCAAACTGAATTGTTTTGCCTTCATTAGATATTTATTTCTCCGAAAGAGTGATAGTAATGTTCACAGATAAAAGTGTTTGAGTATAAATATAAGCAACGTAAATAACATTAAAGGGACAGTGTTGGATGTCACCCGTGCTCTTCCCTGTACTCTTTTACTTATGATAAACAAGTGCACATTACAAGACAGTTTAGTTTTAATGAGCTCGCTGTGTTTGGACTGACCAGGCCAAGCCTTCATCCATTGTAGATGAGCTGCTCAGAGAGATATGGCATTAATATTCATATCATGACTACAAACAGTGGCAGCACCCTGTGAGAGAGCTGAGAGAGGTGTCTATGGAAAACCTGTGAATGATGATTTATGGGATAATTTAATGGCAGCCTGTAATGAACAGAATACATCTTTTTGACCTCCATTAAAAGTACTTCCTAATGATTTTATAGGATTGAGAGAGTGGGGGCAAAACTTTCAATTCATGAAAAGTGAATATTGGAAACAGGACCAAAAAAAAAAGAAAGTTGACTGTCGTCTTGTTACTTCAAATCCATATCAAATGAATAGTACTTACACACAGAATTGGTATCTACATCTGAATTTTTTTTCTGTATCCCGTAAATCCTAGCACAATTACTCATCGAAATAAATCTTCTTGCAAAAGCTGGCAAAAGCACAACTTTAGATTTTTCACTCAAGGAGAAAAATGTACTTAAAGTATGAAAGTAAATGTTTGACTCAGTTTCCCAAAAGTATAAAATCACTTCCTGCGGGTAAATTAATTACAAATAATGTGAGAATACATTAACTACTGCTAACTGATTTATTCCTAATCTCCCAAATATTAGCTAGCTAGTGATAGATAGATAGATAGATAGATAGATAGATAGATAGATAGATAGATAGATAGATCGATAGATAGATCCATCCATCCATCCATCCATCCATCCATCCATCCATCCATCCATCCATCCATCCATCCATCCATCCATCCATCCATCCATCCATCCATCCATCCATCCCAAACCAGGTCATGCAGTTGCTCAGGACGCTCTCGATGGTCCCTCTGTAGAACATGATCAGGATGGGTGGAGGGAGATGGGAAGTAGAGACACTGCTAGGCTTTTTTGCTGATGGAGCTGGTGTTGAGTGACCAGGTGAAGTTCTCCGCCAGATGTACACCAAGGAATTTGATGCTCTTGACAGAATCAGAATCAGAAAAGTTTTTATTGCCAGGTACAGCAAAGAGTTCGCAAAGAGCACTTTAGAGTACTAGGAATTTGTCTTGGTGTCAGGTGCAAACATGTGCACAGATACGAAATCTGTACACAATTTTAGAATAAACTAGAATAAATTAAATAAACCTGTATACAGAAAGTGACTTTGCATGAGAAGTATTGCAATTTAGAATGTAAAAGTGCAAGTGAAAGTGAAAGAGACTGTCCAAACATATATACAGATATAAAGTATGTACACAATCGAGAATGAAATAAATATTGTACACAGAAGTTTGAATGTGCATGAAAAGAAGTCCACAGTGGATCCATCGATGAACAGCGGAGAATGGCCACTCTGTGATCTCCAACCATCTTTTTAGTCTTGTCGACATTCAGAGACAGGCTGTTGGCTTTACACCAGGCTGATAGTTGTTGCACCTCCTCTCTGTACGCTGACTCGCTGTTCTTGCTGATGAGACCCACCACGGTTGTGTCATCGGCGAATTTGATAATGTGGCTCGAACTGTGCATTGCTGCATAGTTGTGAGTCAGCAGAGAGAACAGCAGTGGGCTGAGCACACAGCCCTGAGGGGCTCCAGTTCTCAGTGTGGTGGTGCTGGAGATGCTGTTCCCTATCCAGACTGACTGAGGTCTCCCAGTCAGGAAATCCTAGATAGATAGATAGATAGATAGATAGATAGATAGATAGATAGATAGATAGATAGATAGATAGATAGATAGATAGATAGATAGATAGATAGATAGATAGATAGATAGATAGATAGATAGATAGATAGATAGATAGATATTAGGTCTTGTGCTTTATATGGCTAGACTTTGCATAATGTCTCAATGTATATTTATTTCTAGATTAATTTTCATTTATACATAGATAAGTGTAATTATTATTGCTGTTTACACTGAATATTAAGCTTATGATCTGTAGGTAAGGAACTAGCTATAGAATGGTGCTGATATCAGCCATTAACCCTAGTGATCTCTATAAATAGGTCTGTTATGATCCTAGACAGGTAAAATCTGCTCAATAAGAAATAATTAATGCTCAGCCTTATAGGAGTTATGATGAGGGTCAATCACAGTAATTTCATGTGTTTGAGTTCATCTACATAAACATCTCAAGAAAGTAATCTCCAATCAAAGCAGCTTTATATATATATATATATATATATATATATATATATATATATATATATATATATATATATATATATATATATACATATATATACCCTGCTGAAACATAAGATGAGAATTTTTTGATGATGTTTTTGTTGTAGTGCCAGTAACAATCAGCTCAGTGTCTCTAAGCCTACCATCCTTGGAAATCCACTTCTTTTTTCAATATCATTCAGGAAGCTTAAGTTTTTCAAGATGTTTTTAAAACTGGATTTCCACAGAAACCAGTCAAATGTCCAGCCTTAAGCCATCCATTCATTTTCTTCATCCCTTATCCTAAACAGTTACACTGGAAGCTTGGAGTCTGACCCAAGGGACTCGGGGCAGAAGGCAGGCGACATCCTGGACACAGAATCACTCCAACACATGTCTTTGCACTTGGGGAAGAAACCAGAGTACTAGGAGGAAACCCCTGATGAGAGAATATGCAGTCCCAAACCCCACCCCTGGAGGTTCGAGGCTAACATGGTAATCATTAAGCCTAAGCTCTATTCTGAATTTTTTTACTGTAAATTTCCAACAACTGTATGCTTTGGAATCAGATCTGGAATTGAAATTACCAACTTGTTGTAACTCTTTATTTTACTGAACATAATTTAATACATACTAAACTACATTCATGCATGAGAAGATCAAGTTTCACATTTCTCAGCCACAAGGCACAAGTCAGACACACGAGTCACATCTGAAATATCTGAGCTGCAAGTATAAATCAAGTCTGAAGTCTCTGAGCTGAAGGCAGAGTCCAGTCTCAAGTGTCTGAGCTGAAGGCAGAGTCCAGTCTCAAGTGTCTGAGCTGAAGGCAGAGCCCAGTCTCAAGTGTCTGAGCTGAAGGCAGAGCCCAGTCTCAAGTCTCTGAGCTGAAGGCAGAGTCCAGTCTCAAGTGTCTGAGCTGAAGACAGAGTCCAGTCTCAAGTCTCTGAGCTGAAGGCAGCGTCCAGTCTCAAGTGTCTGAGCTGAAGACAGAGCCCAGTCTCAAGTATCTGAGCTGAAGGCAGAGTCCAGTCTCAAGTGTCTGAGCTGAAGACAGAGCCCAGTCTCAAGTGTCTGAGCTGAAGGCAGAGTCCAGTCTCAAGTGTCTGAGCTGAAGGCAGAGTCCAGTCTCAAGTGTCTGAGCTGAAGGCAGAGTCAAGTCTCAAGTGTCTGAGCTGAAGGCAGAGCCCAGTCTCAAGTGTCTGAGCTGAAGACAGAGCCCAGTCTCAAGTCTCTGAGCTGAAGTCAGAGTCAAGTCTCAAGTGTCTGAGCTGAAGTCCCAGTCAATCTCTCAAGTCTTTGAGCTGAAGTCAGAGTCCAGTCTCAAGTCTCTAAGCTGCATGTCTGAGTAGTCTCAAGTCTCTGAGATGAAGTCAGAGTCCAGTCTCAAGATGATGAGCACATATGCCAAGTTATGTCTCAAGTTTTTATGCTGAAGCCTGAATTAAGCCTCAAGTGTCTGAGCTGCAAGTCATTTTTGAAGTCTCTGAGCAACCAATTTCATTCAAATCTCAAAACTCTGAGATGCTAGACTTAGTTACAAGTATCTAAGAGGCTGGTTCGGGGTTGATCCTCAAATGTTTGACCAGATCAGCGACCTCTGATAATCAACTTTTAATCTTCTATTTTCTCGGGATCAATAAATTGTTGTCTCATCTCAAGTCTCAAGTTTATTAACAACCATTCCACATCATGTCTCACTTCTCTAAGCTGATGACCAAATCAAGCCTCAAGATTCTGAGCTACATGAGACATAACAATATTAATTCTTTATCCTAGAATAAAAGTCGAATTGTGACAGGCATGAGCATATCTCCTGAAAATTGGACAGCTTTGAACATTCAGCTTTGATTCAGACATGATTCCCTCTGACAATTTTGTCTGCCAGTCTACTGACCCTGTTCAAGTCATATTTACATCAGTCTTTATTCCATTTAAAGAATACACCGCCAGTTTAGTGACCTTTATCCTGTCATAAAGGTTGACATTTGGGTGCTGATGAGCCAGTGACACAACCCCAGGCAGTGCCGAACAGGTGCAGTGACATAGCAGAGAGCCAAAATGGCATAGATAGCTCATCTGGCCACAAAAGGACAGCAATATCCTGAAGAAGAAGACCAAGAGGCTGATTGGAATTGATATTCAGAAAAAAACATAAAACGTATCTTGTATAAAATGATGTATATATTCAGAGTTAGCAGCTTTATAACTGATTATTTTCCCAGGAGTCTTTTTTTCAGATTCTTGCTATGTCTTCTATTTAAATGAAAAACTTAACTGTATTTATCTAAACTTATCTGGTATCTCTATAGCAAATTAATTCTGAAGAAGCCCCTAGTTTAAAACCAACAACAAAAGCCTGACTGATTTTTGCAGGTAATCACCAGGACAAAGAGCCAGCCATTTGCAATAATGTTCTTTGATCAGATGGAACAATAATTGACCTGTTTGGCCATAATGATCAGTGCTATGTATGGAGGAAAAAGGGTGAGGCTTTTATTCTGAAGAACACCATCCCATCTCTGAAGCATAGGGGTGGAACAGTCATGTTGTGAGTCTTGTTAATTTATCACTAGGACTTCAAATCTATATGATTTAATAAATAAACTGTGATCCACTGTTAAACTGAGAAATGCTAAAGTCTAATGCATTCAAGAAGGGTCACAAGTTAATCACCAAATCATTTTGACTCAGAGAAGTGATAAAGAGGTGTTACTGCTGTGTTTGTTTGTGACTCTTCCAGTTCCATTTCACAGCACATTTTCAATGGATCCCTGCTGAAACGTGTTCCCTCTGCTTTAGCACCCTCATCAGTTAATTATCAGCTCCTTCACAGGTCTAATCAGGTGTGTAGGAACATGCTGAAATCCAAAATGTCTACTGTTGTGATCTTAAAAAAAAATTCAGAGTAGAACTCAATTGAATGCAATAATAATACAAAAAAACATATCTATCACATGAGCAAATCTATAGATATTATTACTGGGGCAGAAATGATAAAGTACAGTATTGTATAATGTAGAATATTCTGGATTTTGTATTCACTCATCTGTGTACCTTGTTGTTTTTATTTATTTTGCTTATCCTATGCTTACCTGCACTTACTTAGAAGCAAAATTTTAAATTGGCCAGCAGCAGCTCAGTGGTGAAGGCTCAGGGTTGCTGACCAAAAGGTCAGAGGTTTAAGCCCCAGAACTACCAAGCTGTCACTGCAGAGCCCTTGAGCAAGGCCTTTAAATCTCTCTGCTCTAGAGGTGCCACATGATGGCTGACCATGCTGTCATGATTCTCTGCCTCTGCTTCGGTGCTGAACATGGGTGGATGGGTGGATGGATGGACGGGTGGACGGGTGGACGGGTGGACGGGTGGACGGGTGGACGGGTGGGTTCTAGGACTGTTTGTTTGTATGTTTATTGTTTCTTATGTTCTGTAAAGCTGCTTTGAGACAATGCTCTTTGTTAAAAGCGCTATACAAATAAAATTGAATTGAATTGAATTGAATTGAAGATGGGTGGATGGGTGGAAGGATGGGTGGAAGGATGGGTGGATGGGTGGAAGGATGGATGGATGGGTGGAAGGGTAGATGGATGGGTGGGTGGATGGGTGGAAGGGTGGGTGGAAGGATGGGTGGATGGGTGGAAGGGTGGATGGGTGGATGGGTGGATGGGTGGAAGGGTGGATGGGTGGATGGGTGGGTGGATGGGTGGATGGGTGGAAGGGTGGAAGGGTGGAAGGATGGGTGGGTGGATGGGTGGATGGGTGGATGGGTGGATGGGTGGAAGGGTGGATGGGTGGATGGGTGGAAGGGTGGGTGGATGGATGGGTGGAAGGGTGGGTGGAAGGATGGGTGGAAGGGTGGGTGGGTGGGTGGATGGATGGATGGGTGGAAGGGTGGGTGGATGGGTGGGTGGATGGGTGGATGGATGGGTGGATGGGTGGAAGGATGGGTGGATGGGTGGATGGGTGGAAGGATGGGTGGATGGGTGGAAGGGTGGGTGGAAGGGTGGATGGAAGGATGGATGAATCGGTGGATGGATGGAAGGATGCATGAATCGGTGGATGGATGGATGAATCGGTGGATGGATGTGTATGCCAACACACCATTTATGAGTTATTGTAGTTTTGAAACTAATCAAGAGCTTGTGATGTGAACATCACACTGTTTACAATATAATCATATAATAACATCAATTATGTTAGGATAAGTGCTACAAAAATGGATGAATGGATGGACGGACGGACGGACGGACGGACGGATGGACGTGTATGCCAACATACCACTTACACACATTTACAAGAGTAATTGTAGTTTTGAAACACAAATTTCATTATTAAAGCTAACTGATCCAGGTTACATAAAACAAGCTTCCATTTGTATGCTAATTTCTCATAAAGCTGCATTTCAAATTGAGTCTTTAAGAAGTTTTCTGACACACCAGTGACAATGTTGTATGAAAGACACTTTAAAGGATTTGGTACAAAGAGAGAGGTGTGACACCTCGCAAGCAGAATCACAAACACAGATCAGTTTGATTTTCATCTTGTTTACTGCCTGTTTACTCTTTTTATGTGATGCTCTGAAGCCGTCATTGATCTACCTGTCTGATGTGTTTCCTTACAGATATGCTGCACATGCCGAAACTGTGTGTATTGACTTTTCAGCTTGATTACTGATTTACTTCACCTTTATCTTTATCTTTGTTTTTGTGTACTTTATGACATTTAACATCAAAACGTAATTTGCATTTTTAATATGAGAGGAACAGGTTACAGAACAACAGCTTTGAGTAGTTTAAAAAAAACAACTGAATACTGTGGAAACACACAGGAACTATTTGCACCTGAATACCACAGGGCATAAATAATGAATCATTACAACAAAACATGTCATGTGAAGTGCAGGTAAGAAGTAATGCAGCGAGCCTGAGGGTGTAGAGACGGCAAAGTTAGAGCTTGTGACTTTCAGCAGAGCTCTGAGAGAGAGAGAGAGAGAGAGAGAGAGAGAGAGAGAGAGAGAGAGAGAGAGACCGGGTAGATGAAGCAAAAAATAAGGTATGTGTGATCGAGAGGTGCGAGGCTAAGTTATGTGATGGTGTAGGAATGAATGAGAGCACAACTCTTTCTATCTCACATCTTCGAATAAGACTTTTGGCTCTGTGTCAAAAATTGCCTGATGTTTATAAAGTAGCTTATTTCATAGCGCTTATCTCTGGAGTCTTTCCTGTTATGAAGGAAAATCCTCCCTGTACAAACGCGGAAAGTAAAGTGTAGCGGAATTTATGGTATCATGAAAGATATGAGTCAGAAAATGGTTTAGGTTTGACTAGGGGTTAATCTAGGGTTAAGTCTGGGCTCGACTTCGATAGTTGGAATTGAGCGAAGGTGGAGATTTGGGTTGGAATGCCGGACAACTAGCAGCTTGTACTTTTTTCTGGTGGTCTGATCACTAATCTGCCCATGGTGGGATTTTATGTGTGCAATTTCAGGCCAGTTGGACCACAACAAAAATAGGGAATATCATTAAAATGGCTGCATGTCACCAAAACAGCCCAGACAGGTCAGGTCGAGTCTAGCAAAAAATATCTGTGACACACATGTGGCACCTCTGAGCCAATGTTAGGTCCCAGAGCCACCAAAGTTGGATATGTCAGTCAGCCCATAGAGCAGAACCACATGTCAGAATTTGATTACTCTAGACCCATGAGTCTAAGAGAAACCAAAACTTCTTTCCTAATTAGGTCAGTTTTAGTGATATTGCCCCAAAACCTCATTTTTGCTGGATATTTTCATGATCCTTATCACTCAGAGCAGCCACGCTTAGATATATCACTCACTGGGCGTCATCCATTTCACACTAGAAAGTCCAAGACATTGTAATATTGTTCTGAAAGAGTTCGCTTTCAAACTGACCATTTAGGGCTGTCCAGGATGGAGCATTCTCAAACATACAGTACCATTCAAAAATTTGGGATCACTTGGAATGTCCTTGTTTTTCGAAGAAAAACTCATTTTGATCCATTTTAAAAACTGATCAGATGAATTTTAAAGAGAGATCTACATCGTCACACAAAGGTCAATTATCAGCAACCATCAGTGCTCTGTTTCAGTCTCATGTTATGTTTGCTAATCCAATTTAATCATTTTATATGGCTGATTGATTATTAGTGCTAGCACAGCTAAAAACTGTTGTACCGAGTAAGGGAGCAATAAAAGTGGCCTTCTTCAGGTTAGTTTAGTATCTGGAGCATCAGGAGTTGTGGGTTTGTTTCCAAGCTGAAAATGACCAGAAAGAAAGATCTTTCATTCTATTCATTCTAAGAACTTATTTCACAATGCTGTGAACTAATCCCTTCATAGAACAGCGCAAACTGGTTCTAACCAGAACAGAAAAAGGAGTGGGAGGGAGGCCCCAGTGCACAACCCCAAACTTTTGAACGGTAGTGTAGGTCAGTTTGGTAGACCTGAGGTTGTGACGTCTCTTTGTGGATGTGGCTGTTTTGCAAATTTTGCTAAACATGTAGAGTTACATAAGAAGCGTAATTAACCATGCAGCACATTGCCTTCTATAACATAGGTCAATTTTTGTTCCTTCCACACATATCTCTAAACTAAGGTGGGATGTAACAGGGGCTACAAGGGAGAAAACCATCTTGCTATTGTCGCAGTCTTGATAATATTGGCGCTAAACTAGTCCTTATAGGTACCACAGAAAGGACCGTGTTCAAGTAACCATGGAGACGTCTTCAGGGTGGTGCACTGTCCAATACTTCACTAGTGCTAGGACTTAGAAAAACTGTAGAAAACTGTTATGTTAAAGTTGCCAAGTTGATTAAAGCTGCCATAACGCAAGTACCTACAAGTCTAAAGTACATTTTCTTCTATTCCTTTTATGAGGTTTAACAAATACATCTGAGAGAATGCGACACGTCTCATTTTCATTCTCCACTTTGATGTTCAATATATTAAAAAAAAGATTAAAAAAACCCTTTTATATATTTTGACATTACCTCATGGAGATCAGAGCTTGGGGAGGCCAATAATTAATATTAAATGTTAATTATTAATAATAATTTTTAATTGGGGGGGGGCACGGTGGCTTAGTGGTTAGCACGTTTGCCTCACACCTCCAGGGTTGGGGGTTTGATTCCCACCTCCACCCTGTGTGTGGAGTTTGGATGTTTTCCCCCGTGCCTCGGGGTTTCCTGTGTGTGTGTGTGTGTGTGTGTGTGTGTGTACCCTGCGATGGGTTGGCACTCCATCCAGGGTGTATCCTGCCTTGATGCCCAATGACACCTGAGATAGGCACAGGCTCCCCGTGACCTGAGAATAGATCTGATAAGCACTAGACAATGAATGAATGAATTTTTAATTGTGTAATAATGATAACAACAGCTTTATCATCATCATCATCATCATCATCATCATCATCATCATCACTCAGTCTATATCCAATTTGTGTGAAGCCTTCAGCATACATGTATCCGTGTTTGATAAATATGTGTGAATACAACAGTCACACAACCAGCTGTTGTCTCTGTCCACATTTTCAGCCCAGAGCCTGTAGAGTCCCTCAGTCCAGTTTTCTTTTTTTTTTTTTTTTGTTTTGTTCTGTGAAAACCTGGCTCAAAAATTGGAAGGTTTTATAATGCACACTATAATTACATCCATTTTGTCCAGAAACAACTGAGAAACACAAGCCTCTCTTCTCTGAAAACTAAAGAAATATACAAAATAACACCACAATTATGAGATTGTAGAGTTTAGAGATGGATAACTAATAAAAACAACACAAAGACAGGACAAAATGACAGGAAGAGAGAGAAAGTGAGCTGTTCAGACTAGAAGAGGAAGAGGAAGAAGAAGAAGAAGAAGAAGAAGAAGAAGAAGAAGAAGAATGTATCCTCCATTTTCACAGAGAATAATTCAGCTCTAGAGCCACATGTGGTTGCCCCGGCAACAGTTAAAGAAAGAAAGTTGCAGTTCAGCAACATCCAAATTCAGAGAGAGAGAGAGAGAGAAGAGAGAGAGAGAGAGAGAGAGAGAGAGAGAGAGAGAGAGAGAGAGAGAGAGAATATGGCAGTGACAAAGAAAGAAAAGAGAGAGAGAGGGAGTATGGTAGTGACAAAAGACAGAGAGATAGAGAGCATGAGAAAGATTGACATGGAGAAAGAAAGAGAAGTCATAAACAGAGAGGGAGAGAGAGAGAGAGAGAGAGAGAGAGAGAGAGAGAGAGAGAGAGAGAGTATGGTAGTGACAAAAGACAAAAGACAGAGAGATAGAGAAACAGAGAAACAGACATGGAGTAAGCATGAGAAGGGATAGAAGGTCATAAAGAAAGAAAGAGAGGCACATAAATAGACAAACAGAGAGAGAAAGAAAGAGAGAGAGAGAGAGAAAGAGACAGAGAGAGAGAGAGAGAGAGAGAGAGAGTGAGTATGGTAGTGACAAAAGACAGAAAGCAGAGGGAGAGCATTAGAAAGATAGACATGGAGAAAGAGAGAATATGTCAGTGATAAATAAAGAAAAGAAAGAGAGAGAGGTAGGCAGATAGAAAGGATATAGAGAGAGCGAGAGAGAGACAGAGAGAGAGTTAGAGTTGTTACTATGGGGAATGATGCACATGTTTAAACACACACACACACACACACACACAAACACACAGAGGAAGTATGTCTGCATGCTTGGACATGTTGTGCTTGTTTAATTATGTTCTGATTTCTGTACCGAGCGATGGATCAGTGAGACTTTGATCCTCTGTACTTTCTGCTGCTTTTCAGATCTTTTCACTTGAAACTGGAGCGCAGCAGGAGAATACGGAAGGAAAAAGACAAATAAGCGTCTCATTTCTCATGAAGGCTGTGCAAACCAGCTCTAAAACAAAATGAAGACAGCAAACAATGAACAAAAACAAGTATAAAATGCTTAGTAGGGAATAGATCATATGGGGTCATGATAGGGAGCACAGTCTCAATAATGGGAATCATTTGTTTTTACCAGCATGTTACACTGTTTTATTTATCTGACACTACAGAAATTTATACTGCAACTTATTATCCATCTTAATATCCATATTAACACACATTAGTGCTCAGTGGAATTCTTTTCTTTGCATATCCCAGGTGAGGGAGTTGGGGTCAGAGCACAGGGGCAGCTATGATGGAGCACCCCTGGAGCAGACAGGGTTAAGGGCCTTGCTCAATTACCCAAAAGTGGCAGCTTGCCAGTGCTGGCACTTGAACCCTGACCACCACTGCCCGCACATACACAAGTATTGTTGGGATGCACCGTGATCGTGGTCACATCTCCGGGTTTGGGGGTTTGATTCTCACCTCCTTCGTATGTGTGTGAAGTTTGCATGTTCTCCCCAATGCTTTGAGGGTTTCCTCTGGGTCCTCTAAGATATCGCAGGATAATAGTTGGAGGAAGTGCGAAAACAAACAAGTGTTTTATTTCCGTATGTCCCAGATTGGAGTATCCCCAAGATATCACACGCTCCAGAGACATTATACCTCCATGCCAGCAGAGGTCCCTCTCTACATTCAACACTTCCTGTTAACTCTAGAATATATAAGCACAATGTTTCCATATGAATCTCTCAGTGTTCTTGTCCCTCACCTTTCACATATTGCTGGGTTTACCAGCAGAGATCCGCCTCTACAATAACGACTTCCTGTCACCTGCCTGATGAAGAATATAATAACAAATTTTTCCATACAAATTCTCCTAGTATTGTGTTGATCCTTGCTTTTTATTTATTTCTGGTTAGGAATCTTGAAGAGATTTTTGACTTTGAGCTTCAGGTTGTGTTCTGACTTTGTGAACAAACCTTCTGCACATCAGTCTCAAACAAAGTCCTGCTTGGGTATGCCAATAACAAAGCCGTCACCTTTCGACAGTGTCTCTGCAATGTCATGTCATGTCATGTCCTCTTTAGGTAACTGTGGTTCTACAACTGAGTGAAAGCTCACACGTTTACCTACCTGTTGTCACACAGGTTGATGAGAATGACCAGATATTGAGCATGATGTAGTGAGGACCTCTCTTACAGGCCACACAGGGTGATGGTAACAAGGTAACAGCATTGCTATTGGTACTTGTCAAGGAACTAAGCACCCAAGTATACTTGCCAAGACTGTCTTGTCTCTGCCCTTGTCTTTCCATTGGTCTGTTTCCCAGTTGCATTCATCTATAGGCCTTGAATTGACCAGCCTCCATTCTGTTTGTGTGCACGTTCTCCCTGTGCTTCAGGTGTTTCCTCTGAGTACGCCGGTTACCTCCTCCAGTCCAAATACATGCATTGTAGGCTGATTGGCATCGCTAAACTGGCCATGATGTGTAAAGTGTGTGTGCAGAAGGTTTCCTGTGATGGGTTGGCGTCTTGACCAGGGTGTCCCCTGCCTTGTGTGTTCAGGTTCCCCATGACCCTGTGATAGGAAAGTGGGTGTACAAGATGATGGACTACTGATTAGAAGACCATAAATCCCAGCAGCTTGCTCAAGGCTCCAGCAGCTGCCACCTACCGCTTTGACCAAGACCCTTAAGCCGTAACTTCCCAGATAAATATAAATTGCTCTGGATGAGAGCTACCCGCCAAATGCTGCAGATGTCATATTTATGTTGTTTGGGTATGTTTTGTTTACAGATTCCTCATTTCCCCAGCTTGGGGGGTTACAAATCTTCACTAGTATTGAAGGAAATCCTCCACTTTAAATGTTAAACAAGAACTTGTATCTCATCCTAAAAAATAAATCACATTGTCTTCTCATGTGTAGGGAATTTTTCATCATCCTGATTTGGGATGCAGGGACACTCACTGCCCCTTTTCCTCAAAGGACATCATGTGGAAAGCATCATAGCAGACTGATACATGTTCCTCACACCCTATGAGATATGAGATGGAACCATGTAAAGTTGTTAAATGTACCATGTGATGTAAAATGTAAAGCTTGAAAAATTTCAGCTCTTTTTAGTCAGTAAGAGCAGTTAAACCATTTTTTTTTTTATGAATAAGGGTTAAAACAGTTCAAAGAAGATGTTTAACAAATCAGTAGATTATAAGAGCTACATTTTCCTGCCTTACTTCAGGATTAGAAGGTTGAATTTTCACTTCGGACTGATCAGAAGGTGTGGATTGTTTCGTTTCGTTCATTTTGGGGTGTTGTAAATCAATCCAAGAGCCATAGTCAATATATAAATATGACACTATTGATTAATTCATTAATTAATAGCATCATCCATTTAAAGTCCATAATAGATTTTTTTGTCACACCAAGGACACCAGAGGAGACAGTATTTTAATCTGAGACATGGTTTATCTTGAGGGCTAAATTTTAATGGCTAAAGATTTTAATTAGACTAAAGTGTGTTGTTAGTGGAGCAGACAAGCGCTCGGTCAGTAGAGCGCACTGAATTAACAAAACCTTTACAGTGGAACCTCGGCATGCAAATTTAATTCATTCTGGAGGTGAGCTCTTAAGGTGAATATTTGTACTGAGAAACGAATTTTCCCATGAGAAATAACGTAAATGCAGATAATCCGTTCCAGCTGCCCAAAAATATATCAACAATACGAAGCGTATGTAAACTGTATGGCTGCTTACAAAGAACTGACCCAAGCCAAGCATTCCATGTCAAGGCTCCTCACAGGAAGTCGTGCCAACAAGCTTGGGCTGAAAACAGAACACGGCACCGATCTGTCAACAAAAAAACACCCGAAAAATCGCCTAGCTTTTGTACGCATGCCGAAGGAAACGCTGGTATTGTGAGTTGACTCTTTCCAAACAGCTTTTTCTAAAAGAAAAAAACTCGTAAACTCGCTTCGGTTGGCTTCACTTCGCTTTCCACTGATGCAAACAAGTTTTGAATGGCTCCTGGACGTACGTGCAACTTAGCTGCCGTTCGGTTTGGTATGTTCGTATGCCAAAAATGCTTCGTATACCGATGCAAATTTCAATTCTTAAGATGAAAATTCATAAGGAAGGGCATTCGTATGCCAAGGTTCCACTATACTGTCACCTAAAATAGGAAATTAAAAGCAGGATAAAATTTAAACAAATGAAAGAAATATTTTTTGTGACCTGTCCAGTCATGTCCTCACATCTCTGATACACATCTATATAGTTTACACATCTTTTGTGAAACTGTCTGGGCAGCATTGTTAATTATGAGCACAGAACATTGATTCACAACTCCAGATCTGATTCCAATCCAAGTGAGGAACAAAGTCCTAAGATTCATGCTCCGCTTGGTCCAGGTTTGATTACATTTCACAATGAGCTTTGGTGCAAGCTTCACTGGGTGCACAATATCATCACAGGGAGGTAAATTAGGGGAAAGAATCTGAAGCTGAATTTATTGGCAGGCCAGTCATGCAACAAGCAAAGTCAACTCACTTTCAAAGACATCTCAAGGTCAAAGACGAAAAATAGTTAGAGCTCTGAAAATACTGTAGGGTCTAAAAGCCCCCAGGGACGACAGAAAAACACTGATCAAAAAATGACTGAAAAATTGCACTCAAAGGAAATATTTTTTATACCACGGTGCTGGTGAATTCTTGAATCGATCGTGAATTGTTTGAATAACAGCAGAAGTTCCAGTAGCATAAATGACAGGCTTGTATTGATGCATACTGTGATCGTTTCTATGCCAACCACTTATACCGTGACTGACACTCCATAAAGGTTTCCAAAAGCATAGTTATTGATGCGGCTATCAAAGTTTTCTATGAGGAGATGTTTGTTTAACAGTTAAGGAAGCAATCTCCAGTTTCATCACTTTGCATCATTTAGTAAACTTTCACAAGAAAGTCTTTAAGACAGAGGAAGACATTTTGTTTTTTTGTTTTTTTTAGGAGAGAATAAAGACAGGCTGATGTGTGAACAACATTTTTTATCTTCTATAATGTAAGTGATATCAAGAGCTATCTTTGTTTGGAGAAGTTCCACAACTTTAACTATAGGTAACTGAAAAAAATACATCTTTCTAATAAATAAAGCACTTTTTTTTTTTTACTGTGGTAAAAAAGAAGAATAAAACATTTCATGACATGCTCCTATGATTATTTTCCTTTAACTGCACAACACAAGACAAGTTTTATTCCTTACTTCAGTAGTATATCATTTACAACTGTTACGGGTATAGGCCCTGTGTTGGGCCACTAGGGGGAGTTTCCGGCAGGGGTTGTGTCATGTTGTGTTTTGTTATTGTTTTCGGTCATGTCATGTGCTTTGTTTTAGCCCCGCCTGTTCCTATTGTTTCCTGATTGTTGCTCACCTGTCCCTAATGTTATCCTGATTATGCTTTTGTGTATATATAGAGGCCTTTTGGCAGGGCTGGTTGTCGTCTTTATGTAGCATCTTCGTGTGGTGGTGGGCTCGTGTGATTATGTTTGTTTAAGTTCAATAAAACCCCTGTCCTTTGTCTATCTGCGCGCTGGGTCTGTTACTTTCATGCCATGGACACCGGGAAACGTGACAACAACTAAGATAAATGAGTAAAATAAAATTATATATGACATCTCTATTTCTGTGCTCTACTTCTGCTTTCAGGACATCTTTGCTAGCAAAATAACATTCGCAAAGCTGGAAAAATCAAATGAACATCCTTAACATTTCCCAAAGGGAAAAATTTTTTTGTTCAGTAAACAATAAAACCTCGGTATTCAAAGAAAAGTTTATGATAGGTAATATTGTTATACATGTACAGAGTTCTCTACTTCACCCCTTGCCACGACAGTTAGAATGTCATAATGTAAAATCCTTGTGTTTCAGTCATGTGTGTTGTTCATTTTCAGTTGAAGTTTTGATATCTGGTACTGAATTTCGCTCCACTCTGCACAATGTGAACTTAACTAAAACTGGCTAAAATTACTCCACTTATTTTTAAAAAAAAACTTAAATTTCAGAAAAGGCGCTAAAATCGATTGTGATCCTTATGTGCGGTGGGTGAGAAATGCAAAACAAATTAACAAATCTGAATTCGGAATTCAGAATTCTTACCTCTGATTGGACAAGACATCTGTCACTCAGGATATACAGGAAGAAAGGAAATTGTGTATTTAACTATATTTCTTGTACATGTGTGGAGTTCTGCCTTCACTTTAAACCATTTTTTCCCATAATGCAACTTTAATTCTAAGAAAATAACAAACATATATATTTATATTTATAAGAAAATGGAATTCATTCGGCGCTACTTTGAGGAATTTTTTATTTTGGATATACTGATAGCGTATCATGGTGTAAAGATTAGTTTGCGATCTCTAAAAACAAACAAACTATTCCAGATCAAAGGATGTAAGGAGCGCTATAAGAGCAGAGCTGCGTTCATACACACACCAATCCACTTCCTACTGTTGCAGCCTGCTGGACTTCCTGTATATCCTGAGTGACACATGTTTCGTCCAATCAGAGGTAAGAATTCCATTCACAAACTAGACCTACTTTTTCCGATTTGTCGGAATTGTCTTTGTGGTTTTGGATTAGTTATGTTGTTTCTCACTTTTCGGGCACCTTATGAGCTTTCCACCAAGCTGCCAATTCCACTTAAACTGGCCACACACTTCATACACAAGGACAACCCCTATCCCTTTTCTCTACAGAGTCTCAAAAGGCTCTCAACTCTTCACGTCCAGATGGGTAAAGAGCAAGCTAACTAACCAGCCTTTGCTAACGTTAGCAATACCTGAATACCTGCTAAGATAAAGATCGCTGTGGTCTTCTTAATGGAAATGTCATAGCATTAGACTGAGGATCTGCTGCACTTCTGCTTGTTAAAGATGTAGTGTACGTAGTTTATATATTTTATCATGCTGATATTTAAACAGACTACTTAGTAATCCAGTGAGCACAGCCAGGCTTAAATCTGTGGAAGAAAATGGCTTTATTTAAATAGACGTTTTATGTAAAAAAAAAAAAAAAAAGAAAAAAAAAGAAAAAGAAAGAATTTCCTTTTCTTGTTCTTTTTCGCAAGTTTACTTAAAAAAATAAATAAAAAATTCACATGGTTCCATACATATGTATGATGCAGGACAAGCTCCACCACAAAAAAACATTTTCACACAGCTTCTGATCTGTCTTTGCGCTAAATACAGGGCAGCATCTAACCTTCCCGAGCACAGAAGCCCAGTAAGGGGTCTGATCTCTGTCAGGAAGCTTAGCTTTCATCACTCTAGGTAGAAGAAAAGGGGAGGCTTCAACCAGAGATGAGATTCACAGGAAGCCAAACTCCCACAAGGTCACACTGATTTCACAATCAGTTCAGGGAAGATGATGGGCAGCAACAGCCATAAAAAGAAAAGAAAACACTGCATTCCTCAAGAACAGCAGCTTGATTCTTGATATCTTTGACCTTGGAAGCAACTGTTGAAATTTTCTTGAGCCTGATTGCTGTATACTGATAAAGCTGATGATTTGGTTTTATGTTACAGCAGAAACGGCCCGAATCAAGACAATAGCACCTTCTGAAATGTTATTTTAAGGCATATTTTAAGACTATGGATCTGAAAATTGTGAGCTCGAATCTCAGGTCCACCAAGCTGCCACTGCTGGGCCCCTGAGCAAGGCCCTTAACCCTCAATTGCTTAGATGTATAAAATCAAATAAGGATGTCCGCCAATTGCCATAAATGTTTCCTTCCACTGTCTTCCTGTAGTCTCAAAGTCTTGATGCTCACATACAAGACCTACTCAGGAACAGCACCCCCTTGCCTCAACACTCTCTGTCACGTCCGGGCACCCCCACCCTGTGCAGGGCTCGAACCCGGACCTCCGTGATTGCGCGTGCACGCGCCTGCACACCATGGAAGGAAGACCCATACGCGGGATTCAGCGAAGCGCTGCTTTATTAACATAAACACAAATACATGGGGAAGACAAACCTAACGCTAGAACAAAACACTCGTAACAAAACCTGATGCACCTAAACCAAGAAACAAAGAACAATAACCCACAAGGACAGGTACACAAAGATCCCTATATATAGGGGAAAACATCACGGCTAATAGGGAACAGGTGACACAAAATACAAACGATAAAGCAGGCTCCAGGAAATCACCTGCCAGCGCCCCCTCCAGGCCTGGCAGGGAACTGTCCAGTGGTTTCTGACACTCTCCTTGAGCTTCATCTTTCTTTCTTCCTGGTTCCACCTACTCAGCAAGGCATGGAGTCTTTTTCCAGAGCATTCTATCCTTTCCAGAACTGACTGTCTCTCAGTGGTGGGATGAACTTTCAACCTCAATCCTGACAGCAGAAAAAAATGCTGAAGACCCAACTCTTCCATGAACACTAGCTAGCCCTTAACTTATTAACACTCCAAAAAAATAAATTCTGCACTCTTTGCTCCAATTAAAAATGGTGCATTTCTAGTGCTACTTGTATTGTCCTCTGCTTGATATATCGCTTTGTTGTATTTCCTAGTACTGGATAAAAACCTCTGTTAAATAAATAAATGGAAATGTTTGCAAATGAGTGGTCGGGAATGACGTCACTGCATTTGAAGAACACAGAAGGGAGAATGGCATAAATGTTAATGTATTTTAATGTGGGATTGGAGGAAGGACGAAAACTGCTTCCTGACCATTCCCATGGTGGTCTGTTGATATTACAATATTTAAATCAATCTGTTATCTGAAAAAAAAAGACTCAAAAAGAGTAGCATGTACTCTGATATTAAATAATTCACAGGTAAAACTCGTGAAGGTTGTCAGGTCTGCTCTTGACAATTTTTTTTAAATCAAATTAATGTGGTCTGTAATTCTTAGCTATGCTCCAGAGTACATCCTATGGGCAGGTCTGACAGCGTCCAGGCTGTACAAAACGTCTACTTACTTGTCACTTGTAAATGTAAAGCTGCTCATATGATGTACTTCTCTGCAAAACAGGAGCGTGACGTCTGGCAGGTCTGCTCTCGACACTTGCTCTTGAAAATCAAATTAAGTCATTTCACGGGGCTCAGAATTCTTTGCTACCGCAGATGGCACCTCAGTGCTACTTAAACCTCATGAATAAGAATTTTTTCTTGACAAAAAAAGGCCTAATTTCAATGGCCTTATCACTGAACCGATCCTTAAACTGACTCAAAGATAATAAGGGTTGCATCTGAGGTAATAAGGGTATACTGGCTGGTGGATAGCTGCCCCAAGCACAAACAAGTGATTCCCTACTACTTTCCTCTAAATAAAATAATGATATGAAGTATAATGGTTTAAACCAAGGGTATCCAATCTTATCCACAAAGGGCCGGTTTGGGTACAGGTTTTCATTCCAGCTAAGCAGGAGCTACACCTGATTTTACCTGTTTATTATCTGATCTTAGCTTTCAGTAGGCTCAGGTGTGGCTTTTGCTAGGTTGGAATGAAAACCTACACCCACACCAGCCCTTTGCGGATAAGATTGAACACTCCTGGTTTAAAGCAAACACTTCTACTTTTGCTGTTTTTGCTGTGCAACCAGCCAAGCCAAACAATTGGCCATGTCGTGTATAAGGATAATAGAGTAAGACAGACACAAATAAAAAAAAGAGTCAAAAACAACATAACAGACTAAAATTCTTGGATTGGATTGGTTTGGGATTGTTGTTGGATCGCTACTGTATTTTGTGTAGAAGTGACGGCTTAGGAAAGATTGACGGTCTGAGCCCCAAGTAGATTAGGATCTCTGTAAATAATGGTGGTTGATATATATGTATGCATATGAGTTTTGATCACATTATGTCCTCATACCTGGTCAGACCCGGCAGTCCCTATGTAAGGACGTACACCAGCTAGTCCGTTCCACCTACACAATAAATTAGGGAGGATATTTTCAGGCTTGTTGGGCATGCCTTCCTGTCATCCATCGTATGAATTCAGCTTGATCTCTCAGGAGTTTGGGCACCTCTAAAGCTCATCTTCACTTGAATGCTGCACTGGGACTCCTCTCAGAGTGATGAAAGCTAAGCTCGCTGACAGCAACAGGACCACCATCTGAGCTCCTATGCTTGAGATTGTTAGACAGTGCTGGAAACAGTTGCAGGAACAGTGAGTCACTCACTTGATAAGGAGTGGGAAAAGCATGAAAATGGATTAGACAGCAAGATCTGGAAATCTTATATCTGACCCACTGAGAAGGGCAGGTATGTGACAAAAATGGATGGACAGGTGGGAAAAACAGGATGATTACTGGTGATTTAGTTGTGATGTGTCAAGATGAACACCTGTTGCTAGTTCAGGATAAGTGCAGACGATGAGGTGATCACAGACAAGCAGAGGCTTTCCATTCTGGACCTTTCATATAGCAGGTATGATGTTTGATGTGTTGATGATGCCAAATGATTCAAACAGTATGCATTTGTAAGAAGACATCATTCTTGGACCATGCACTCTTAAAAGAAAGTTGCTGTTTCCATATAGAACTTAAAAGAGTTCTATCACTTGCTTCATATATAAAACACCAAAAGTTTTTTTTTATTTATCTATCTATCTATCTATCCATTTGTTTATTTATTATGTGTATATATATATATATTATTTATTTATATTTTATGTATATATATATATATACATGCACTTACCATGCATGTCTTTGGAATGGGGGAGGAAACCGGAGTACCCAGAGGAACCCCCGAGGCATGGAGAACATGCAAACTCCACACACACGGCGGAGGCGGGAATCGAACCCCCAACCATGGAGGTGTGAGGCAAACGTGCTAACCACTAAGCCACGTGTTATTTTTATGAAATATTATATATATATATGAAGAACCCCCAACCAAAAAAAGGTGTATAGAACAAAAAAGTGCTAACCCACTAAGCCACCGTGCCCCCCTTATTTTTATTTTTATTTTTATTTTTATTTTATTTTTTTTATTTTTTATATATATATATATATATTTTTTATTTATATTTATTATATACAACCACATATATATATATAATAAAAATAAGGGGGGCACGGTGGCTTAGTGGTTAGCACGTTTGCCTCACACCTCCATGGTTGGGGGTTCGATTCCCGCCTCCGCCGTGTGTGTGGAGTTTGCATGTTCTCCCCATGCCTCGGGGGTTTCCTCTGGGTACTCCGGTTTCCTCCCCCATTCCAAAGACATGCATGGTAAGTTGATTGGCATCTCTAAATTATCCGTAGTGGGGTGGGGGTTTTTTGTGATTGTGTGTGTGTGTGTGTGTGTGTGCCCTGTGATGGGTTGGCACTCCGTCCAGGGTGTATCCTGCCTTGATGCCTGAGATAGGCACAGGCTCCCCGTGACCCGAGTGTAGTTCGGATAAGCGGCAGACAATGAATGAATAATAAAAATAGAATTATTTTAAGGGTTCATTGAAATGAACGCCAGTGGCTTGGTGGTTAGCATGTTTGCCTCACACCTCCAGGGTTGGGAGTTCGATTCCCACCTCTGCCGTGTGTGTGGAGTTTGCATGTTCTCCCCGTGCCTCGGGGGTTTCCTCCCATGGTTCAAAGACATGCATTGTAGGTTGATTGGCATCTCCAAATTGTCTGTAGTGTGTGTGAATGAGAATGTGTGTGTGCGCCCTGCGATGGGTTGGCACTCTCTCCAGGATGTATCCTGCCTTGATGCCCGATGATGCCTGAGGTACACAGGATGCCCATGACCTGAGAATAGATTGGATAAGCGGTAGACAATGAATGAATGAAATGAACCCCGTTGGGATCATTGTATCCAAGTTGGATGGTTCTTTCTTGCTTTCTTGTCTTTTCTTTTTTTAAATGATTCCTTAATGATTATTTGTGTTTTCCTTTGTTTTTCAAGCTTTTTCTTTTTTCAAAACAAATTTATTAAAAAATAAGCTTTCTTTCTTTCTTTCTTTCTTTCTTTCTTTCTTTCTTTCTTTCTTTTTATTAATTTTATTTATTATTATTATTATTTCTTAATGATTTATATTTATTTGTATATATTTATATTTGTGTATTCCTGTTTTTCAAGCTTATTTATAATCAATATTTATTAACATATATTCATTTGTTCATTCATTC
Source organism: Hemibagrus guttatus (assembly GCA_033459395.1). Lineage (NCBI taxonomy): Eukaryota > Metazoa > Chordata > Actinopteri > Siluriformes > Bagridae > Hemibagrus > Hemibagrus guttatus. The sequence goes on from JAUCMX010000013.1 coordinate 22,519,322, forward strand.
TTTTTTCTTTCTTTCTTTCTTTCTTTCTTTCTTTCTTTCTTTCTTTCTTTCTTTCTTTCTTTCTATTCATTTTCATTTTTTTCATTTTTCCTTACTGATTATTTGTGTATTCCTTTGTTTTGCAAGCTTTTTTTCTTTTTTAAAACATATTTATTAAAATATAATCTCTTTCTTTCTTTCTTTCTTTCTTTCTTTCTTTCTTTCTTTCTTTCTTTCTTTCTTTCTTTCTTTCTATTCATTTTCATTTTTTTCATTTTTCCTTACTGATTATTTGTGTATTCCTTTGTTTTGCAAGCTTTTTTTCTTTTTTAAAACATATTTATTAAAATATAATCTCTTTCTTTCTTTCTTTCTTTCTTTCTTTCTTTCTTTCTTTCTTTCTTTCTTTCTTTCTTTCTTTCTTTCTTCCTTCCTTCCTTCCTTCCTTCCTTCCTTCCGTCCGTCCTTCTATACAGTTTAGACCAGAAAGTACAGCAAATTCAGAATAAAACACAGTGTACATTTATTTCAACATAAACATCATGTTGTGAGTAAATTGTCAATAGTTTTGATAACAGTGAAACTCCTCCCCTTGTTTTATCATTTCAGCTGGAATTATTTCACACTTTTCTAAAATACATCATTCATAAAGACGTAATTTCAAAACATCTTGCAGAGTTATCTACATACAGCTAAAACTCCAGAAGTAATGGCACCCATTTCACTTGCATTCTTTGACTGATAAACATAAACCGTTTTGATAGAAAAGTACACTACATAGAAGATTTTTTTTCTTTTTTTTTCTTTAGGAAAAGATGCTTTTGGCCGAATCAGAACCCAAGGGTTCTATAAAGAATGGCAAGGAACCTCAATAAAAACCTGAAGGAAACAATCTAATTAAAAAACAGGGCTCCTAGCTTGTTGTGGTTTATCTTTCTTGCCCCTCCTGATGTATTCTACATTCTTGTTGGTCCCTATACTTTATCTGGCTAATGTTTCTATTCCTTAAGGCCAACTTGGAGATGGTTTCCTGCAAAAGGAAGCTCATACTTGGTCAAAATGCCTCTCCATTTACTTCAGAAGAACAGACGTCTACGATACAGTAATGAGAGGAGTCAAATGTTTTTTTATAGCAAAGAACATACATTCTGCAAGTTTGTCAAGGAAAACTAGCCAAGAAATCTGTTCCATGGGGATTTAAAGACCATGAAAACATACCAAAAGAGTGTCCTAAATTAGTATTTCGTAAGGTGACCTTTACTAAAATAGAGGTGATGCGTTCTTTAGCCCATACAGTACTAACATGCACTCATGGTATTTTAATAAGGCTCAGTTATTATCTCTAAGGTCGTAGGTTCATAAACAAACCATGCTTTTTTTCTCGCACTTCATGGGTTCCAAGTAATATCTGCATTGTTTATTGTTTATAAAATAGCGCTAATGACATATAAAGCACTGAACGATCATTAGCGCAGGATCTTTATTAGTACCTAGACTAATCAAGTCTGCAGCAGGGGCAGAGTTTTTTTCCTATAAAGCCCCGGCTATGAAACAGCCTTATAATTATCATCCAGAACTCACATTAGACAGAGTATCTGTTAATCTAGTTTAAACAGCTGTTGTTGTTGTTTTTTTTTAATCAGGTTCTTTGTTATTAATTAGTCTCTCCTTTCCTCTCAGGGTAAATGAGCAGACCTGCTTGCACTCTGATCACACCATGCATCATTCTAAATCACTGGAGGATACCTAATAATTTGTCCTTTTCCAAACACACTTAGTATTGTTTGCCTTCTTAAAACTTAAAAATGATTAAACTATAATCCCACTGTCATGCAGAAGAGGAAGAGTTCCTTTTAAGTTTGCTTCCTGTCAACATATCATCTGCATCTGTAATTTGTAGAGGAGGCAAAGGTTTGTATTTTAATAAAACATTACACAGGAATAAAAAAAAATGTAGAAGAAGAAGAAGAAGAAGAGACAGGATCACGAGTCTAGAGACAACAAAAGCTAGGCAATGATTGAGATTCAAGGCATGAATTAAATACTCGTGTTCATTAACCTAAACGTGACACAGGTGCAACCAGTCAAGATTTCAGAGTGACCCTGAGAGTCACCTCTAGCATGTTCATTAAATGATTTCTATTGTAAAAAAAAATAAATAAATAAATGCAAATAAACCTGAAGTCCACTGAGAGATTGGTGGAGTAATGTAAAACGTCCCTGATGACTATCAGCTGAAGAGATCTGTAAGCTGGCATGCAGGCACTGATTTACTGCCAGCCCTATATATAATTCCCTGGCATATCCATTTAACACCAAGCGAAGACGTCTCAATTAATCCCGCTAATCTGTTTACATTTTGCAGATCTATTTTATCATATGGATTGTCTTTAGAGTAAATCTAACCCAGCTGCTAGAAAATCAAGTGGCAGGTGCAGAAAACATTTTAACCCCATCACAGAGGCAACAGGAGGTTGAACAAGCGATAAAACAGGAAGCGCAACATGCTCTGGCTCTAATGAAAGCAGGCAGGTGTTCAATTTAATGCTGTTACACCGGGGCTTATGAATAACACGGCGCAACTGGTTACTGAGGTTAGTGTATGAATAATATCCTTATTAACTGAATTATTATTAATCAGCTTGTTGCTTATGTGACTGATATCAGCAGAGAGAGATACAGAGAGAGAGAGAGAGAGCGCGAGAGAGAGCTTATTATTATTATAATTATTATTTCGAGCTATACATAACATTATTACTGTAATATATAGAGCATTAAACATACAAAACAACATTTATTAAAATAGGCTATTTCATGCAGACTGATCCTTTTGAGTCTCAAGTTTGTTCAAAATATTTATACAGAAAAGTCTCTCCTGAAGGATTTTTAAAAAATAATAATAATCTAGACATAAATGAGGCATGATCACTGATTTTATGTAAATTATACACTGTGTAATTAACAATAAATAAATAAATAAATAAATAAATAAATAAATAAATAAATAAATAAAGACAGCCCATATGGTGAAAGATAGCACCTTAGGCAAAGATCTGATGTTCTTTAACAAAAAAATGCAAAAGCAGTCTTTTTTATCAACGGATTTTTAATATTTCTGCAGTCATGGAGTTATTTTTTTATGCAGTGACAATACCTTATGTCTGTCTGTCTGTCTGTCTGTCTATCTGTTTGTTTGTCAATCTGTTTCTCTCTCTCTCACAGTCTCCCTTTCTGTCTGTCTGTTTATAGGTATGTCTATTAGTCTGTCTGTCTGCCTCTCTGTTTCTCTCTCTCACACACACTCACTTTCTTCCTGTCTGCCTGTCTGTCTGTCTTTCTACTCTTTGTCTCTTTGTCTTTTTGTTTTTCTCTGCCTTTCTGTTTATTGGTATGTCTACTAGTCTGTCTGTCTGCCTGTCTGTCAGTCTCTCTCCCTCACTCACTTTCTGTCTGTTTATTAGTATACCGATTAGTCTGTCTGTCTGTTTCTCTCTCTCTCTCTCTCTCTCTCTCTCTCTCTCTCTCTCTCTCTCTCTCTCTCTCTCTCTCTCTCTCTATTTCTCTCTCTCTCTCTCTCACACACACACACTCATATTCTCTCTGTCTGACTGTTTATTGGTATATCTATTACTCTGCCTGTCTGTCTGCCTGTCTGTCTTTCTCCTTCCCTTTCAATGTCTGTCGGTCTGTCTCTTTGTCTCTCTCTCACTTTCTGTCTGTCTGTCTGTTTATTAGTATGCCGATTAGTCTGTCTGTCTGTCTGTCTGTTTCTCTCACTCCCTCACTTACTTTCTGTCTGTCTGCCTGTCTGTCTGTCTTTCTCCTCTTTGTCTCTTTGTCTCTTTGTTTTTCTTTCTCTCTCTCTCACTCACTTATTTTCTCTCTGTTTTTCTGTTTATTGGTATGTCTATTAGTCTGTCTGTCTGTCTGTCTGTCTCTCTCACTCACTTTCTGTCTGTCTGTCTGTTTATTAGTATGCCGATTAGTCTGTCTGTCTGTCTGTCTGTTTCTCTCTCTCTCTCTCTCTCTCTCTCTCTCTCTCTCTCTCTCTAAAAAGAATTTAAAAGAGTTTTATTTTTTTTAATTCAATAAATTTATCAATAAAAGTCAGAGTGAGTTTCATGTGTGGCAGCACTGCTTACAGATTTGTCTTTCTAATAGAGGCTTGACTTCAATACCTGTACAGAAAAATCTTATCTTACTATCTGTGTAGAGAAATAATTTTTGTTCTTTTTTGTAAGGCAGTAAGAATTTCATAAAAATAAATAAATAAATAAATAAAACAAGAATTTTTTATCCTTGAATTACATAAAGGCACATCATATGAAGATGGAAGAAAATATTGACTCTGATGTTGTGGCTTCTGAGTCACAGGCAAATTCATCTGAGTGGAAGTGAATGGGGCTGGTAACATATGTAGCACTGATCAAAGTCGAAGTAGCCATCAACAACTTCAAAGAAGGGAGAGAGAGAGAGAGACAGAGAGAGAGAGAGAGAGAGAGAGAGAGAGAGAGAGAGAGAGAGAGAGAGAGAGAGAGAGAGAGAGAGATTGGGACGTGGCTCATTATCCTCATGTCTGCCCTGTTTGAACATCAGCTCTAAAAGCTCAGAGTCTGTCGGTGCATAATTCATCGATGTTAATTTCTCCTCCTGTGCTTTTACAATTAACACTATGAACATGGGAAGAGAGAGAGAGAGAGAGAGAGAGAAAGAAAGAGAAAGTGAAGGAGATGGAGATTTTTTCTTTTTTTTTTTCTTTTGAGGCACATAAACCCCCGTGTGCCAGCGTGAGTTCAAAATCCGAGGGCGCTATGAATAACCCACTTCTCCTCCACACTCCCTCAAAATAAATCACCCAGGATGGAGTAGTGGCATGTTTCTTCTCTGTGGGTCTTCTATTCAAGCTGCCACAGGGAAAAAAATCATTCTGATGACTGCTGAGTTTGTGCCTGAGAGAATGTTTGTGGAGAATGTCTTTATTTTTGCCAATCTGGGAATTCAGCCAGCTGGGGTCAAAACAGAAGAAATCATAAAATGATCCATAACCATAAACCAAAAAACTGGGGGAAATCAAAAACGGGGAAAAATCTTCATAAATCTGCTTATATTTCCAGAAAGACATTGCAGCAATATAATGAGCTTTTTGGAGTATGTTCATCTACGTAGGTGCAGTAATGCCTGATATAGGAGTAGTCACCTTGTCAAAACACAGAGGAGGATGCAAGTGCATGTAGATTTGATTTGATTTCCAAAAATAGGCCTCCTGGGCTGGGTTGGTTGATAAATAAATAAATAACAAAAAATCAGTCCAATATGTTCTTCTTCTTCTAAGCACTATCTCGCGGAATCGCAGGGTCGGATGTTCTGCAAAGCCTCCTCCACTTCGCTCGATCGAGGGCTTCTTCCAGGGCAGCGTTGACGATCTTCATATCTTCCTTGATATGGTCCATCCACCACTTCTTCGGCCGGCCTCGGGGTCGCGTGCCTGGTGGGCCAAGGCACTGAGTGGTTCTTGCCACGAAGTTGGTGTCACTTCGGACGACATGCCCGTACCAGCGCAGCCGCGCCTCTCACATCTTGTCTGTGATTGGCGCCACTCTTATTCGCTTCCTGACATCAGTGTTTGTGACGTGGTCGTGAGGGTGAGGGCCAGGGACCAGTGAAGCATGAGCATCTCCATGGCATGGAGGGCGTTTTCATGCCTCATGGTTGTGGGCCAGCACTCACAGCTGTACAGGACAACGGGACAGACAATGGTTTTATAGATTTTGGTTTTGAGCCGGTCGGGCATGCGTTGGTCACACAGGACGCCGGTGACTTGTCTCCATTTCGCCCAGGCAGCCGATACACGCATTCAAACATCGGGTGTTAGGTCGCCGTCATTGCTGATGACCGATCCCAGGTACTTGAACTTGGTGGCCTTTTTTAAATCGCGGGCCGCATTCCATGTACTCCCTCTTCTTCAGACTAAGACGCATACCGTAGTCGTCCAGGTGTGTTTTCCACCACTGCACATGAGACTGCAGCGGCCCCCGACACTCGGTTGCATCAAAGACGTCCTCAGCGAACAAGAGCGTCCATGGACGAGGTGACTGGAGGTCAGCCTTTGCGGTGTCCATGCAGAGTATGAACAGGAGGGGTGAGAGGGCCGAACCTTGATGGACTCCGATGGTGATGGCGAAGGGCGGCGAGGTACCAACTTTGCATCTGATGGTGCTGGTGATGTTCCAGTACAGAAGCTTCACCCAGTCGACGTATGCTTCAGGGCCGCCGTGCGATCGGAGTGAGTGCCAAATGAAGTCGTGGGGGACGTGATCAAAAACCTTATCCAGGTCTAGGAATGCCATGTGCAATGGTTTGTTCTTCTCCAGGAGAAGGCGGATGGCGTGAATGGCGTCGGTGGTCCCGCTTCCCTTGACAAACCTGCGCTGCTTTGGTTTGATGGTGACGATGTCCTGGAGCCATCTGTTGAGTATTCGCTCGAAGATCTTCATGGCGTGGCACAAGAGGAGGATTGGGCAATAGTTTGAGCACTCGGCTACGTTGCCTTTCCCTTTCCAGATCGGCACCGTTGCGCTGGTTGTCCAGGCGGCGAGGGGCTTTCCTTGCTCAACGATGCGGTTGAACAGAGCTGCGAGAGTGGCGGGACCCTGTCATCCGAGCAGTTTCCACATCTCGGCCGGGATGTCGTTGGGCCTGGTCGCTTTGCCGTTCCTCATTTTCTTCACGGCGACAGGACAGGTCCGGGGATCAGCAGGCTGGGCGAGATTGGTGGATGCGGAAACTCCTTGTTGCAAATGTGAGCAAAGTATTCGTTCCAGCATTGTAAGATGGCGGGTGGGTCTTGCAGGACTTCAGCGCCACCTTCTTGTCTTTGACGGCTTGTTGCACTTCTTCGTTCCACCACCAATTTGCTTATCAAGGAATCGCTGGCCCGGTGTTGTCTTTCCCAAGGCAGTCGTCGCAGAAGAGTGAATGTGGCTGACAAGGGCATCCCAGATGTCCGATGCCTGTTCGCCGAGATCAATGTCATCCACAGGGCCCAAGGCATTCAGAAACTGTTGTTTGTGGTCCGGTAGATGCCACCACTTGATCTTCTCCATGGCAGTTGTTCTGGCTATCTTTTTCTGTCCGAGGTCGAATTGAGCGTCCAGGGAGCGCAGACGATGTTAGGTAGTGATGTTGGTGGACGGAATCACCTTGGAGTCAGTCATGAGCTTCAGGTCTCGCCTTCGGATGAGCCAATAGTCGATCTGTGTCTCGCGGGCACCTCTGGTGTACATGATCAGGTGGGTCGGCTGTTTCATGAAGAACGTATTGGCCAGCGCAAGATTGTGCACTTCAGTAAAATCGAGGGCGTGCCAGCCATCTTCGGTTTGGGTGCCAAAGCTGTGGCCTCCATGGGATCGCTTGTAGCTGCCTCACTCCACGCCAACATGGCCGTTCAGGTCGCCACCAATGAGGATGTGCTCGTCGGCTCCAATCGACTGGAGGTGGATGTAAAGGGTTTCCCAGAGTTCGTCTTTCTCAACTTTGGGTCGGTTTGCCTGTGGCGCATAGCACGACACGACTCGAAGGATGGTTGGGCTGGCGTCGATCTTGATGGATATCAGACGATCAGAAATTCTGAAGACATCGGTGAGCTTGTCCTGCTGGCGCTTGCTGACGATGATCCCGACGCCATTTCGGGGCTCCTGGCCATTATAGAATAGCTTGTAGCCGTCGCCAATGTTTCTTGCCTTTGCTCCTTTCCACCGGGTCTCTTGCACACACACGATTTCGATGCGGCAGGTCTTGAGGGTGTCTACGAGCTCGCGGGTTCGTCCAGTTAGCGTGCCAATGTTGATTGTGCCAAGTCGTAGGTGGACTCGCTTCTTTAGCCTGCTCCATCCTCGAGTGGGTAGCCCTTGCCCATTTCTTACATCGCGAGGGCAACGTGTGTTGTGGTCCATTTGAGTCGATATTGCAGATTTTGATGCGACTGCGGAATACTTCAACCGACATGTCGCTTCGTCTGACACCGAAGACCAGGGTTGCCGTTAGCCAAGTATCGTTGCCCAGCCGGTGCTGCGGGGAGGAGGCGATTGGATTTTTACCGGCTCAGTCCAATATGTTCAAATGGACAAAACAGCAAACAGGCAAAAATGTGTGACATGGCAAAACAGACAAAAACAAATGGCTTGATTTGCACAGAACACCAAGGAAACAGACTGGAAACTTCATAGCGAGGCTGGAAATGTATATGCTGTATTATAGGTGCAAGGTGAGTGTGTGATACTGAACAAATAAAACTTACAATAAGTGTGTATACCCTTTTACATGGAGCTTGTGACTGCACTCAGAATTAACCAATCACATCCAAATGTCTGTCAATGAGGAAATTGATATGTTCTTGGTTTTATGTGACTGTTGAATCCAGGGTCCACAAAAAGAGTATTGTCAAAAGGTAGCAATCTGCAAAGGGATATATAATAAAAGAAGAAGAAGAAGAAAAAAATAATTAAAAAATTTAAAAATGTTAGTGTGATTGATCAATGTGAAGGTCTTCATCAACAAATTCATCAACCCAGGAAGAAAAACTCCTGGGTTACCCACAGTACAGAGTCCAGACCCAAATCGACTGGGAAATTTATTTAGAAAAGATAAACTTAACAAAACACAAGAAACACTGGAGATATAAACCAAAGGGCTTCATGGGATGACAACAAGGGAGAAATGACATGGAACAGAAAATAAAGACTAAACTGTAATGCTACAGTCTTGGAAATGTAAGCAAGCACAAAATAGCATGCTTTATCTAGCACTGATGTAGATACTATACATTACATTGGGAAATTGTTGTAGGAATGACTTGAAAGGAATGAAACCATTTGGAGCATGCTATTCTATTGAAAATAATGAACTTCATTACAGCACATTACGATTATTTTTCAATAAATGCATTACACAAAGGTTTTTATTTATTCATTAATAAACAATTCTACAGGAGTCAGGATTAAAGAATATTCAATATATTAACTGAAAACAATTGCTTGTAAGAAACTACTTGTACAATTCACTGCCAGACCACTAGAGGGGGTGAATTGCTAGTGGGGTGAATTGCAATTCCTTGTTAAATGTCATGTGTTTAGGTCATGTGCCACGTCACCTGTTGTTAATTTGATGTCTTGCCTTATTTATACCTGCTATTTCTTGTCTGTCCTCGTCGAGTTATTGTTTCATTGTCACATCTGGATCCTTGTTTCTATGGTGCTTTTTGTTATGTTAAGTTCTTGTGTTTCTCAGTCTAGTTTCCAAGCAGTTATGCATCGTTTACTTTCTGTTTAGTGTGTCATGTGCCAGTATTTTTATTTAAATAAAAACAACGACTTGGTTTTAATCCTGCGTATGGGTCTGAGTTTCAACAGCTTCTGAATTTGACAAATACAGTATATGCATATGAAATTAATTCATTACTACAACAACAACAACAACAACAAAACCTTGATTAACCCTGAATTGTTTAAATTTTACCTATTAAATTTCCAAAATGGAAGCAAGTATTAGGCAGATCATGGTCTGCAAAGTAACCGTAACCTAGTTTTCATTAAACAAATGTTCATTAAACAATAGCCCTGAAAAAAAATTATTTAATTTTTTTTTATTTCAAGAATAATACTGTTGGCCTTCACCGTCGTGGTTGATCATTTCAGTTATTGCCAAAGTTAATGTTTTAAATCCTGATTCATTAAGCCATTTTTATTTATTTTAGATTGATATTAAATAATATTCATATTTAAATGGGTTGCAATTGATTCCTAGTCAATTTATATCACACTGTCAAACATTAATTAGCATGACACAATATAACTGCGTAGCATTTAGCTGAATTTCATTACAGTGGCTCAAATAAATAATACATTTTTAAGAGTTAAGTAGCTTTGGATGAGACATCGGCATGATGTCGTCACCAACACACAGCAATGTTTCTGGAAATTTTTTCCCTTAGCCGGAGTCAAACTAGACGCTGTGCAAAAAGTGTTGAAGCAGGGTCCAGTCGCACAACACACTCCTTCATAGCTCATGAAAACCCAGAGGCACTTACCTGCTTCTGGGCCTTTCAGAAATTCACATTCAGGCAGGAGCTCAGAGGGATGTTAGCAAGAACAGTGTCATGACTACTTTTCCCCAACTTCAGCTCCTTGCTCTTTGACAGATGCACTTCAGGGAACCGAAGAGGGAATGCTGTAGATGCTTTTAGTCTGGGTTTTTTTTTTTAAGACATTGCTGTATTGCCTACAGTACACCTCATTAAAAAACAATGCAGAAATGTCTGTCTGCTTTATGTGGAAGATGGCAGTAAGTATACACGCTTTAAATCTTTCAACTGAAGAAAAAATGTAAATGAGGAATTAAATCAGAAGCTTAAAATTCTGGTCTTTAGAATATAAGGACTATTTGGTGGTCTTTGGACTCTAACTAATATATGGCTGTCTTTAGACTATAAGGACAAGATGTCTGCTTTTAAACTATTAGGACTAGATGACTATATTGGGATCTTAACTGTAAGACTATAACGCAGTTATAAGACTGTAAATACTATACTGTGGTCTTTAGTCTGTAAGTAATATATGCTAGCCTTTAGACTATAAGGACTATATAGTTTAATATTGTAATGAATATATGGTGTTATTTAGTCTGTAAGAATTATAATGTGGCCATTAGACGATAAAGACTAGACAGTGGTCTTTAGACAATATTGACTATATGATGGTCTTTAGACTCAATGATCGATGTAGGATGTAAGGACTAGATGTGGTGTTGAGACAATAAAAGATAGATGTGGTGTTTAGACTATAAGGTCTAGATAGTGGTCTTTAGACAATAAGGACTAGATTTTGGTTTATGGGCTGTAATAAACATAAATTAGTCTTTAGACTTTTAGGACTAGCTGGTGGTCTTTATGCTGTAATGAATAAACAGTGGTCTTTAGACTATAAGGACTACATGGCAGTATTTTGACTATAAGGATGATATGGCTTAATACTGCAATGAAAATTTGAGGTCTTCACACTGTAAGGATTATAATGTGATCTTTAGACTATAAAGACTAGATGGTGGTCTTTAGACTCCAAGGGATCAATATAGGATGTAAGGACTAGATGGTGGTCTTTGGGCTGTAATGAATATAAACTAGGCTTTAGACTTTGAGGTCTAGATGATGCTTTTTATTTTGTAATGAATAAACAGGGGCATTTAGACTGTAAGACATACATGGTAGTATTTAGACTGTAAGCAGGACATGGCTTAATACTGTAATAAAAATATGATGGTCATTATACTTTAAGGATCATAATGTGGTCTTTAGACTATGAAGGTTAGATGGTGATCTTTAGACTATATAGACTGTATGGTGGTCTTTGGGCTACTCTCTCTCTCTCTCTCTCTCTCTCTCTCTCTCTCTCTCTCTATATATATATATATATATATATATATATAGACTAGTTGGTGGTGCTTATGCTGTAATGAATAAACAGTGGTCTTTAGACTGTAAGCACTATATGGCAGTGTTTAGACTGTAAAAGTTTCAGCTCTCAACCCATTTATTGCATTATTTATCATTCAGAATCCAAAACAAACTCTCCAGACATTTTGAGAGCGCTTGCTAATTTGTGCTTGAATCGTCACTTCTATTATCACCTCCGCCTCGTTGCTCTTGACTGCAGATAACACAAACTTTTTAACCACTTGAACTTCATTATTACTTCCTTAAGTCGGGTGCAGTAATAAGCTACAGAAGAGATACAGGGTGAACCATGGGTCAGTCTTTTCACAGTGGACCTTTTTATCTCCCTGCGTAGCCACAGTTTAATTTAAAAAGTGCATTTTTCCTAAGCAAAGATGGCTTCCCCATATACAGACCTCAAATATTACAGAGTTATAAAAAAAATAATTAGGGTGAATATGGGGGGAAGAGGAAAGTATTAAACTGTGCTTTGAAGGATGGAAACAAAGTTTAGAAGTTATGACACCAATTTAAATCATTTTGTGAGAAAAGTTCTAGATGTTACTTTAGCTTTCTAAAATCTTGATAACACAGACTGACCTTCAAAAATGGACAAAAGTTATTTGGACAAATAAGAGTCCAGTGCCAGAAGTATTGAATTTCACTATATGGGGTATAAAAATGGTACAGCACTGGTGGGTAGGGGCTGCATAAATTAGTCAGTGTGGTGGGAAAAACAGTGAGGCAGAGCATAAGGGAATTTCTCTCTTAGTTATTTTTGACATGAGTTCCATGCCACGATCTGATTCTACACAGCTAGTGCTGATCCAGACTCACTTTTGGATGCTGTGGCAAAAAAAAACCCTCCAAGATGCTGCTCTAGACATTGTATATTTCATCCAAAGGAAGGCAGAGCTTTATAGGGGACTCTGTTGATTGGACACACTGTGCTCTCTCATTCCTTGAATCAATGCAGAAATGTCTGTGGTTATAATATACAGTGGAACCTTAGCACACGAATGCCCTCTCATGAATTTTTGCCTAAAGAATTGAAATTTTGCAAGAAATTTGCATCGGCATACAAAGCATTTTGGCATACACACGAACCGAACTAAACAGCAGCTAAGTTGTGTGTATTTCATATTGCGTGTATTTTCAGACAGCAAAAGCTATTTCAAAAGAGTCACGATACCCACGATACCAGCGTTGCCATAGGCATGCGTTCATGTTTTTTTGTTGACAGATCGGCGGTGTGGGTGCTCTGTTCTATTTTTAGCCCGAGCTTTGTGACACGACTTCCTGTAAGGACCCTTGACATGGAATGCTTGGCTTGGGTCAGTTCTTTGTAAGCAGCCATCCAGTTTACATACACTTCGTATTGGTCATATTGGTCATATTTTTGGGCGGCTGGAACGGATTATCTGCATTTACATTATTTCTTATAGGGAAATTCAGACTCGCTCTTGGATGTTGTGGAAAAAAAAAATCCTCCAAGATGCTGCTCTAGACATTGTATATTCCATCCAAAGGAAGGCAGAGCTTTATAGAGGACTCTGTTGATGGACATGCTGTGCTCCCTCAGTTCCTGAGAGATGTATGTGGTTATCATATAACACTTAACTAATAAACTTAGAAAGTTCTTAAATGCAATGTTAAACAGTATTTGTTGTATACATATATATATATATATATATATATATATATATATATATATATATATATATATATATATGATGACTAGTCAACCTTTTTTTTTCCTTGATGGAAGCATTCTCTAGCATCAGTACAGTAAATTCAGCATAAACTCCACCATTCGGTTCCTTATTCTAATAAATTGCTATATATTTGGGTAGCGGCATTTGGCTGACGTTTAGACATTTATCTGATTTTCTATTCCCTAAGCTCATGTACAGTGGTACAACTATAACTCTTAAACAACTGGAGACCCATTGGATCATGTCCTACACTTATTCACCTCCTCAAACAGATGCTGGAACCATTTACAACAGTGACAAGGCAATTCAGTGGGCAGTCAACAAATTCTATCTGAGTCAGCATAACCGGCCGCTGTTTTTCCACGATGACAGAGGACAAGAGGGAGTTGCTTTTAAAAACTAATTTAGCAGAGATTTTTTAATCAGCTTTCTGTTGACTTTGCAGTAAAACTACGGAGCTGCCAATAGTGAAGAATTTAGCCTTGAGGTATTAAATAGACCTGCAGTTATTCTCATAAGCTAAGCAAGCTTTAATGTCAGACGTGTATGAATGTGATTAAGCAGTGAAGAAAAAAATACAAATAAGGAGTCAGGGGTCAAAATTCAGGACCAAATAATAATAGAGGAAATGGATTTAAATAAATGCAAAATCCATATCAGACCTGCATTTCTCGCACTCTACGTTGAGCACTTGTAGTTGTAGTTGCCTTGTACACCCTATGTACTACATGTGGTATACACCGTTTGATATTCAGCCATAGAAAACCACAGCTCAAGTAGTTTTACATGAAATCTGGGTCTGAGATGGGTAAAAGCCAAATTAGAGACTTGTCCGCACTTTTTGGCACCATTTTCTCCTTGTAGGTCTGCATAGGAAGGCTCCTCCAGTGCCTTCGCACCTTCCTAGAACACACTTGTAGTTGAATTGGCAATGCTAAAGTGCCCCTAGAGTTGCTAGTCTAGCCTGTTGTCTCATATGAGGTAGCCTCTGGATCCACCATGATCATAAAGATCTTCAAGAAGGATAAAGAGCTTCTTGAAGATGAATGGATGGATGGATGGATGGATGGATGGATGGATGGATGGATGGATGGAGGGAGGGTGGGTGGGTGGGTGGGTGCATGAATAGATGGATACATTTATGAATTCATGGATGGATGGACGGACGGACGGACGGACGGACGGACGGACGGATGGGAGGATGGGTGGGTGGGCTCATGAATAGATGGATAAATTTATGAATGCATGGATGGATGGATGCATGGATGGATGCATGGATGGATGGATGGTAGAGAAACCTAGGAAGGATGTGATTAGCTTGGCTGTAGGCATTTGTTTAATTATAGAAATGAGATAGATTCCCATTTCTATCAATCCTATTTAAATTTGCATAATTGGTCTCAGTAATCTTTACATTTTGTTCAGATTATTTTCTGCTTTTATTTTGTTGGCTAGAACATGTGTACATCTCAGTTCTACTGCTTCGATATTTGTGTTTGAGGGGTCATCTGTTCTGCTCCAGGTCACCAGATATTGCATCAAATACCACTCCTCTGGTCAGGGGCTCATCTGAGCTTCTTAGTGCACTTGAGCTGGATTTTTCCCAAAGATGTCTTTGTACAGATCTTTCCTGAATCCTAACAAAGCATTGCTGCTGAAAATCATCCCTACATCCCTGCATGATGTGTTTCACCACTGGGGTCATTTGCTGGGTGATGAGTTGTGTCTTCCTCTAAAGTTCAAAGCATTCAATCTTGGTTTCATCTGAACATAGAATCTCCTTTCTCATGGCATAAGAGTCCTTTACGTGCCTTTTGGCCATAACTCCAATCAAGCTGTCATGTACTGAGGAATGGCTTCCATCTGGCCATACTACAGCAACAGTCTGTTAGTTAAGTGCTCCAGGGATGATTCTCCTTCTGGCAGGATCTCTGGAATTTGGATTCTTGGTCACATCCCTGAGTAAATCTCTTGATCTGTTTGGTTTGGCTTAAGCTCTAGGAAGCTCTCTGGTTCTGATTTTTTGTTCAAGAAAATGAAATGGGTTGTTCAAGTGATGGGTTGTCCTTGGACTCACTGGTAAGCAAATGCAATAATATTCCATCGTCAGTTGTTGAATTGTCATGATCTGGGTCACTGTAGATCCCAGGAACACTGAGTATGAGACAGAAATACAACATGGACGTTTCATAACAGGACACTTTCACATCAAGGGGAAAAAAGGGGTAAAAAAAAAAATAAATCCCCCTACCGGCATGTTCTTGGGAGGCGAGAGATCCTGAGGAACCTGGAGGAGACTGAGAGAATGTGCAGAACTCCACGCAGACAGAGCTGAGGATCAAAGCATGGAGGGATCCTGGAGCTGTGAGTTTGCAGAAGAGCCTGCTGCACCACCATGCCATCTTAAATGCCATCTCAAGTGTCCACACATCCAAAAACATTAGGTGGCTTGGATAAACTAAATTGCCCCTTGATGGAATGGTGTCCGATCTGACATACCAGCATTCCCATCTCACATCCATGATTCCTGGGATAGTCTCCAGCTCCACTGTGATTCTGACCAGGATAAAGCATTTGCTGAACATACAGATGAGTCTGAATAATGTATTATTATGATGCTTAAAAATTAAAGATAGACCATAAAAGATAAATCCTGTTTGCTGTCACTTAAAGAAAGATGTATCTAATTTAACCTAAGTGCTCCCTTCACAAATGGAGTGTTAATAAGTGAAAATTCAAAGGCAGGCATGTTTACTGCAGTATTGTAGACCCAGCAATTCTGAAGTGTTTTTTTCCCCCAGAGGGCTGGAGAATAAAGTTCAGAAGAACATTGTTGAAGGATATAGTAATGCCTCTGTAGACACAATGGTAAATAACACGGTAAATAACAGCAATTCACAATCATTCAGACTCTCATTAGCCTTCAAGCTTCTTCAGTGGAAATGTATTTATGACAAGGTGATTGACAGATCCTTGAATTCTACACAAAGGCATTGAAGGAATTACAATTCTTTACTTCATTTAAGGATTTAATTTTCCTTTAGTGAGGTTTTAATATATTTGCGGTTGTATGAACGGATCCATGTGACGAGTAATAATTAGGACTGCAGTAAATTGGATGAGGGAGTGTGTGGAGGTAGTGAGGAGTGGACAGGTGTGGGACAAACCGCAATCACTACAAAGTCACCTTGAGTAATCAAAAAAAAAAAAAAAAAAAGGCCAGGGTGGGTTTTTTTTTTCCAAATTCTGGGATTGGGCGAAGTTTTCTCTGAATTTTAAACGTAAAGAATAATGATGATCGTTTATACACATTTACATGTACAGCTGTAAAACATCAGCAATGCTTTTACAGAAAGACATGAATAATTACATGAGACGAGAAATGTATACAATCAAACACTTCATGTGTTCCACTTCATATGTGGTGTTTATTTTTTACTTCTGATTTTTACAGTAAATTCAATTATTTCTCACATTTGTTTTTGTTTTTTTTGGGTTTTTTTTTTTACAAATTATTATTTTCATATTATTTTTACGTGACTCCTTTCATTTCATGTGTGATTAAAAATAAATAAATAACTCTTTCCACTGGTGATTCTTACAGTTTTTATATTTATTTATTTTTTATGTTTTTTTAACAAATGATTCATTTTGTTCCACACTGTTTAACATTTTTAAGAATCAAATGATTTTTGATTCTTTTGATTTTTTGATTTATTTTTTATTTTTTATTTTTTTACAAATGATTCATTTATTTTTACGTGATTCATATGATTTGCGTATTTCCACATTTGAGTCTTGCAAATGATTCATTTATTTTATTGTGTGACTTTAACAATAGTTCATTTATTTCCACATATGATTCTTACACATAATTTGTTTATTTCCACATATGATTCTGACACATGATTCACTTATTTCCACATGTGATTCTGACAGATACGTTATTTATTTCCATATCTGATTTTCACATATGATTCATTAATTTCCATTTTAACACATAATACATTTATATACACATGATTCTTAAACAAGATTCATTTATTTCCACACGTGATTCTTACACGTTTCATTTATTTTCTCATGTAACTCTTCCACATGATTCATTTATTTCCATGTGGAAAATATGTGATTCTTACATATGATGCATTCATTTCCCCATGTGATTCTTACACATGATTCATTCATTTCCACATGCAACTCTTACACAAGATTAATTTATTTCCACATATGATTCTTACACATGATTCATTTATTTCCACAGGTGATTCTTATAAATGATTCATTTATTTTCACATGTGATTCCTACATATGATTCATTTATTTCCACATGTGATACTTGCACATGATTCATTTATTTCCACATGTGATTCTTACACGATTCATTTATTTCCCCATGTAACTCTTACACATCATTCATTTATTTCCACATGTGATTCTTATAAATGATCCATTTATTTTCACATGTGATTCTTACACGATTCATTTATTTCAACATGTAACTCTTACACATCATTCATTTATTTCCACGTTATTCTTATAAATGATTAATTTATTTTCACATGTGATTCCGACATATGATTCATTTATTTCTACATGTGATTCTTGCTCATGATTCATTTATTTCCACATGTGATTCTTACACATTCATTAATTTCCACATGGAGTTTTAACACATGATTTATTTGTTGTCTTATGTGTTTTTACCAAACGATTCATTTATTTTGACGTGATATTTACACACATGCTCCTCTCATAGCAATATCACACAAAAATCGGATGAGTTGCAAAAAATAAACTGGGGCGCTTCTCTTTTGGGCAAACCTCACCTGCAAATGTCAAACTATCCTCATGAGAAAGCTGAAAGATACTCTGATTAATTAGAGTTCTTGCAAAAGTTTGCTTTAGCCACAACAAAGCACTTTACTTTAACACTCCTACGGCTCTCAGAAAACACTACTTCAGTTAAATAACCTGGATTAAATGATCTATAATGACTTTATCAAGCCCTTTGGAAGCGAGAGACACTTGTATGGAGATAAGCCACTAAATGATTTCAGAAACCTGAATCAGCTCGTGATTTATTAGGAGTAATAATGAGCAACAACAACAGCAGCTTATCTTTACTTTAAGTGGTTTTACTCAGTCAGACGCTGTACGACAGGGAAAAAGCTCAGACTGAAATTTAACACGGCTTTAATTCTGTTACAAAGATGTAGTGATGTATATTTAATCTAAGGTTTCTGGAGCTCTTAAAGAAAAGCAGGCTATAGTTGATTATTTTGGAAGATAAATTGATTAATCTGTTAAAAACAATCATCAGTCAGGTGATGTGAGGAAGAACAACACAAAACTTTTGAAAAGGATTATTTTCTTATAACATTATATCCCAAGTGTTAATGCTACAAGGTTTTTATTATTATTATTATTATTATTATTATTATTATTATTATTATTATTATTATTATTATTAATAATAATAATAATAATAATAATAATAATAATAATAATAATAATAATAATAATAATGTTGAATGTTGGTACTATTATTATTATTATTATTATTATTATTATTATTATTATTATTATTAATTAATAATAATAATAATAATAATAATAATAATAATAATCTAGCCATGGGGGTCACAGTCCAGTGACTTCTGTGCCGGTCCCAAGCCCGGATAAATAGAGAGGGTTGCGTCAGGAAGGGCATCCGGCGTAAAAAAAATTTAACCATGCGAATCGTCAGTACTCTGAATTTCATACCGGATCGGTCGAGGCCCGGGTTAACAACGACCGCCATTGGCGCCGTTGACCTGCAGGGCGCCGGTGGAAAATGGGCTACTGTTGGTCGAAGAAGTAGAGGAGGGAGGAGAGTGCACAGACAGAGAGAAGAGGAAAGGTAAGAGTGTAGGACTGAGAATAGGAACTCTGAATGTTGGTACTATGACAGGGAAAAGTAGAGAGCTGGCTGATATGATGGAGAGAAGGAAGGTGGATATACTGTGTGTACAGGAGACCAGGTGGAAGGGTAGCAAGGCTCGTAGTATAGGAGCAGGATTCAAGCTGTTTTATTATGGTGTGGATAGTAAGAGAAATGGGGTAGGTGTGGTCCTGAAGGAGGAGTTTGTGAGGAATGTTCTGGAGGTGAAGAAAGTGTCAGACAGGGTGATGAGTCTGAAGTTAGAGATTGAAGGGGTGATGTTGAATGTTGTTAGTGGTTATGCCCCACAGGTAGGTTGTGAGTTAGAGGAGAAAGAGAGATTCTGGAGTGAATTAGATGAGGTGATGGAGAGTATTCCCACGGGTGAGAGAGGAGCGGATTTTAATGGACATGTTGGTGAGGGGAACACAGGTGATGAGGAGGTGATGGGCAAGTTTGGAGTTAAGGAAAGGAACCTTGAAGGACAGATGGTAGTGGACTTTGCTAAGAGGATGGACATGGCTGATGATAACACTTATTTTCAGAAGAGGGAGGAGCATAGAGTGACTTACAAGAGTGGAGGTAGGAGAACACAGGTAGACTACATCCTATGTAGAAGAGGCAATCTGAAAGAGATTAGTGACTGTAAAGTGGTAGTGGGAGAGAGTGTAGCCAGACAACATAGGATGGTGGTGTGTAGGATGACTCTGATGGTCTGTAAGAAGAAGAGGTCAGAGATAGAGAAGAAAACCAAGTGGTGGAAGCTGAAAAAGGAGGAATGTTGTGAGGAATTTAGACAGAAGTTGAGGCAGGCTCTGGGTGGTCAGGTAGTGCTGCCAGATGACTGGGAAACTACAGCAAAAGTGATCAGGGAGACAGGGAGAAAGGTGCTGGGTGTGTCATCTGGAAGGAAGGAAGAAGATAAGGAGACTTGGTGGTGGAATGAGGAAGTTCAGGATAGTATCCAGAGGAAGAGGTTAGCCAAGAAGAAGTGGGACATGGACAGGACTGAAGAGAATAGACAGGAATACAAGGACTTACAGCGCAGAGTGAAGATGGAGCTGTCTAAGGCCAAGCAGAAGGCATATGACGAGCTGTACACTAGGTTAGACACTAGAGCTAGGCAGAGGGATCGAGATGGGAAGGATGTGCAGCAAGTTAGAGTTATTAAGGATAGAGATGGAAGGGTGCTCACAAGTGAGGAGAGTGTACAGAGGAGATGGAAGGAATACTTTGAGGAGCTGATGAATGAGGAAAATGAGAGGGAAAAAAGAGTAGAAGGGGTGAACTCTGTGGAACAGAAAGTAGATAAGATTAGAAAGGATGAAGTCAGGAAGGCTTTGAAGGGGATGAAAAGTGGAAAGGCAGTTGGTCCTGATGACATCCCGGTGGAGGTCTGGAAGTGAATTTTTAACTTGGGTTTTAGAGAGTGAGAGGATGCCTGAGGAATGGAGAAGAAGTGTGTTAGTGCCGATCTTTAAGAATAAGGGTGACGTGCAGAGTTGCAGCAACTATAGGGGGATAAAGTTGATGAGCCATACAATGAAGCTATGGGAAAGAGTAGTGGAAGCTAGGTTAAGGAAGGTAGTGGAAATTTGTGAGCAGCAGTATGGCTTCATGCCCAGAAAGAACACAACAGATGCAATTTTTACTCTGAGAATTTTGATGGAGAAGTATAGGGATGGTCAGAGGGAGTTGCACTGTGTGTTTGTAGACTTGGAGAAAGTGTATGACAGGGTGCCAAGAGAAGAGCTGTGGTACTGTATGAGGAAGTCAGGACTAGCAAAGAAGTATGTCAGAGTGGTGCAGGACATGTATGAGAGGAGCAGGACAGTGGTGAGGTGTGCTGTAGGTCAGACAGAGGAGTTCAAAGTGGAGGTGGGACTGCATCAGGGATCGGCTCTGAGCCCCTTCCTGTTTGCTATAGTGATGGACCAGTTGTCAGAGGAGGTCAGACAGGAGTCTCCTTGGACAATGATGTTTGCAGATGACATTGTGATCTGTAGTGAGAGCAGGGAGCAGGTGGAGGAAAACCTGGAGAGGTGGAGGTTTGCGCTGGAGAGAAGAGGAATGAAAGTCAGTCGTAGTAAGACTGAGTACATGTGTGTGAATGAAAGGGAGGGAAGTGGAACAGTAAGGTTACAGGGTGAAGAGGTGAAGAAGGTACAGGAGTTTAAGTACTTGGGATACTTTAATTTTCATTAAATAATACCTTTTTTTAATACCTAAATTTACTTGCAACTACATTATACCACCAATAAACAGTCCTTCCCTTACCAGCTCCTATGTATTTCTTTCTTTTCTCTAAAATTATTTATAAAAAGGTTACAGCTTTACCTCTGGCTGTTACACAGCATCGACACCGGAGACTCCTTCCATTCACGTGTGTGGATCATGAGTACAGCTCTCATAGAAAGTCATTACATATGTGTCTTTAATAAAGATTAAAAGAAGAATCATGTACTATCCTGAAAAAAAAGCACAAAAACAGTGAAATCAAGAATTTTTGGCTGCAAAAATCACCAAAATAAATTGCTAGAAGGACTGAATAATTAAATTAAATATGATGTTTGTAGATTTATTTTTTAAAAGGATGTTTTTGGTACAATAGTCACCAAGATTTTATGCAATCCCAGCCTACATATGCAGACACACGTGAAAAAGTCATTCAAAAAAACTTTATTCAAACAGTAACTTGTTGTGTAATCAGTTTAGCTGATAGTGTTCACCTGCTCTGTTTCCTCGTCTTTTTATACATTCTGTTTGTGTGTGTGTGTGTGTGTGTTACGATGTATCTTCCCATCTTGCTAAAAATTAATTTGTATTTATCAAGAGAAAATCTGTGTTGTTACACGTCATCTGAACATTTTATGAAATTGCCTCGAATAACAATGACGATGTTTTGGAAAAGCTCTAATAAACCCATTGTTCAAGGAGTCATCAATCTGCTTAATGGACCTGACATCTCTTGTCTTCCCCTGTGCTTACATATCTGATATAACACAGCATGATAAAAATAGACTCAGTTACACGGGCAGTGATTCATTTCAGTTGTTTTTCAGCCGGATCTTAAAAGCGAGTGCTGTCCATCGTGTCCTTTAATCACCTGGCTGCAGATCATCTCCGTTTTTTCCTGCATACAGAATGAGCTGAAATCATTTAGGGAAATATTTAGCTTGGAGGCATATGACCAGAGAGAGTGTGTGAGCCGAATGCAAGTGTGTGAGCTGGTCCTGCGAGCAGACGAAGGACACGTAAGGTCATGTTTGCTTTGAAGAGTCGAACGCCAATAACATTTCCGATCAAATTTCCCCGGTTTGTTCAACACAATTTCAAGATGCACCTTTTCTGTTTGCTCATTCTTTCTTTGCACCGGTGAGACCATGAGCAAAAAAAAATCCCGTCTTTTCCTTTCCTTTCTTTGTTGTGAGTCAGTTAGCGCTCCATCTCCTAGGCAACAATAAACCGGAGACGGAGCAGCTCTGGCAAATGTAAAAGTTTTTCTCTGCACCGTCTGTTTCCAATTGAGTTCCACAGATACGTTTTTTCGTTTTTATGTAACACACGGTGCCATCTTTTTTCCTCCTAACGAGCAGATCAGAGAATTCTTGCCCACCCGGAGATGGGCGATCCTCCTCGTTTCCATGGAGAGCGCAGGAGGCGGAGCTGCTCATGAATATTCAGAGGAGCAGCAAAGAGGAGTCGCTGTCTCTGGAGGAAAATTACTGCGACTCTCCTCTTAGCTAAACGAGCTCATCAGGACAGGACAGAGCTTACTAAAGGCACGTATTAACACACACAGAGATAGAGAGAGAGAGAGAGAGAGAGAGAGAGACAGAGAGAGAGAGAGAGAGAGAGAGAGAAATGATGGAAGGAAGACTTGTAGTAGGAAGGATGGAGAAAGAAAGAATGCAATGGAGTAGCTGGAGGCTTGTAGAAATTGTTCTGACTAACAGCTCTGTGTGTTTATTCCACACACACACACGCACACACACACACACACACACACACACACACACACACACACATATACACCACCTTCAGGACAGAGAATTTTGTCTTATAAACTTCAAAAGAAAGAAAAGAAGCTGATGAAATAAAGACTGTTTGTAGCTGCTACAATGTCTTGTATATGGAGAATAAAAGACTTGAAAATAATCACTGTCACGAATCACATACTACATACACACTTACACACTTACAGTATGCAGTATGTACTCTAGAGTCTAGTGTCTAATGACGGGAAACGTCTGGTAGCCCCACCCTTCTTCCGATACGTCCCGAAGTGTTGAGTGGATAAAGTGTCCCTGGAATAAATGAACACTTTATACTACACAATGGAGGAGAATAATGCAGAAGTATGCGATTTGGGACATGCCTTATATGGTAAAGTATATGCTATTAGCAAACTACTCACTATCTCTGCATCACATTACACCACCCCATCATAACACCACCCCATCATTACACCACCCCGTCATTACACCACCCCATCATTACACCACCCCATCATTACACCACCCCGTCATTACACCACCCCATCATTACACCACCCCATCATTACACCACCCCGTCATTACACCACCCCATCATTACACCACCCCATCATTACACCACCCCATCATTAAACTACCCCCATCATAACACCACCCCATCATTACACCACCCCATCATTACACCACCCCATCATAACACCACCCCATCATTACACCACCCCATCATTACACCACCCCATCATAACACCACCCCATCATTACACCACCCCATCATTACACCACCCCATCATAACACCACCCCATCATTACACCACCCCGTCATAACACCACCCCATCATAACACCAACCCATCAGAACACCACCCGTCATTACACCACCCCATCATAACACCACCCCATCATTAAACTACCCCCATCATAACACCACCCCATCATTACACCACCCGATCATAACACCACCCCATCATTACACCACCCCGTCATTACACCACCCCATCATTACACCACCCCATCATTAAACTACCCCCATCATAACACCACCCCATCATTACACCACCCCGTCATTACACCACCCCATCATTAAACTACCCCCATCATAACACCACCCCATCATTACACCACCCGTCATTACACCACCCCATCATAACACCACCCCATCATTAAACTACCCCCATCATAACACCACCCCATCATTACACCACCCCGTCATTACATCACCCCATCATTACACCACCCCATCATTACACCACCCCATCATAGCACCACCCCGTCATTACACCACCCCATCATTACACCACCCCATCATTACACCACCCCATCATAGCACCACCCCGTCATTACACCACCCCATCATTACACCACCCCATCATTACACCACCCCATCATTACATCACCCCATCATAACACCACCCCATCATTAAACTACCCCATCATTACACCACCCCATCATTAAACCACCCCATCATTACACCACCCCATCATTACACCACCCCATCATTACACCACCCCATCAGAACACCTCATCATTACACCACCCCATCATTACATCACCCCATCATAACACCACCCCATCATAGCACCACCCCATCATTAAACCACCCCATCATAACACCACCCCATCATTACATCACCCCATCATAACACCACCCCATCATAACACCACCCCATCATTAAACCACCCCATCATTACACCACCCCATCATTACACCACACCATCATTACACCACCCCATCATTACACCACCCCATCAGAACACCTCATCATTACACCACCCCATCATTACACCACCCCATCAGAACACCTCATCATTACACCACCCCATCATTACACCACCCCATCATTACACCACACCATCATTACACCACCCCATCATTACACCACCCCATCATTACAGCACCCCATCAGAACACCTCATCATTACACTACACCATCAATGATTTTTTTCTTGTAGCAGAATGAACCAAAATGATTTTGAACGAGAGAGAGAGAGAGAGAGAGAGAGAGAGAGAGAGAGAGAGAGAGAGAGAGAGAGCGAGCGAGCGAGAGAGATTTTATACATATTTTGTATGTAAGCTTGCTTAATGCATATTAAAGTGTACTTAACTATCATTATATATTTTCATAAAAACAAGAACAGGTTCACTTTAAATACAAATCTCTTTATTCAGTTTTTTTTAAATCAATTTTCCAAAAAGTCATGGATTATACAATGGATTAGAAGCTCCTTTCTCAAAACAGAAGTCAAGTCGAGATCTGTTTAAGGCAACTACAGGGTGTTGTACCCAAAATGTATGTAAGCATAACCATGGACTTTAATAGTGACTTGTTCACCGTCTCTGTTATAATAAACTCCCCTTTTCTTCTGAGAAGGTTTTCCACTAGATGTTATGTTCAAGCGTGTCTGTGAGGATTTGTGTAAATTCATTCAGCTACAAGAGCATTAGTGAGATCAGACTCTGATGTTGGGATGCTGATGAGACTCCAGTTCCAGTTCATCTTAAAGGTGTTCAGTGGGGTTGAGTCAGAGTCAAGGCTCTGTGCAGGACACTTAAGATCTTCCACTTTCTCCAACCTTCACTTCCACACCATGTCTTCATGAAGCTCAGGGGCTTTGTGTTTTGTGCACAGGGGCATTGTCATGCTAGAACAGGGTTTATGTTCTACACTGTCTGTGCACAAGTATATATACACAATAATACAAGACAAGACATGATTTCTTGACACACAGAGTACACTTACACTAGGAGATACTTGTAACAAATTTCTGATGAAGCCAGAATTGGGAAAAAAAAGAGATTTTTGTTTCATTTTTGTCTATGGAAAATGATGCCGAAATCGAGCTCTATAAAATCAGCTTCAGAAAAACACACAGTTCCATCACTTCCCTTCAAACATCCATTAACATCCATACATTTAATCAAATGAATCATAACTCGGGCCCGTGAGAAGAAAAGAGTTTTATAAATGATGCAGTCAGCTCTCTCACAATACAATTAACACATTAACACATTTATCAGTAGCACATTACTACAGCGCTAATTACCAGCTCTTTATTTAAAGTTTAATTAAAGGCCTCCAACTGCATAAATGACTGAGCGCTAATTTCATCTTTTTAAACTTGTTCACCACACAGGATGCTTCCGCATTAGTGTGTCAAAAAGATATAATATATATATATAAAGAAAAAGGGGGGGTCCTGAAACACTGAATATTTACACCAAACATGAAAGTCATTTTGAATTCACACCACAAAACTCCTCAGTTTCTTTTCGTGTCACGAATAGGCATGAAAAGCTTGTAAGAAAACCATATTGTCAGACAATTTGATAAAATAATAATCAGTATGATGAAGCATAACGTAAACAAACACTTGTATGAATGCCAGGACGCAGTACTCTGCATCGACTTATTTACAGAAAGTGAATCAAAGAAGTCGACTCAGAATCGACTCATCTGCAGATAGTGAACAAACGTTTCGATTCTGAATCACTTCATCTAGAGAAAGTGAATCAAACAAGTCGACTGTGTATCACCTCATCTACAGAAAGTGAATCAAAGAAGTCGACTCAGAATCGACTCATCTGCAGATAGTGAACAAACGATTCGATTCTGAATCACTTCATCTAGAGAAAGTGAATCAAACAAGTCGACTGTGTATCACCTCATCTACAGAAAGTGAATCAAAGAAGTCGACTCAGAATCGACTCAACTGCAGATAGTGAACAAACGATTCGATTCTGAATCACTTCATCTAGAGAAAGTGAATCAAACAAGTCGACTGTGTATCACCTCATCTACAGAAAGTGAATCAAAGAAGCCGACCCGGAATCGACTCAACTGCAGAGAAATCTAGAGAAAGTGAATCAAACATGATTGTTTAGGTTGCAGCTAAAGTGAGCCAAAGGACAGAGCTGTAGTGCTACACAAATGTCATGTAGTCTGAAAATGTAATTTATATAGAGTTTCCTTCCGAGTTTTTCATCTGTTCATTCATTCAAAGACACTGTGAGGAAAAAGAAACCAGAAAATAGTTGAAGGATGATTTACTCCAGTCTGAAGTAAGTTTTGATCTAATTAGTCCTTATTATGGATGGCAACATAGGTCTATAAAGACATTTCAGAAGCCACATAAATAAGCAAATGTCATTTCCAGGTTACGGAACAAAGCATGTGAGTCCCAGAAGATCAATAAGCAAGAGCACCGATTCACCACAGCTACTTTCCCTTTTTCTACCTTACGTGACTGTAGAAAGGACATTGTTCATAATCACATTCTCCCCCAAATGAGGATGAGGTTCCCTTTTGAGTCTGGTCCCTCTCAAGGTTTCTTCCTCTTACCATATAAGGGAGTTTTTTTCTTGCCACAGTCGCCTCAGGCTCTTATTTAAAAAGACAACCATTAGTAAAATATATATTTTTCAAAATCTATGAAAATAGACAAACAAATAAATCATTTAAACAGGTATGTGACAAGTTATGAATCATTTGCAAAGAAAAAATAAACATGTATGTACTGAAATCAGAGTAAAAATGTTTTTTGAATATCTGCCTCCTGTATAAATTGTGTTCCTAGGATGTTATTCCACAAACAAAACTCTATGGATTCAAAGAGAGAAAGAAAGAAAGAGAAACAGAGAGAGAGAGAGAGAGAGAGAGAGAGAGAGAGAGAGAGAGAGAGAAAGAAAGAAAGAAAGAAAGAAAGAAAGAAAGAAAGAAAGAAAGAAAGAAAGAAAGAAAGAAAGGAAGCCAATACATCAGCACTAAGGCTTATTTGACTTCCTGTCTTGTGAACAGCAGCTGGAGTATAACCTCCTCCTCGTCCCCAGAGCAATAATCTGACCTGTCACTCACCTGTCTCTCGTACAGAGAGGGCGGGTTTTTCCCCGCTGGATCGGGGAGACAAGCTGTTGATCACATGACCTTCACTCCTTCTTTCCATCTACACACTGACCCTTCAGTCACGGTGCAGGAGTCAGTTAAGGCTTTAGCTTTCACATGGACACTGATGCCGGCTATGTGTGATTGATTATTAGGTTAATAGCTTATTACACTGTGTCAATCATTTAAAGCTGTTTAACAAGATTCCGTTCAGAACACACACACACACACACACGAACAAAATGCAGTCTCTATCTTTTTAACACTTCTCTCTCTCTCTCTCTCTCTCTCTCTCTCTCTCTCTCTCTCTCTCTCTCTCTCTAGGGAAGTGTAATGTAAAGAAAGGAAAAAAAACCTGCAGAATAAATATCTAA
Organism: Hemibagrus guttatus; assembly: GCA_033459395.1. Classification (NCBI taxonomy): domain Eukaryota; kingdom Metazoa; phylum Chordata; class Actinopteri; order Siluriformes; family Bagridae; genus Hemibagrus; species Hemibagrus guttatus. The sequence continues at coordinate 22,547,670 of JAUCMX010000013.1, forward strand.
TTCTGAGTGAACCTGAAGCTTAAACCTCGAGCAAGAATCCTCAGATCTGTCACAAATGGAGGAGAGGTACAATCGAGATCAGATAAAAAAAAAACAAAATAATTAAATAATTAAATCAAAATAAATAAATAAATAAATAAATAAAGTCTCACTTTTTTTATCGCAAAAAAAAGAAAAAGTGAGACTGTATTTATTTATTTTTATTTATTTATTTTTTTCAGAACAATCCCAGAACTATTTAAAATATCCATCAATTCAGCTACAGAACTAACAAATCCACTGGACGTGGGGGGAAAAATGAAAAGACAGAAAATTTTCTGGTTTCTGGTTTGAGATTTTTTAAACCTGTTAACTGCACTTCATAAAAAAAAATGGGAGACATTAACATCTCCTCAATAAATATTAATGTGGGAAGAGCTAGAGATGAGAAAGCGTGTGTTTCAGTTGTTAAAGAATGAGAAAATGGATGTTTTTCAAGTTCAGGAGACGCTAAATCAAAGTGGTGGAGATGTAAAGGATGTTCAATTCTTTAGAAAAATACATTTTACCACGGTTTTATGAATTCATGAACGTAAATGTTTAACGAGTAGGTTGGCTTGTTAAAAATAATGAATAAAAAAATTCACAGCCAAATACGATCCAATCTACGTGGTCTTTATCTGTGTTTCTGCAGCTGTGATACCAAGAGAAAGCAGAAACCACAGCTCAGTGTGAGTCATTACTTAGTGTTAGGGGAAGATTTGAAATTGCGTAACGAGTTCTCAGCACCACATGCAGCCTTGAGATGTATTTTAAACAATCTGACAAAGCCACGAGTCGGCTGATATGTGGAGAGACAAACATGGAACTGTTAGACGACCCACATGCGCATCCACTAAGGGCAATTACATATAAGTGGCTAGGTTAGAAAGACTGTATTATTTTAAACATCATTTGCACTCACACTTACACTTTAAACACTTTAAGTATTTCTGGAAAGAAAGCTAACATTCTTACAGAAATGGTGGTACAAATGGAAGAATTTTAAACAGCACATTGAGATCATGGCCAGGTTCAGTTTCAAGAGAAAGAAAAGGATAATGCTAAAGGATCTGCTGGGGTTGAGAGCACAGGGGGCATTTATCAGATCTGTCTTTCAAAATATCTTTTAAATGGATGCCATGTCCAAGTATTTCTTTAGTATGGAGAAAAAAGAATGAATAGTGTAGATTTCTTTCTTTGGCCTGGAGTAAAAGAATGGATAGAGAAGATTCATTCATTGCATTCATTCAGCTGATGGTTAGGAGCTCATGGAACTTGCAGATATCAAGAGGAGGAGATCTTCTCCAAGTTTTACATCAGGAACATTTGGAGTCACAGCAGGTTTATGAAGGTCTGATACAGGTGTCCATGGAAGCCAATGAAGAGCCAGTAACTATGCAAGAGTTACTCCTGCCATTAAAGAATAAGGCAAGAAGATGAGGCTCCAGGCACTCTTTTTTCCTTAGAGAAGTAGAGATGGGGGATTTGGTGGATGTCATCAGCGGCAGTCTTGAGCGAGGACAGCTGCCTCTTCACCCTACTCAAAAAGGGAGATCTTAGTGACCTGAAGACCTGGAGGCCTGTGAGTCTGCTGTTTGCTGAGATGGAGTAAAAAAGATCATCTCAAAAGTTCTAGCACAAAGGCTAAGAAGAAGAAGAAGCATTTATTATCATCACATCCTTTTCTTCACATATCCCAGCTGAAGAAGTTGGGGTCAAAGCACAGGGGCAGCTATGGTGCAGCACACCTGAAGAAGAGAGGGTTAAGGGCCTTGCTCAATTGTCCAACAGTGGCAGCTTGGCAGCACTGGGGCTTGAA
>JAUCMX010000013.1:22554509-22585321 GCA_033459395.1 Hemibagrus guttatus
TAATGCTATATTCACACATACACATACCTGAAGTGATTGTATTTCTTCAGGTCTCCAGTCTCTGTACTGTGAAGTCATCAGGAGGTGTTCCTACTACAGGCTGCTGAAGCAATAATGTTTATCAGCGTGTGGCACAACTAAAATCCCAAATCGGTTTTCTTGCAGTTAAAATGAAAAGTTCCGGAGGAAGATTTGGTGTTTGTGTATAAAATTCAGCAGCGTCTATCTCTGCATCATATCATACGAGACGAAGGAGAATTGGTGTGTGCTCTTTGATACAGATCACGTTAAAATGAAGTTGCAGCAGCAAGTCGTTGATTCCGTATCAGCATAAACTTCAACTTTTTTCAAGTTTGTCGTGTTTCTGATGTGGACACGCCCACATCTAGTCAACGACGCTTGCGTTCTTTCACATCAGACCAAAGTGGAAGAGCTCTTACTAAAAATAAACGGTCTTCATATGCTTTGTTGCTGTATGAGTGAACTCAAGGTTGCCAGATATTTATAGCGTGACAGTATGCAAGATGGGGAGGTGGGGCGGCGTTCTACTATCTAGTTAAAAAAAGAATAGAATTGAAGAAGATTGGAGAAGCAAACAGCGTTTTTTCTTTGTTGCATCAAATGTAATATGATGTGAAATAAAAATAAAATAATAATAATAATAAATCCAACATCCTCACCCTCATTAGTTTGTTGCCTCAGAGCAATATACATAACAGCACAGTGAAATTCTTCCAATATTCCAGTTTGGGTTCGGAGCACAGGGTCAGCCATGATACAGCAGCCCTAGAGCAAAGAGGGTTCTTGCTTAAGAGCCCGACAGCGGCAATTGTAGTTCTGAGGCTTGATCCCTGACTTTCTGCTCAGTAACCCAGAACCTCAACCACTGAGCCAAATCTGTGACTTTGTCTACAGAACAAATAAGTGAAATGCTGTGAAAACAAGTGATATATATGTGTTAGAAATGCTTCACTGAAACAAACAAACAATGGTTCATCAACCATACAACTGGCTGATGTAGTCTGTGTGTGTGTGTGTGTGTGTGTGTCAGCGAGTTGCTGTAACTTCACTTAACTACATATAAGCTGGTTTCTCCAACACCAGCATTCATGAAAAGATCCTGATTTCTTCAGCTCTTCATCACACATCACAATGTTCGAAGGGCTCGATCGGATCCACTCATGGAAGGCTACCCTGTTATTCTGGGTATGGTGGGGTTGTTCTCCACTAGAACATCATCCTGTGGTACATGTCATCATCTTCAACCACAGGCTCAAGCTCGTTACTCCTTCACAAAGACAGCAGGAAGTGTTCAGTTATTTCACATCACATGATCACAGCAACCACCAGCTAAAAACTGCCTTAGAGAGTAGAAGAATACACATCTTTGTTCTTTCATTCCTGCCATCATTTCCAGCTGTTTATCAAATAAGTTGTTGAACAGCAAGAGTGAAGGTTTTGGTTTTCCCCTTTCACCTAAAGATGAGCTAAAAGCAATAAATATTCCCAACTGTGCTATTGTGATATTTTGTGATTAAACATACAAAAAGATGTTTTTCTTTATTTTTTTTCTTAACTTTTTGTCTGCATGTGTTTCTGATTAATACTCAAAAATATGTGTGGCCTATATATTTATTTATTTTTTTTTTTTCTTTTTACTTATAATTAAACCCTTGTAACACTGAAAATAGAAAAAAATATATTGTTTTTCCATTTAACAATTACTACAACAAATTGCAGTTTTTCCAGAACTTAATCTGACTCCTAAAAATCTAGCCATGGGGGTCACAGTCCAGTGACTTCTGTGCCGGTCCCAAGCCCGGATAAATAGAGAGGGTTGCATCAGGAAGGGCATCCGGCGTAAAACATTGCCAAATTTAACCATGCAAATCATCAGTACTCTGAATTTCATACCGGATCGGTCGAGGCCCGGGTTAACAACGATTGATCGTTGTTCTACAGGGCGCCGGTGGAAATTGGGCTACTGTTGGTCGAAGAAGAAGAGGAGGGAGGAGAGTGCACAGACAGAGAGAGAAGAGGAAAGGTAAGAGTGTAGGACTGAGAATAGGAACTCTGAATGTTGGTACTATGACAGGGAAAGGTAGAGAGCTGGCTGATATGATGGAGAGAAGGAAGGTGGATATACTGTGTGTACAGGAGACCAGGTGGAAGGGTAGCAAGGCTCGTAGTATAGGAGCAGGATTCAAGCTGTTTTATTATGGTGTGGATAGTAAGAGAAATGGGGTAGGTGTGGTCCTGAAGGAGGAGTTTGTGAGGAATGTTCTGGAGGTGAAGAGAGTGTCAGACAGGGTGATGAGTCTGAAGTTAGAGATTGAAGGGGTGATGTTGAATGTTGTTAGTGGTTATGCCCCACAGGTAGGTTGTGAGTTAGAGGAGAAAGAGAGATTCTGGAGTGAATTAGATGAGGTGATGGAGAGTATTCCAACGGGTGAGAGAGTGGTGATAGGAGCGGATTTTAATGGACATGTTGGTGAGGGGAACAGAGGTGATGAGGAGGTGATGGGCAAGTTTGGAGTTAAGGAAAGGAACCTTGAAGGACAGATGGTAGTGGACTTTGCTAAGAGGATGGACATGGCTGTGGTTAACACTTATTTTCAGAAGAGGGAGGAGCATAGAGTGACTTACAAGAGTGGAGGTAGGAGCACACAGGTAGACTACATCCTGTGTAGAAGAGGCAATCTGAAAGAGATTAGTGACTGTAAAGTGGTAGTGGGAGAGAGTGTAGCTAGACAGCATAGGATGGTGGTGTGTAGGATGACTTTGATGGTCTGTAAGAAGAAGAGGTCAAAGATAGAGATAGAGAAGATAACTAAGTGGTGGAAGCTGAAAAAGGAGGAATATTGTGAGGAATTTAGACAGAAGTTGAGGCAGGCTCTGGGTGGTCAGGTAGTGCTGCCAGATGACTGGGAAACTACAGCAGAAGTGATCAGGGAGACAGGGAGAAAGGTGCTGGGTGTGTCATCTGGAAGGAAGAAAGAAGATAAGGAGACTTGGTGGTGGAATGAGGAAGTTCAGGATTGTATCCAGAGGAAGAGGTTAGCCAAGAAGAAGTGGGACATGGACAGGACTGAAGAGAATAGACAGGAATACAAGGAGTTACAGCGCAGAGTGAAGAGGGAGGTGTCTAAGGCCAAGCAGAAGGCATATGACGAGTTGTACACTAAGTAAGACACTAGAGAAGGACAGAAGGACTTGTACAGGTTAGCTAGGCAGAGGGATCGAGATGGGAAGGATGTGCAGCAAGTTAGAGTTATTAAGGATAGAGATGGAAGGGTGCTCACAAGTGAGGAGAGTGTACAGAGGAGATGGAAGGAGTACTTTGAGGAGCTGATGAATGAGGAAAATAAGAGGGAAAAAAGAGTAGAAGGGGTGAACTCTGTGGAACAGAAAGTAGATAAGATTAGAAAGGATGAAGTCAGGAAGGCTTTGAAGAGGATGAAAAGTGGAAAGGCGGTTGGTCCTGACGACATCCCGGTGGAGGTCTGGAAGTGTCTAGGAGAGGCAGCAGTGGAATTTTTAACTAGTTTGTTCAACAGGGTTTTAGAGAGTGAGAGGATGCCTGAGGAATGGAGAAGTGTGTTAGTGCCGATCTTTAAGAATAAGGGTGACGTGCAGAGTTGCAGCAACTATAGGGGGATAAAGTTGATGAGCCATACAATGAGGCTATGGGAAAGAGTAGTGGAAGCTAGGTTAAGGAAGGTAGTGGAAATTTGTGAGCAGCAGTATGGCTTCACCCCAGAAAGAGCACAACAGATGCAATTTTTGCTCTGAGAATTTTGATGGAGAAGTATAGGGATGGTCAGAGGGAGTTGCACTGTGTGTTTGTAGACTTGGAGAAAGCGTATGACAGGGTGCCAAGAGAAGAGCTGTGGTACTGTATGAGGAAGTCAGGAGTAGCAGAGAAGTATGTCAGATTGGTGCAGGACATGTATGAGAGGAGCAGGACAGTGGTGAGGTGTGCTGTAGGTCAGACAGAGGAGTTCAAAGTGGAGGTGGGACTGCATCAGGGATCGGCTCTGAGCCCCTTCCTGTTTGCTATAGTGATGGACCAGTTGTCAGAGGAGGTCAGACAGGAGTCTCCTTGGACAATGATGATTGCAGATGACATTGTGATCTGTAGTGAGAGCAGTGAGCAGGTGGAGGAAAACCTGGAGATGTGGAGGTTTGCGCTGGAGAGAAGAGAAATGAAAGTCAGTCGTAGTAAGACTGAGTACATATGTGTGAATGAAAGGGAGGGAAGTGGAATTGGAAGTGGAGGTTGGACAGGATTAGGAACGAGTACATCAGAGGGACAGCTCATGTTGGACGTTTGGGGGACAAAGTTAGGGATGCCAGATTAAGATGGTTTGGACATGTTCAGAGGAGGGAGAGTGAGTATATTGGTAGGAGAATGTTGGACATGGAGCTGCCAGGCAGGAGGCAAAGAGGAAGGCCAAAGAGGAGGTATATGGATGTAATTAATGAGGATATGAAGCTAGTGGGTGCAAGTGTTGAGGATGCAGAAGATAGGGATAGGTGGAGAGAGATGATTCGCTGTGGCGACCCCTGAAGGGAAAAGCCGAAAGAAGAAGAAGAAGAATCTGACTCCTAAACCTGACGGAACTTTCTGGAAAACTTCTTCTTATCTTTGATCTAATGCCACTGGAAAAACAAGCGAACCACGTTGCAAATGACGACAACGCCTTTCCTGAACCAAGAAACTATTAGGTACATTTAGACATACAAAAATATCCATCTAATAATGTTTGAGACTTACCTTTCTATTGATTTATTATTTTTACATTCCAGAAAGTTCGGAAAAGTTTAGGACACAGAGTCTGACTCAAATCTGGAGCTGGGATGCACTTGCACTGCTACTGTAAATATTTCATTATAATGACTATATGATTTTCTTTTCATAACCATAGAGAATGTTCTATTAATATATTTTATTTTGAGAGCTTAGCAGAGATATGCTGTCCTGTAACCATATAGAGCAATAGTTCTATTAATAAAAGCTTTTGTTTGTACAGAAATATAGCTTTATTTTGAGGATCAGTATAGCAGTGTTTAGGTCGGGGATACTGGAGCAAACGCCTGATGAAAAAGTACTCCCTGTGTCATAATCTCTCTATATATATAAACACTATATCTATATATACCCTGAGAAATGGCGAGAAGGAGAATGTCACATGGAAGAAATTTTCTAGAGTTTGGCTCCATGTCCCGCAGGTAAAATATGTGTAAAATAGTGTGAGCTCGCCCATTTTGCCGTCTCGCTTTTGGCACCCAGGTGGCTCTTCCTCTACATCTTATCTTATGTACCGAGGTGAATTATTTTCACCTGACCATATTTGACATTTTCTAATAAAACTCGTGCTAAGTTTCCCCCAGTTCTCTGGCTCATTTCTAGCCTGGTTATCACAGAGCTGTGGCTCAGGCCAAGGAGGCTCAAACAGAATCCCGCTGCTTTAGCAGCAGGAGGGCAGGAGCGCTGCTTTAGCAGCAGGAGGGCAGGATGGTGTCAGGTAGAAAGGCGAGATATAATTCTCAAGACATCAGAACCTGGCAGTGGATCGCTCCTGATGGGTATGAACAATTTTCAGCTGAAAGTTTGTCCTGGGGAAAAAGAAATGGAGCAAATCAGCAGTATCAGTACTGCAAAGTCTTATGTGATTCAAGTCACATACAGTATAAATTATAGATGATTACAGAAAATATGAAATGACCCAAAGTTTGTGGATTGGAATGTTGAGTATTTAATTTACTGTTAAACTTTTTATGCTTTTGTTTGTGTATAAATGGTGTTACAGAGACCTCATGTCTTTCAAAATGAATAAGTCTGAAAACTGAAAGAGGAATGAATTAAATAAGCCCGTGGTTTCCTAAACTTGTAGCGGTACTTCATGGAGCCTCGGCATATGAATTTAATTGGTTCAGGAGGCGAGTTCTTAAGGTGAAAATTTGTATTGCATGATGAATTTTCCGATAAGAAATAATGTAAATGGAGATAATCCGTTCCAGCCGCCCAAAAATATGACCAATATTCCCAATACGAAGCATATGTAAACTGTATGGCTGCTTACAAAGAACTGACCCAAGCCAAGCATTCCATGTCAAGGCTCCTTACAGGAAGTCGTGCCACCAAGCTTGGGCTAAAAATAGAACAGACCGCCCACGCCACTGATCTGGCAACAAAAAAACACCCGACAAAACACCTAGCTTTTGAACGCATGCCGAAGGCAACGTTGGTATCGTGGGTTAACTCTTTCAAAACAGCTTTCAGTGACTGAAAAAAATATATTAAAATTTGTAAAATTTGCTTCCACTTAGAGCTAAGCAAAATTAACTAAAATGTTCTTCTGACCAATCACCTTCATCTTATAATGAAACATCTCAATCATGATGGGCGGGGTCTCCTCCAGCATGACCCTACCCCCACTTTCAGAACACGAGGACTTCTTGAATGGTTGAATAAAGATGGAAATGATGTCACCTTCACAGTCAGAAGTACATCTCATCCCTGTGCAACACCTATGAAAGATTTTGCTCTTTACCATCATCATCTTTTAAAACAGCAGTTTATGGGAAATCTTTTGGAAGAATGGTTTGCAGTATTGCTCCAGAGAGTTGTGGAATCGATTCCATTGAAGCTGTTGTAGTAGCTGTTGTAGAATAGGACAAGATCTTACCTGACAGTCTGTATATTGGTTTTTCCTTCAATTTGTCACCTCCCTGTATTTCTTTTACATGTCTTTCCCTTTCTCATACGGAAAAGTAAAAAATGGGGTAAAAATCCAAGCTAATCAACAAACAAAAACTATTTTAAAAGTAAAACCTCCATAACCAGCGCTAACACTCTGCTCCATCTAGCTTAAGCTCTGCTTGCCTTTATAATTTTTTTAATTTAACTGCCGGAAATTAACTTGTCCAGCCATATGTCACACAATTGAGAAACTGGCTGCTTCTCTCAGAGTCTTGCAATCTGTGCAGGGGATTTGTTCATTCTCCTTCTATTACTCTGGGCACTGAGAAGACAGATTGAATAATGAGATTCAGGGGAAAAAAGAAAGAAAGGAAGTTTTCATTGATATCACTCTCCAGCTTACACGTATGCTCATTACATCCCGAGTGTGCTGCCGGTCAGGAAGCCGAAGTCTGACAACAGCAAGGCAAATCGCTGCAAAGTATATCATAAGTGCTGACATAAACAGCTACGAGCTTCATCTAGATGCCAAGACTCCAAAGCTCTAGTCATATGAGTATTATTAGAAGGAATATCTTTGTGCCCTTTTTTGGTTGTTCCACTCCACAGTGGTGGTTAATATGAAGCTCATATGATGGTAGACACTCAGGACTGTAAGAATTTGTAGAGTTTCAGAAGGATTTCTGTTTTATCTAGCCTACTAGGAGGAATATATTCATAGAAAAGTTCTGGGGAAGTTCCCTAACAGACCACTAGAGGAAGCTGGCAGGCGTTTAACCATAGCCTCCTTTTGTTATTGTATTCCTCATGTGTGTTGTGCCATGCCCTTCCTATTGTTCTGCTGTGTCACATGTTCCCTATTTACCCTAATGTTTTGTCCTATATATACCAGCCCTTTTTGTATCTGTCTTTGTCAGTCATTGTTTGTTGTTCGGTCAGACGCTATTGTGTTTCCAGGTTCCCTCATTGTAGTTATGTTTTTGTTACTCACCTTGTATTTGTCCAAGTTTCTGTATGCATGTGGGTCTGACTCTCTGCATACAAGTGATTGTGACTATCATAAAGATCTGGGTTGGATCCCCGCTTCAGGCATGGTCTCCTGAACGTTACACTGAGACAACCCAAGAGCTTGATCAATCCAGTGGTTTTGAGCAGCTATTTAAGCAACAGCTAAAAGCATCATCTTAAAAGCAGCTTTTACTGAAATACAAATGTAGATTTGGAAAACTCCCTGAGACGTCGTCTCAGCGAGGAACTGGAGACTGGGGACCAGACCCGGGGACTAGGGGAACATCCCCAGACCATCACAGGGCATGTACAATGAAATGCTCAGGTGAGGCTCAGGCAAACTACAGCAATAATTTAAGCAAAAAAGTAAAAAAAAAACAAAAAACAATAAAATAAAACAATTACACACACTACAACCAATTTTGAGATGCCAGTCAGTCTAATGCATGTCTTTGGATTGGGGGAGGTAACCGGTGAACTCTGAGGAAACCCTCAGAGTTCATTGGGGGAGAACATGCAACCTACACACACACACATGCAGACACACTCATGAGGAGAATCAAACCCTTTTAATAAATAACAGAAGTGAAAACAGTAACTGGCTTGTTTCTCTGACAACAAAGTATGTTGTCATCATACTGGATCATTCTTTATAAATAAAGATCTGGCAACCCTGGTTATAGCATGTAAGGCACATCATGAACACATACATCAATTTCCTCGCATCGAACCCGGAGAATGAATAATACTGATTCTTTTGTGTCTGCCTGCATTTCAGACATAACTCGATTTCCCTTTGAGTATGCTCAGATATGAATGTGCATCTGTTAACTAGAAAGGGGAAAAAATGAGAGACAAACTGTGTGTGTGTGTGATGCAGAGAAAAAGCTAAAGCATGACATGCAAGAGCTGAGGAATGAAAGAAGATGGGAAAAGGTTAAAGAAGGAATGAAAAATACAGAGGAAAATGGGAACAGTATTCAAAATGCAGAAAGTGTAACACTGCCCCCTAGAGGTGCTCTCACACACAGCCGTGTGTTCTGCGTCGTCGTCGTGTTTACCCCAGCTAACCTGGAGAGCCATTTTCCCATCTTTCCATCTCATAACAGAACCCTGATCATGATCAGCTACAACCTGTGAGCTTGGCGTGGACGACATGCAGAGCAGTGCATGCTGGGAGAAAGACGAGTCTGGAACGTTTCACAGCTGAATCCGTCTCTGCATCGATCCCAGTCTCTTCAGCGCCTTTTAAATATTGAACAAGAACACACTGACACTGCGGCTTGATGTTTAGCGCTAAACACTTTTACTCACCATGAGAAACACTTCTTCCTCATATTACTCTCTTCTTACCTTTAACTTTTAGAGCTAAATTAACAATTTTGAAATAGTTGCTTGTATTGAAGGTAGGAGTCACTCTGGAAACTCAAATTAGCGCTTAACTGTTGTACTGAAAACAAAACCAAAAGAAGTGAAAATTATAAATATCTATAAGATGAAAAAGAATCAGAAATCCTGTCAGGTTAGCTCATATTAGCTAGCTAGCTAATGTAATAATGAAAAATGCTAAACATTTCAGGGAAAAAATACTAAACATTACTGAAAATGACTTGAGTTTTTGCCTAATGTTAGTAGTTATCCCATATTTAAATATAGCTAATAATCCTGTCAGTTAGCCCATGCTAGCTAGTTAGCTGAAATACTATTGTAAATGATAAACATTGCTTAAAGTGATTTAAAAAAGAAACAAAAAGAAAGCCTGAGCTCACTCATGTTAGCTAGCTGGTTAATGTCAATAGTTAGCTCATGGCTAATGGAAAAACAGCTAGCTCATGTACTAGCAAATTATTAATAAACATCACTCTCATATTAGCTGTCAGATTAGCCAACATTTAGCGGCCTAAGAGGAACAGTAAATGATTTTTGAGAGGACTTTTATTCCCAATTTAAATATATTAATATGACTAATAATGCTGTCAGCTCATGCTAGCTAGTTAGCTGAAGTACTAATGAAAATAATAAACATTTCTGAAAGTGATTTAAAATAAATCTTGAAAAAAAAAGAAAGCCTGTGTTCACTTATGCTAGCTAGCTGGTTAATTTCAGTAGTTAGCTCATGTTAGCCAGCTGGCTGATAAAAACAGCTAACTCATATGCCAGCAGGCAAAATATATCACTTATGCCTATGAATAAATATGAATATAAATAAATCCTGTCTGGTTAGCTAATTTTAGTAGATAAGATTAATTTTAGCATGATAAGAATAACATTAAAGGTTTATTTTTTCCTGACTTAAAGAAATCCTCTCAGAAAGCTTGGATTAACTTGATAGCTAGATGGCTGATGGTAGCAGTTAGCTCATGTTAGCTTGCATGCTAACACAAACAATAATATTTCGAAATCCTGTCAAATCAACTAATCTTATCGACATGCCTAAAGTTAACAATAAAAACAAAAAAGTCCTCTCAGAAGTCATGACAGTCCAATAGCTGATGTTAACCAGCTGAATAATTTTACCGTAAATATTGACCCTCTGACAAAAATCTTGTCAGACTGACTAATTTAAACTATATGGCTAATTTTAGGTTAGCTAATACTAGCAATATTAACAAAGAAACTGTAGGTTTGTTGACGTCTACCAGTTTAACCATTTCAGTCAGACTAGCTAGATTGTTCAGCAAGGATTATTGCAACAAAAATCATTAGTAAAGAAGATTAAAATGCTCACAGGAATTGTCGGATTAGCCGATTCTAGCTAGTTAAAGAGAAGAGTGAATATTACATTTGCATTTACAATACAGTCTTATAAATAAAATAAACACACAGTTAGAGGCAGTGTCTGAATCAAACTTGTCCTGACACCCAGTTTAGCTTGTTGCTGCTAATAGCTAGAAGAAGCTGCATCAATTGTTCACCTACTTTCCGAAATGTAAACCTGTAACTGGTCCAAAATACAAAGCTCCATAATAATAATTTATAGTAATAATAATAATATTATTATTAATACTAATACTACTACTACTACTAATCATAATAGTAATGCAGTTTGGAAGCTGACCCATTCTCTCGCCACCTCAAGCCTCCAGTGTGTTCAAACTTTAGCGCTGGTGAAGCTAACCTGAATTTGCTCAGTCACACACACAGTTGTGTTTTGCTAATAGACAGCCTGAGGTCTCGCCCTGTGCAGCGCCACCGCAACTGATCTCCTGAATATTTCATCTTCTGCCCACACAATCCTCACAAAATATACCCAATCCAGAATAACTGAAAATCCTCCTGGGAATGTGAATTTAAAAAATATGAATGAATTTAATAAATATAAATAAAATCAATAAAAAAAATATATATAATGTATATATTTATATTTATATAAATATATATATAAAACATAATTAAATTGGGGCACACTTGTTCATCTCAAACACTGGTGAATTGTTTACTTCTTCAAATCAAGTGGCAAATGTTAACGAAGCTAGAACCTTCTCTTTCCTCGCTAGCCTTCTAGCCATTTTCCTCTCTCTTGAAAGTAAATGCAGATGTCGTGTGAACTCTTATTTTGAAGACCTTCCCATGTCAGAAACTTTTACCAAAATGCTGACACTGGAGACTCCTTCCATAAACTACTTTTTAAACTTCACCATTTAAAAACTCTTTTGAGTCTGTGGAGGTTAAGGCACTACAGCTTTTTTTTTTAATTATTATTATTATTATTTTCTAAATCTATTTAAAATCTAATATTTTGCTTCTTATTGTCCTTCACTGTTTTGCGTTCGAGTCTCGTGTATTAGGCAAACGCGGTCTGTGTGAATAAAATCTACTCCCATCGATTCAATCCCATTTAATCTATCAGCACACCACAGCAGCCTGAACCTCATACAGTATTCATGGAAAATGGATTTCTTAATGAATTTGTAAATAAAGGTGAACCGCAAACATTCCTGATCTTACCTTACACTACAGGTTTAAATTTACAAACGTGGCACTGCACTGTTGCTGAAAACGATGCAAATATATTATTGTCGTGTCTGATAATAAATGCGTAATTAATTGAATTCGTTTCATCAAAAAAAAAAAACACAAATAAGGAAGAATGCTGAATAATAAAATCCTTTGTGTCTGTACAATTATATGAAATAAAATGTGTGAAATGCTCGACAGAGGGCGGGGCTTAGCCATGCTAACCCATTTATCTGCTCTTTAGTGATGTAAATCCCAAATCCCCCGAGTTTCCTGGCACCCGCTGCACCTCATTTCACACACTTCCTCAGTCTTAAATGTGCCATTAGCTTTGCTAAGTTGGTGCAGCGCCGTGACTCATCCAGCACTCACTTCCACTGTGTCGGTGAGGAGAAGTGAGAAGCAAGGAACACGAACACAAACACAGTCGTTTCGATTTGGACGTCATGCTGGGCCGAAACACCACAGGGTCCAGTCGGAGGATGGATACAAGCGAAAATATTTGAAGCAATGCATTTGTTGGATCTCCAAAAAACACCAAGAGAAACAGCAGGTGGTTTTTTTCAGAAAAGAAAATATGCCATAATTGGGTATGACGCATTCTGGATCAATAACCCAATATATTATTTCTGTGAGCGAGTAAGTCCTAGGAGGAAAAGACTACATCCGTGGAGTTCATCTTAGCAATAAGGACTGTATCAAGTGGGTCCAGATGAAATATTCCACGTGAGAAAAAAAAGGGCAGACTACAGACTCGAGGGGAGAAACGTTGACATTTCTATAAACTGCATCCATATCTATAGCTATATATAGATATATAAAAGCTTGCTGAAAAAAATGAGATGAGTTTGATTTGCGCTAAAAGGGTTTTTTTCCAGGAATCGATCTCCGATTCCCTGGAAAATGCTTTTATTTCCTTCCATAATTCTGACAAAAGCGGTGTGGAGACAAGAAAATCAAAGCAATGCCTGACATTATAGAGACTAGATTCATCATATGCTACACATGCCTGGAGAAACACATGGAGGAAAAAAAAAGTCATGTCTGGGACATTTTATCCATAAAATACCTACCACATCAATCACTGTCTCGCTAGTGCCCCCTGGGTGATGAGGAATGTGAGGACGCTTAGACATCGTTAGTGTCCGTCAGCTGCTTTAGCACCTTATAACAGAGGAGGAATCGGAAACTACTGGGTCACTGTTTGGTCTGAAAATCCAGGGCTGACATTTAGAACGATGAGATGTTGACGAGCGGAACCAAGGATGTGCGAGACGACAAAACCAAGGCTGTCTGAGAAGGAAGTAGATTGATGATATGTTGGAGTGGGCCAAGGCTTCTAGACTCTTTAACTCTTTTTCTTTAAGAGGGAAATGTGGAAGAAGCATTGCATGAAGGATGAACCATTCATAATCTCTATACAAATAATTCGCTTATACTGTATATTGCCCTGGTTCTTGCTCAGTACTATTCAAATCCAGATCCACAGTGACCTCAAGCAGGATAAAGTGCTTCTGAAGATTGACAAAAAAGATTGATTAATCTCTTAAAGCACTGCTTCTTGAACTAGGATCCATGGACATAAACATAGCAAGGGATCTTTGTGATTTATTTATTTATTTATTTATTTATTTTATTAAATGTATTATTATTACAGTGAAAAAATTACAGCTTTCCATTTTCAGTAGTATTAAATTTATTATTCTGTTTGTGTACATTTCAAAATTTAGCCAACATACTCTATTATTGTTCATAATATAACTACAAATAACAAGCCTGATGTTTGAATAGTAAATAAATCTGTACTAAGGAGTGTAATGAACTGTGAGTGAAGATGGACACAGTAGCAGTTCAACAGTTTTTATAAAGATCAAGACAGAGGTATTCAACACATCAGGTATATGCAAACTCACAATACAGGGTCATGTGATGAGCAAAGACTTCAACCTTAACCGTAACCTTAAACCTAACACCAATCCTAACCCTCAAACTAATACCAGCCCTAACCCTGACACCAACCCTAACCCCACCACACACCCTTAAACTAATCCCATTAACTCTAACACAAACTCTAACCCATATCTGAACTCTAACCCTAAAACTAATACCAACCTCACCATTAACTCTAACCCTGACACAAACCCTAACCCCAATCTTAAACCTAAAACCAACCCTAAAGAGGATACACAAAACATAAAAGGTTTTATATAACAGACAAAATGAATTTGGAGCCTGTGCCTCCTCCACTGCGTTGGGAGTGGCGATGAATATCCCCTAACCTAACCCCGCCACACACCCTAAAACTTACCCTAAAATGAACTCTAACCCTGACACCAACCCTTACCTCAATACTAAACCCAACCCTAACCCCAGTCTCCTGCCTGTGCTCCTCCATTCCAATGGGGGTGGAGTTGACTATCCCTAACCCAATATTAAACCCAAAACTAGCCCTAACCCTTACAATGACTTTAAACCTAAAACTAACCCCAATACTAAACCCACCACCAACGCTAAACTTAACCCTGACACCAACCCTGACTCTAAAAATAACCCTAACCCTGAAATTAACCCTAACCCTGACACCAACTCTAACCCTAAAAATAAACCTAACCCTGACACCAACCCTAACCCTGACACAAACCCTAACCCTAAACCTAAATTTAATCCGAACCCTAAACCTAACCTTAACACCAACCCTAACCCTGGCACCAACCCTAACTCTAAAAATAACCCTAACCCTGACACCAACCCTAACCCTGACACCAACCCTAACCCTTAAACAAACCCTAACCCTGACACCAACCCTAACCCTTAAACAAACCCTAACCCTTAAACAAACCCTAACCTAATTAAACTTTCTCAAGCAAAATATAGACCATTAGTGTTCGGTTGAATAATAGTTAAACTGTGCATCAAATAACAGCATTTATTAATAGCAGCATTAATTATAGAAACCTAGCAGAATCTCCAGTTAACTCTAGTGGTTTGGCTCATAAGCTTATAACTGCTTGCTCCTGTCATTCCTGGATAAACAAAAGCTTCTGTAATTAAAAACAGTTGCTGTTACATGAAAACAGTGAAGACTTCATAAAATTCACCAGAACACAATTTTTTTTCTTCTTCTGTCCATATTCCAAGAGCTGAATTTCCCTCAAAATATTCACAAAAGTTTCAAATTGATAGTTCCGAAGTCTTTAAACTCTCCATGTGCCTCTCTGACAGCAGGATCGGCGTTTGATAAATTATGTTGTGATTGAATGGAGGCTGAAGAGGTTGAAAATAATTCCTTCCCTGCTGCAGAAAATCACTGCATGAATCACTAAGCTCAATGCCAGAGGAGCAAGTAAGCGCGTATAATTGTTCCGAAGAAAGCAGCCATGCTGGCGTACGCTAATAAGGGAAGCTGGGTTTAAACAAATAAATAATTCCCCACCTATGAGAGTAAAGTCGGCTTTTTTTGCTTTTCAGCCTGTGAATAAATCAAAAGACGTTCATCATGGATGCTTGATTAGATGCTTAGCTCATAAGAATCATTCCGATGAAGCAAACGAAGTTTGATGGTGACACACTGGGGCAGGGGGTCACTGGGAAATGCTCGAGTTTCCGTTTCTGGCACCTGCTTATTCACATTCTCTCAGAAACCTTTGAAGATAATGGAGCAAACACACACACACACAGTGAAAAAATCTCAGTGTAACCTCAGTGCCGAGGTATAAATGATGAGTCTTCAAAGCCATTAATAAAGCAAAGTGTTTCGTTTATACACAGCACTTTGTTTTATTTATTTCTTAATTAAAGAATTAGTGTTTCTATAGTAACAGCTTCTTTAGATGTCTGTATACAGCTGATGCTCTGTATAATAAACAAAGACTAACATATAATGCTGATGTGGAGATGGTTTTTATTACATATTTAGCCCTTTCTACCAGTCCTCTTTTATATGAGCTTCATATTAATCCACGTCACTCAAATGATGATGAGGATCTCTTCAGAGCCTGGTTCCTCTCAAGGTTTTTTCTCCACCATCACCTCAGGCTTCTAATTAGGGATATATATTAGGGATAAATAATAACTTTAAATTTTATAGCTTTTTCTATGTTTCTATACTTCTGTAAAGCTGCTTTGAGACAGTGTCCATTGTTAAAAGTGCAATACAAATAAATTGTATTGAATTGAACTGAATATTAACCGCCACTGTGGAGTGAGACATGACAAAGACATTAAATGCTAAACATGGACACAACCAAACAGGAAGAAATCTCACTTTTTGGGAAAAAAAGAGTTAAGCAATATTTATGGAAGGAGTCTCAAGTGTCAGTGCTTTGTAACTCTCAGTAAGTTTCCAGATACAGTGGAACCTCGGCAAACAAATATAATTTGTTCTGTAGGTGAGTTCTTAAGCTGAAAATTTGTATTGCAAGATGTATTTCCCCATAAGAAATAATGTAAATGCAGATAATCCGTTTATCACCCAAGCCACCCAAAAATATTACCAATATGACCAATACGAAGGGTATGTAAACTGTATGGCTGCTTACAAAGAACTGACCCAAGCCATGTCAAGGCTCTTCACAGGAAGTCATGCCACCAAGCTTGGGCTAAAAATAGAACAGAGCACCCACGCCACTGATCTGTCAACAAAAAAACACCTGAAAAATCACCTAGCTTTTGTACGCATGCTGAAGGCAACGTTGGCATCATGGTTCGACTCTTTCAGCTTTCGAAACAGCATTTGATGACTGAAAAAATATTCGTAAACTTGGCTTGGCTTGGCTTTCCACTGACGCTAACAAGTTTTGAACGGCTCCAGGATGTATGCGCAACTTAGCCGGCGTTTGGTTCGGTTCGTTCATATGCCGAAATTGCTTCGTATGCCAATGCAAATGTCTTGCAAAATTTCAATTCTTAAGGTAAAAATTTGTAAGGGAAAGCATTCATATGACAAGGTTCCACTGTATGTCAGAATCTACAGATAATTTCTGTAAAATGTTGAAGGTCAGTCCGAAATTCCAGTATGACATTGTTAACTTGTGTTTATTTTTAATTTTTGTTACTTTTTATCACCATGTTGAATCCTAGCAGGAGCTTCAGCTTCAAACCGACACAACCACCTAACAACAAAATGCAGAAAGTGTTGAAATTGCTTCAACATATTTATATATAAGACAGGAAATGACTTTTCATCCACATTTCATTAAGTTTCGCCTTAATCCCACAGTCCCTTGATAACCACAGAAATGAAATGCACTTAATCTGCTTGTTAGGTGCAGATGAGTCTCGCAGCTGTCGGCTTGTTGAAGTGCCATCACGCACTTTTATCCTTCTGTCCTGCCCACAGGAGCTTAATAACCACTGCGCTAATAAGAAAGTTGCCTGACTTTAGTGCTGTTTCTTATTAGCATTATGGCTCGGCTTCAAACAGATAGAGTCTGATTCATCATGAAGGGATTGGATGCTTTGGATCCAGTGGATATCAAGGAAAATATTCCCTGAGGCGACATGAGTGTGTTGTCCTTTTTTGTTTTATCTTTCAAAGGAATTGGAATTGCTTCACAATTATAAATGCAGCGTTCTCATTTCTTGCATTTTGTTTTTAATTTTTTTCCACTTTTGTGCTTTTTAACAGGTAGAACTTAATTGTTGAGAGTAATCCAGAAACATGAACATAGAGTATATTGTGGAAAATGGCTCAAATTTGACCTCATGAAGCTTTTTTTTCCCAGGCCGTTATAGACAGTTTGTACCATCACACACGCATTTAGAGTAGAATTCTTGTTCAAGAAAATACTGAGCAGAAAATCTAAAAATATATATTAAAGCTATAGATGGTGCTTATTGCAGAGGCACTAATTAATACAGAGCTCCAGGTTTCCAAGGTCCAAGTTGAGGTATCCGAGCACAAGCATAGAGTTGCTTTCGGCTGCTCCCTGTTCGGGGTTACCACAGCGGACCAACTGGTCCGCACAACAACTTGGCAAATGTTTTACGCCGGATGCCCTTCCTGACGCAACCCTTCCATTTTTCCAGGCTTGGGACCGGCACTGCATCCAGTGGTTGGGGTTCGAACCCGGGCCATATGCATTATAGGCAAGAAACCTACCACTGAGCCACCAATGCCTCCAATGGTATCCGAGCACCAACATTGCCTTCGACATGTGTACAAAAGCTAGGTGATTTTTCGGGCATTTTTTTGTTGACAGATGGCGCGACACTGTTGCTGGCATGGGTGGTCTGTTGTATTTTTAGCCCAAGCTTGGTGGCATGACTTCCTGTGAGGACCCTTGACATGGAATGCTTGGCTTGGGTCAGTTCTTTGTAAGCAGCCGTACGGTTTACATACGCTTCATATTGGTCATATTTTTGGAATTGATCATCTGCAAGAACTCGCCTCCAGAACAAAATAAATTGGTATGTCAAGGTTCCACTGTATTCTAATTCAGACTGAAGACAATAAAAAGAAGTGTAATTTAATTCAGCATGACCTTGACCAGGCAGTTACTAAAGATGCTGTAATTATACTGTGCAGCTCTGTACATTCATGTTAATGAGCAAGGTCTTCCTCGGATTCATATCTGACCACTTGCCTTTGGTTGTGTGTACGCAATAACCTTTCCTGCAAGATTTCTTGTAAGGAAAAAAAATAATTACTGTACCTTCTTATTATAGCTGTTCATTTCAAATAATAGACCCGTATACAGTTACATCCTTAAAAGAAATATATGGCTTTAATTTATGGAAGTTCGAAGACGCGATGCTTTATTACAGTTTTCTCATGATCATGAATTCATTTTCTTGTGATCTAAACAAAAATAGTTTTCTCACAACATAACTGCATTGCAGGAAAATCTCGCCAAGACATAGAGCTGTTTCAGTTTGAGTTTTCAGTTTAAATCACTGATCAGAAACTCTACAACTTGTTCTTATGGAAGTCCGAAGAGACTATGGATTATTATTATTTGACTTTTTGGTTTTCTCAATCACTTTTGTTAGGTCCAGATCACGAGAAAGTTGTGATCGTGAGAAAACAAGAGAGAAAAAATGTAATGATATATGACCTCTTAGGACTTCCATAAATGTGTGGAACTAGTTATACAATATAATGGAATAAAAAAGGAAGAAATAAAAAAAAACAAGTGAACCGAGAGACAGGATCGTCAGTGATCTTGCCCACTTCTGCGCTCCTCACCTTAATTCTGCATGATCCATCCTGATGCCCTACTTCTGGTTGGAGTCTCATCACTTCACAGTTGATGATGTTTCCATCTGCACAGCCTGAAGGTACATGAGATTACTATGGATTGTACCACTTAGAAACCACGAAGATGTCTTTGGACTGCAATTGATGTCAACAATTTTGCTTCAGTGTCTTCAGACTGCAATTGTCACAAACAGTCAGTGGAGAGAGAAACAAAATAGACCACCTTAAAACTAGAATGAATTTCCTGTTACTGAATTGCACTTTTCGAGCATATAGTACACAGTAATCGAAAGGGAATGACTTATATTCGCACTATTGGGTGTCAGATGAGTCCGGTTCCTCTTGAGGTTTCTCCGGCATCACCTCTGGCTTGGTCAATAGGAATTGAAGCATATCCTGGATTTATACATATGTAAAGCTGTTTTGTGGCAATGTCCACTGTTAAATTTGAAGATAACCAAAGAGAAGCTTCTGGAAAATGCTGTTGAAGAAGAAGAAGTTCCTCTGAATAGGGCTTAGCCTGAAAGCAGGGTGGAGATTAAAAAACAAACAGACTAAACGACTCCCACCTAGAAGCATCCTCCTGTTAATGGCGAAAAACTGAATCCAGGAACTTCCAAAGAATTAGTCATGATCAGAACACCTCTCTGAGGATCCTCCATTACAACAAGAGAAGCTTTTCTCTGCCAGCTTTCCTTCTGAAACCGATTTTTTCCCCCTCATCCATGGCAGATGCAATAGGTCACCTGTTATCTAAAATGGTCGAACGCACAAAGCTCGGAGTTTAGCTGCATTTCTCCATTCCTCATGTCTGCACTCCATTCAGTAAAACCTTCCACCACCCACAGTGATAAAGAGCACGATGCTCAGCTCTTCGGCAAGAAAATCGCTGCACCTGGAGCGCTATCGGTGTAGAGCCAACACTGGTGTCAACACCTTGGAGAGATCCCAAACCAATAACAAATGCACATGCACCATGAGAATCCAGCCTCAAGCATGCCCAGCTGGAGAGAAATAACACACTTGCATCTGGAGGGGTTTGTAGATGTGATTGTGTGAGGCTATGAGAGCAAATATTACACACTATTCAGAAACAGTCACTTGAATCAGTCAACATTAATATGAGGAAAGTTGCAAGTATCTAGAGATGGGCTTTTCTATCTTGTGCTCCACTAATTAATTTAGTGCACAACTTAATTAGGAAGGGATATGATAGGGGGATGTGGTGAAGGTGTTGGACTACTGATCAGAAGGTTGTGAGTTCCAATCTTAGGTCCACCAAGCTGCCAATGCTAAATTGTAAGTTGCTCTGGATAAGTGTGTCTGCCAAATTCTATAAATGTAAAGGAAGCTATGGCATCTCTTTGCTCTGAAAACAGCCTCAATTCTTAATGGGATGGATTCCACAAGATGTTCCAATCATTTCTTTGAGATTTTGGTCCATGTATATGTGATCATATCTAATAATTTCTAGATTTCTCCAGATTTTTCAGCTTTCTCACTACAAATCTCAAGTTCTACAAATGGCTGTGGCATTCAAGTGATGACTGATTATTAACGAGCCCAAGTAATTCCTCACACCATTACACCACCTCCATCAGCCTGGACTGCTGAGACAAGGTGGGTTGGTCCATAGATCCATGATGTTGGTGACCCTATCATTTGTTTGCAGAAATCCAGATTCACCAAACCAGGCTACATTTTTTTCATTTTTGGTGAACATGTACCCACTACAGCTTCAGCGTTCTATTTTTGACTGATGGAAGTTGAGCCTTTGTCCCACAAACATGATTGTGTGAGGCTATGAGAGCCGTGATTGTGTGAGGCAAAAATCACTTAGCTTTTGTACGCATGCCGAAGGCAACGTTGGTATGGTGGGTTGACTCTTCCAAACAGCTTTCACTGACTTAAAAAAATCTGTAAAGTTGGTAAACTGGCTTTGCTTGGCTTTCCACTGACGCAAACAAGTTTTGAATGGCTCCCAGACGTACGCGCAACTTAGCCGGCGTTCAGTTCGGTTCATCCGTATGCCAATGCAAATTTCTTGTAAAATTTCAATTCTTAAGGTGAAAATTCGTAAGGGAGGACAATCATATGCTGAGGTTCCACTGTAGTCCATTTTCTTTATTCATAATGCATTATAAGTACTGCTGCAAAGGCTGATTCATTGTCAGTCCGGTGTAACATTGTATACAATGACTTATAAATGCATCATAGAAAGTGTGACAGGAAGTCCCATTGCGTTCCATTTCTGCAGAGATCTTTGACATTTATTGAAATTTTTGTTGATTAGTTCCAATAAATCGCTTCTCCAATAAAACCATTCAGATGGAAAGTGTATGAGACACAGCTTGTATTGTTGAATGTCACTTGTGTATTATTCAAAAGGCGAGTAAACAACGCAGAACAAGAGATGTGCTTTTGGCTTTACACCAGCTGTCTCATTAATATTCGTGTTGTGTTGAAAAGGAAAATTGTACTGACAGCTTTTGTATTTCCAGTTTCATTGTCGCTTTGGAAGAGCTAGCCTGACGGAGCCGGCATCCTGACCAGCTAAAGGGAGCATTAAACTATTCATGCTAAATGTTTGCAGTTTGCAGTGGAAACAATGATGCCATTTTTTTGCCTTTTGGGAAAATATTCAGATACGAAATGCACCCAGATTTGGTATTTCTGGGGAAAAAGCAATATTCAGGAATGTTAAATGTGGTGCTGTTATTAGATCTCGTTCCCTCTTTGCTCATTTCTGGCTTTTAAGTCATTAGCAGAGACACGACATAATAAAAAAACACAATCAGGACCCATTAAAAACATGAAATGAACAACGTAAATTAGAGCATTCAAGCTTGAATATCGAAGAATCAGACTATAAATAAGGATTGACTGAGGGATTAAACATTCCGTCTTTTGCCGATAGAGGCCTAATAGAGTGGTGTCGTGAAATTACGTTTAAAAAACTGAGTTAATTATTTTCCTAGAGCAACACAATACAAGAGTTTTATCCATAGAATGGCTTTTCACACATAAGATATTTCCCTGTGTGGGAGTAAACATTATCCTGGGTTTATGTAGTTGGAGGTTTCACACTGCTCCTACTTTCCCGTATTTTAACACTGAATCCTGGCTCTTCAGAATCTGCCCTTGTTTCACACTCTACATTTCTAAACCCCGCCTTAACCTTCTGCTAATTTGTATATTGACGTATCAACAGCTCTGATTGGATAAATCCAGCGAGCGAGCGCTTTAAATAACGGCTCGTCTCACGCTATCACATTAGAGATGAAAAAAGTTCAGGTCTGTGCATCAGCAGCTTCTGTTATCTCTAGTTTCATCATTTTTTTTTTGCTCTTTTTAACTTTGTCGTGTAGTTGATTAGCCTTTCGTTCGTTTTTGGATATCCGCTAATTTTTGACATATTTCCTGACAAGTAACATATTTCCCCCTCCTTTTGCCGCCTGACTCTATCTACCGAGCCGTTTTTACGTGTTTAAGTGTCGCTATTTCCTGGTTTTCACCTGATATGAGGTTTTTTACACACTGTTCAGTTTCTGATTGGGTGTCTGTTGCTAAGCAACCAGCCGTAACATTCTTACAGTGCATACTTAGTTTCACACTGTACACGTTCAGCACCGTGATGTGGAGTTAACATTGTAAAAGCCAGAGTTTCATAACCCCAGGGAAAAAGCTGTGCTTCATAACCCTGCTTCTACATTACACCTGTAGAGAAACGCTCTTTGAAAGCGAGGTTAAAAGTGAGGTCTAGATCCCGATAACCCGGGATTAAGAGCAGTGAGAAAACTTTTTAGTGTCATACAACTTAGTAACTATTTCAAAGCACTGACACTTGAGAATCCTTTTCCATCAGATTTACTGAATAGAGGGATTTCTTGCCTCCTAGAATCATCAGGACAAACAAATCATTGTTTCTAATATACTTGTAGTTCATTCACAGGAAAATAAAATGCTAATAAGAATATTCTCAGTGCATCGTCATCGAAACTGTGGTATAAAGTGAATATTATGGCAACACGTCTCTTCTTATTAGGAGGCGTCTTTGTTTTAACACTTCTCCTACTAATCTCTGCCAAGTGCGCCTATTCATAACGAGTGAATAGCAGCAGAACAAAGAGCCGTTCAATGAAATGTGTTGCTCTCACTTACAGTAGCGTTTCATATCTGCTCCTTATCTCTTGAGGGACTAATTGTCTTTGGGAGAGAGTCATAAATCAGTGATGGTGTAAGAAGGTAAACTACTGCAGCACTTCCTGTTTTTATTCACTTCCTCCGGGATGTTTTATAGACCAGAGAGATTTAGATAACAGCCTCGCTGTATACTCCGAGGTTGGTGAAGGAAGTGTGCAGGTTCTAAGACAGAAAGGGTTTATTTATGAATTAATAAATAAATAAATAAATAAATAAATAAATAAATAAATAAATAAATAAATCTTCTTTCGGCTTTTCCCTTCAGGGGTCGCCACAGCGAATCATCTCTCTCCACCTATCCCTATCTTCTGCATCCTCAACACTTGCACCCACTAGCTTCATATCCTCATTAATTCCATCCATATACCTCCTCTTTGGCCTTCCTCTTTGCCTCCTGCCTGGCAGCTTCATGTCCAACATTCTCCTACCAATATACTCACTCTCCCTCCTCTGAACATGTCCAAACCATCTTAATCTGGCCTCCCTAACTTTGTCCCCAAACGTCCAACATGAGCTGTCCCTCTGATGTACTCGTTCCTAATCCTGTCCAATCTTGTCACTCCCAAAGAGAACCTCAACATTTTCAGTTCTGCTACTTCCTCTGACAACTGGTCCATCACCATAGCAAACAGGAAGTGGCTCAGAGCCGATCCCTGATGCAGTCCCACCTCCACTTTGAACTCTTCTGACTGACCTACAGCACACCTCACCACTGTCCTGCTCCTCTCATACATGTCCTGCACCACTCTGACATACTTCTCTGCTACTCCTGACTTCCTCATACAGTACCACAGCTCTTCTCTTGGCACCCTGTCATACGCTTTCTCCAAGTCTAAAATAAATAAAGAAATAAAGAAATAGAGAAATAAAGAAATAAATAACCAGGCTGTATTCATGTATTCAGACACTCATCAGGGAAATGCTGATACTGATACTGAAATGTGTAACCTACGATTTTATCGCTGCAAGTCTCCAGTCTCTGTACTAAGGTGTCACGAGTAGGTGTTTCAATCTTATTACTGGTTGCCATAGTGATAACGTTTAAGTCTAGTCACTTATAGTCACCAGAAGTCATCCACTTTTGATGAAAAGAAACGATTTCTGGTCGCTGAAAGTACAAACGCAGCATGACAAATGTTTCATTTCAGTTCATGTATGTTGGTGTATGTCATCTACAGGTGTTGTGGATTTATAATGTGTGTGTGTGTGTGTGTGTGTGTGTGTGTGTGTGTGTGTGTGTGTGTCTCCTGTTTCCTGACTCATTGCTGCCTCATTTCTGACGCTAGGCTTCATCACATCATATCACATGATATCAGAAGTAGGGATCACAGCAGTTTTTGCAGTTGGAGGAAATGAACACTGTTACCAATACACGTTTCAATTCCTAATACTGGCCCCGCCCACTTTCTTAACCCCAAAATTATTAGACTTTATTTGATTATACAGCTCACTCAGTGTTTCACGCAGATTTCTGAGCAGCAAAACAGCCGCCTGTTAATGTTCTAGCATGTTTGTTTATTTATTATTATTATTATTATTATTATTTTTATTATTATTATTACCCCTTCACCCTTCATACAAACATGTTTAAAAAAATGACAAATATATAGAGCAGGAAAAAGATAAACAGCAAATAATACAGTGATAGAACCTGATTTATTTATTTATTTACTTACTTATTTATTTATTCATTTATTTATTTATTTATTACTTTTTTCACATATACTTTCACAGTAATACTTTATTATTACTATTTCCATATTTTTGTATTGTACAGTAATGACTATCTCCCAATATGTCACTAAATAAATAAATTAATAAATAAATAAATGAAAAAGAGGTAGTTTTTAATAATGTTTTGAATATGTGCAATATCTCCCACTAGGCTGTTGTATGAAAGCATAGTGTGTTTTACAGATCTCTATAATTGTCATTTTGGCACAAGAATTCTATATAGAAGCACTCTTTATGCAATGACAATAAGGTTTAATTCAATCATATATCTTGTAAAGTTCTAGTCTCAAATTTATTAAGCTGAAAGGAAACATATGTTAATAGAGATGAGGTGAAGAAGGAGGGAATCTTTACAGCCTGGAATAGATTGATGCATGAAATATGTGACTGTCTTCCACAACCTGAGGAACAACCAAGCCTCCTCATCCATATAACATTATTTTATTCTAATTACTATAGACTTACTGTAAGTTTTGTATCTGTTTGATTGCTTGTTGCTGTGATCAATATTATTATTATTGATCCTTAAACCAACACTTCAGTTACCTGCTTTACTTATCTGCAACACTGGAAACACCACAGTCATGCATGCGAAAGAGAGAAAGAGAGTGAGATAGAGAGAGAGAGATGTACAGACAGACAGAGAGAGCAAGAGAGACATACAGAGTGAGTGAGAGAAAAACAGAGACAGGGAGACAGAGAAAAACATACTGACAGACAAGGAGACAGACAGAAAGAGGAGGTACAAACAGAGAGAGCAAGAAAGAAGCAGGGAGACAGAAAGAGAGAGACAGAGAGAGAGAGAGAGAGAGAGAGAGAGAGAGAGACAGGGAGACAGACAGGGAGACAGAGAGAGAGAGACAGACAGACAGAACAGAGTTTAGTAATGGTCATAAATCTTTATACTCTGATAAAATATGTGCCTCCTTGCAGCAGAAGGCGGTTTATTGAATCTCCTCTTCTGCCATGAATACGGCCTCAGACCTCGGGGTGTAACCTCATTCCACATTCATAAATCACATTAGGACATTGGGATGCTGCTGAGTGAGCGCTCTAATGGATTGAGTCAAAGGAACACACTGTCATTTTGTTTAGATCACTGCTTTTATCTGGAAGTTCATTTCACAAATGCAGACCATACTTTCATTTTTACAAAAATTACCTACAAGCAAGTTATCATACAGAGAGCTGGACTGAGCACACTGTGAGGGTTGAGTCAGAGTTAACATGTAGTGCAAAGAAAGATACACTTTATTGCCAAAGGTTTTGGGACACCCCTCCAAATCATTAAATTCAGATGTTCCAATCAGAGAGAACTATGATCAGCAGAGAGGAAGTGGAAGAAATCTCAACTCGACGCAGATCTCATCTCTCATCTCAACGTATGCACCTGTCCAAATTCTCTTCGGATGTGACTTCTGCCAAGACTTGCTTCTACAAGGAAAAGCTTGAAGCTTCTGCGCAACATCCTTGAAAGCTCCACAACATCTCTTTTCACTACTCAACCCTTCAGCTCCACCTGCTCCATCCTCCGTGACCGCTGAACATTTCCACCGCTTTTTATACAGAGAAGATTGAGAAGATCTGCCAGACCTTCACTTCTGCCCTTCATCTACATTACAGAGTCTGGACTCCGCTACTCCTTCATTGAAGCATCTCTCAACTGTAGCTGCAGAAGAGGTTTTGCAAATCATCCAGTCCTGCAATCCTACTACCTGCCAAATGGATCCAATCCCTTCCACTATGCTCCAGATCATCTCACCTGACATCCTGTGGCATCACCACAGTCATTAATGGATCCATAACATCTGGTCATGTACCAACTGCTTTCAAGAAAGCAAGGGTTATCCCCATACTGAAGAAACCTGCTCTGGATCCCTCAGACATCAGTAAATACAGACCGGTATCACTTCTCTCGTTTCTTTCTAAAATTTTCCAACACATTGTTTGGAATTTGTGGAACAGCATGGGAATGGTTTGCTTCCTACCTGGATGATCACTCATATCAGGTAACGTGGAAGGGAGTGACATCTGCTCCACGCAGACTCTCTACTGGTGTCTCTCAAGGCTCAGTACTTGGTCCTCTCCTTTTCTCCCTCTATACTCACTCTCTTGGCAATGTTATATCCTCACATGGGTTTTCATACCACTGCTATGCTGAAGACACCCAACTTATCTTCTCCTTCCCTCCCTGGATGACGGCTCATCAGCTGAAACTCAATCCCAGCAAAACTGAACTGCTGGTCATCCCAGGTGATTCATCCCCAGCCCAGGATCTTGCATGATCTCTGAACAACTCCATGATCTCCCTTTCAACCACTGCTCACAACCTAGATCTAACCATGGACAATCAACTGTCCTTTTCCTCTCATGTTGCTAATGTGACATGCTAATGTTACTTTCTTCTGTACAACATCATAAGGATTCGACTATTTCTATCCACACAGGCTACTCAGGTGCTTGTTCAGTCTCTGGTCATTTCAAGACTGGACTACTGCAACTCTCTACTGGCTGGTCTATCTCTGAATGCAATTCGTCCACTGATAATGATCCAAAATGCTGCTGCATGACTTGTTTTGAAGCTGCCTAAGTTCTCCCACACCATCCCACTGCTGCGTTCCCTCCACTGGCTTCCAGTAGCTGCACTCATCAGATTCAAAACACTGATGCTTGCCTACAAAGCCAAGAATGGACCAGCGCCACCTTACCTCAAAGCTCTTATTACTCCTCGCACTGCACCTCACTCCCTCAGATCCACTAGCACTGCTCGAATGGTCCCAGCATCTCTCAGGGTAAAAGGTTAGTATACATCTAGACTCTTCTCTGTTCTGGCACCAAGGTGGTGAAATGAACTTCCCCTAGATGTCCAAACAGCCGAGTCATTGACTTCAAACGATGGCCGTAGACCTACCTCTTCCGGAAGCACTTAAGCTCTCCTTTTGTCCATGTTTTTAATATACATATTTTAAAAAAATAAAATAAATAAATAAATAAAGAATTAGTTTTTAGGCTGATGGTATTCTAAGTCTGTGACCTATTGAACCAGTGTTAATGTATTCATTGATAGAGACTTTTGTACATTGCTCTGGATAAGAACGTCTGCCAAATGCCAAAAATGTAATGTAATGTAATGGGTCAGTCTCAGAAGCTGTGTAAATTCATGGCTGAGCAGCTGCATCTAAGCCTTACATAACCAAGTGCAGTGCAAAGTGTCAGATGCAGTGGTGTAAAGCACGCCGCCACTGAACTCTAGAGCAGTGGAGATGTGTTCTCTGGAGTGACCAATCACGTTTATCTATCTGGCAATCCGATGGACAAGTCTGGGTTTGGCGGTTGTGTCAAGTGTAAAGTTTGGTGGAGGGGGCTTTATGGTGTGGTGTTGTTTTTCAGGGGTTGGTCTTAGCCCCTTAGTTCCAGTGAAAGGAACTCTTAATGCTTCAGCATACCAAGACATTTTGGACAATTTCACGCTCCTAACTTTGTGGGAACAGTTTGGGGATGACCCCTTCCTGTTCCAACATGACTGCACACCAGTGCACAAAACAAGCTCCATAAAGACATGAATGAGAGAGTCTGGTGTGGAGGAACTTGACTGGCCTGCACAGAGTCCTGACCTCAACCCCATAGAACACCTTTGGGATGAATTAGAGTGGAGACTGTGAGCCAGGCCTTCTCGTCCAACATCAGTGCCTGACCTCACAAATGCGCTTCTAGAGGAACGGACAAAAATTCCCATAAACACACTATTAAACCTTGTGGAAAGCCTTCCCAGAAGAGTTGAAGCTGTTATAGCTGAAAAGAGTGGGACAACTCCATATTGAACTCTGTGCATTAAAAATGAGATGTTATTAAAGTTCATGTGCATGTAAAGGCAGATGTCCCAAAACTTTTGGCAATATAGTGTATCTACATATACTGTACATATAAATTCATTATAATGGCACTGTTCATTAATGAAAAATATCATGAATTTTTTAGCACAGAGAATGTCAGAAACTTCAGGGACAACAATGTTTTCTAGATCAGATTAGAGTGTGCTACAGGTAAGGTAAAGGTAGATGAGGGCTGGGTAAGAATATTCTTTAAAAAAAGAAAGAAAATACACATCAGTATAATTAATTAAATTATTATTATTATTATTATTATTATTATTATTATTATTATTATTATTGTTGTTGTTGTTGTTTTATTGTTGTTAATAATAATAATCTTTATTTATTTATTTATTTATTTATTTAACAATTTCATGACCATGGTTTGGAATTTTTTGGCTTCACAATTAACCTTGAGACCTGAAAGAATAAAAATGCAAAACCAATTATTGACTATAGAATAACTATAGAAGCAATATTGTTAATTGATACCTAATTGTAATAATTATACAGTTATACAGCTAGGACTTCACACAGCGATATACTGCCAAAGCATTTAGTTAGCATATTTGCCTCCAGGGTTGGGGGTTCGATTCTCACCTTAGTCCTGTGTGCGTGTGTGTGTGTGTGTGTGTGGAGTTTGCATGCTCTCCCTCTGCATTAGAGGTTTCCTCTTTTCCTCCTGCCACTGTAAAGCATAGAGATTTCTGTTTATATTCAGCATCAAACCACCAGCATCTGAGATGGTACACGATGCAGTGGTGCCTCAATGGTTAATGTTCTCATCTCATCTTCATTTAAACTGAACGCTCATTAAAAGGATCGTTCTGCTCAGGGTTAAGTTGCTCAGGATCCTGCGGTACAGTATATGCTGTCTGCTCGCTGCAGATTTCTGACTGTTTTGTGGATGAGGAATTTACTAGTACAAGAGCCTCTGGGAGAGATTACATTCATTCATCAAGTGATACACAAAAAGGGGGACAAATGTGGAGAGCAAGAACTTTACAATGCAAATGATTCTGTCTCAATTAGCACACAACTACTGAACAAACTAAACACCAGTGTTACAGTAGATATGCTGCAGATGATGAGTTATAGTCAAGCCAAAGAGGTTAGGAGCAAATTATTTGACACTGAAATATGTTCATGTCATGAACTCGCTATTTCTTTCTTATTGTGTGTGTGTTTAGTGTAGACTACCTGTCAAATGTTCAAACATCCCTACTGTGATCCCCCCTCTCCCCCCATCAATCTCCCCCCTCCTCTCTCCCACCCTCTCCCCCCCCCCTCTCTCCCACCCTCTCCCCCCTCCTCTCTCCCACCCTCCTCTCTCTCCCCTCCTCTCTCCCACCCTCTCTCCTCCTCCTCTCTCCCACCCTCTCTCCTCCTCCTCTCTCCCACCCTCTCCCCCCCCCCCTCTCTCCCCCCCTCTCTCTACCCTCCTCTCTCCCCCCTCCTCTCTCCCCCCTCTCTCTACCCTCCTCTCTCCCCCCTCTCTCTACCCTCCCCTCTCCCCCCCCTCTCTACCCTCCTCTCTCCCCTCCTCTCTCCCCTCCTCTCTCCCCCTCCTCTCTCCCCCCCTCTTTCCCCCCCCTCTCTCCCCTCCTCTCTCCCCTCCTCTCTCCCCCTCCTCTCTCCCCTCCTCTCTCCCCTCCTCTCTCCCCTCCTCTCTCCCCTCCTCTCTCCCCCCCCTCTCTCCCCCCCTCTCTCCCCCTCCTCTCTCCCCCCCCTCTCTCCCCTCCTCTCTCCCCCTCCTCTCTCCACTCCTCTCTCCCCCTCCTCTCTCCACTCCTCTCTCCCCTCCTCTCTCCCCCCCTCTCTCCCCCTCCTCTCTCCACTCCTCTCTCCCCTCCTCTTCCCCCCTCTCCCCTCCTCTCTCCCCTCCTCTCTCCCCCTCCTCTCTCCACTCCTCTCTCCCCCCCTCTTCCCTCCTCTCCCCCCCTCTCCCCTCCTCTCTCCCCTCCTCTCTCCCCTCCTCCCTCCCCCTCCTCTCTCCCCTCCTCTCTCCCCCTCCTCTCTCCCCTCCTCTCTCCCCCTCCTCTCTCCCCTCCTCTCTCCCCCCCTCTCTCCCCCTCCTCTCTCCCCCTCCTCTCTCCCCTCCTCTCTCCCCCCCCTCTCTCCACTCCTCTCTCCC
>JAUCMX010000013.1:22585821-22590821 GCA_033459395.1 Hemibagrus guttatus
GAATGTTTGAGTTTTTTTCTCGTCCTTGTGGACCAGCATGAGTCCTTTTCTATCAGCCACAGGGATGAGGTGAATAAAGCACCAAGGACGCACAAGACCTGAAGCGAACCCAATCACACTCCGGGAAAAACCATCTGTGCCCACTTCAAGAGGATCTACAAAGCCAAGTGCATTCTGGGAAACCAGAGATATAGAGACATGCAATAAAGTTATAAAAATATTCTCAGATCTCTTACACACTATTAATGTCTTTTGATCACTGGATCTCTGTATTTTGTTGCCTTTGACTTTTCTATTTGTATTTTTTAATACTTATAAGTGTAAACATTTATTTATTTATTTGTTTGTTTTTTTGTTTGTTTGTTTGTTTGTTTGTATGTTTGTTTGTTTCCCTGAAAATTAAGTCTGTTTGTTTTCATGATAAATGAGTTAAACTCTCTATACTGCCTGTTGTGAAACAATTTTTTATTTGGATTGATTTTTATAGCTCATTTGTACTTGCTATGAACTCCAACTCCCATGATCCCCAGCCAGGACCCATGTCACATGACTAGAACCTATATACAGTCCTAACTACGTGACTTATCTGTAATTAGTCACACTCTTTATTTAAACTTGACATTTTTTATTCTTTGTGATGTCTCACTTCTGTGACATTTCTGAGCACTTTGCATGTGGAGTCAAGTCGAGTCATGTGAGGTCTATTTGAGTTATGAGAGGTCGAGTCATGTGTGTGAATTGAGTCATATGAGATTGATTTGAGTCATGTAAGCTTGAGTCGTGTGTGGGTGAATCGAGTCATATGATGTTGATTCAAATCATATGATGTTGATTTGAGTCATGTGAGGTTGGGTCATGTGAGGATGAGTCAGAAGTGGTTGATTTGAGTCCTATGAGGTTGATTTGAGTCCTATGAGGTTGATTCGAGTCATGTGAGATCAAGTCATGTGTGATTGAGATGAGGCATGTGATATGCAAGCAAGTCATGTGAGGTTGAGTCTAGGCATGTGAGCTCAAATTGAGTCATTTGTGTGAGTGAGTCAAGTCATGTGAGTTTGAGTCTAGTATTGCAAGTTGAGTCATGTCATGTAAGATTGATGCGAGTCATGTGAGTTTAAGCTTGTGAGCTCAAATTAGAAGCAAATAGAATCTAAGTTCAGTTGAATTGAGTCTTGTGGTATATCGAGCAGATTTGTTTATGCAAAGCCAGTTTATTTGAGTCAGGTCTAATCAAATCAAATCAAAAATTTAGTCAAGTTGACTCTAGACAAAAGGAGTCAAGTGGGAAACTAATTGAGTCAAGTATATTTGATTTGAATCTTGTTAGGTCTAGTTGAGTTGAGTCTAGTCTAATCAAGTGGAGTCTAGACGGTGTCTCAAAACCAATTGAAATGAAACAGACTCAAGTGTGATCCAATCTAGCTGTTTCAAGTCTAATCCATTTACGTCAAAAGTAGTTGTGTCATGTTGAGTGTAGTTAATTCACATCCCGTCCAAAAAGATGGAAAAATGAATCATAAAAATGAATCGCATACAAAATTACATGCAGGAAGAAATGAATCATGCAGAAAATCACATGTAAATATAAAATGAATCAATCCACAGAAAATAAAAATACATGAAAAATCATTTTGTGTGTAAAAAAAAATTCATGTGTAAATTTCATCTCTCAGAGCTTCACGGCTTGTCTTCCTCCGTGACTTCATTCTGTTTGCAGCCATGACAGATCCACTGCCAGGTTTCTCTCCTCGTCATTGGCAGTGGTTTCACTTCTGGAACGAAACAGCATCTCTCTCTCTCTCTCTCTCTCTCTCTCCCCTCTCTCTCTCTCTCTCTCTCTCTCTCTCTCTCTCCTCTCTCTCTCTCTCTCCCCCCCACCCCATAATCACCGCCAGCTCAGACTCAACATTCAGAGCCATTCAGTGTCTGGAGCCTCTGGTGTGTCGTCCAAACGTCTGGAGCTGGAGGACACACGGCTCATTTGTCATGTGAATTAAGACGTGAGGAGTCTTTATAGACATGCTTCCTAACCTGGAATATCTTTGTACTATATCTATATACTTGTTGTTCAGACACGTGGGTTTGCATGATAGAAGCTCATGAGCTCTGTATTCTTCACATGAATTTGTTTTCCTTACTATACATTCATTTTCATTTCTCACATCCCTTCTCATCCCCATTTCTCTCAGGACCGGGCACCAAATTTTGACAAAATTTTAGCCTTTGTCACGTGATCAGCTGAACCAATTCACAGCACAGATCGTATCGTGTATAAAATGCAACAACATATGATTCATAAAGATTCTCTGGCAATATGATGTGATTAAAAAGTCTGGAGAAAAGAATATGCAGTATTTATTTGGACTCTCAATTACAATGAAACATTCACCTTGTACTGGCCTCTGGTCTAAAAAAATTTTACTGCCCTTTAAATAGACGAGGGTTTAATATGAAATAAAAAAAAGAAAAAAAAAAACTAATAATGAGGGGGGCAAGGTGGCTTAGTGGTTAGCATGTTTGCCTCACACCTCCAGGGTTGGGGGTTTGATTCCCACCTCCACCATGTGTGTGTGTGGAGTTTGCATGTTCTCCCTGTGCTTTGGGGGTTTCCTCCCCCCGTCCAAAAACATGCGTGGTAGGTTGATTGGCATCTCTAAATTGTCCGTATTTTTTTTTTTTTTTGTGTGTGTGTGCCCTGCGATGGGTTGGCACTCCGTCCAGGGTGTATCCTGCCTTGATGCCCAATGACGCCTGAGATAGGCACAGGCTCCCCGTGACCCGAGTATAGTTCGGATAAGCGGTAGACAATGAATGAATGAATCAAATAATGATTTATAATTCCAAATGTAATATTTGAATGTCTTTCTTCTCCTCCATTAGCCATGGTGGAAATATAAGGAAGGAACTTTTATCAGAGAGCAGCAGATATTAATATAAAAAAAAAAATCAAAATACAATAATACTAGACAGAGGTGTTGAGATGAGGTGTTGAGATCATTTCCCTCTCACTGAATCAGCTTTATGGAGCTTTACCCAAGTTTTGGAAAAGATTCAAGTTATTACACGTCATCACTATACACATTATTTTTAGCATATTTCTACTTTAATTGAGTATTATTGAAGTATTAAGCTTCTTCCTAATCTCTAATCTAATACCGACACAAGACTAGAAAATTAGTACTCTTTATATTTTTACTGACCTCAAAGTCAGTACAACTCAATACATGCAAAATCCATATGCTGTACATCCATCGAATGGGCTCAGTTCAATATCTGATCCTTTCAGTGTAGATTCCAATCATCATTTTAGTGTAGAATTTAATTATTTGAGCTTCACACTGAATCATTTCAGTTTCACATTGAATCATTTTAGCTCCACATCAAATCATTTCAGCTTCAACTGAGTCATTTCAGCTTCACATTGAATCATTCCAGCTTCACACCAAATCATTTCAGCTTCAACTGAGTCATTTCAGCTTCACATTGAATCATTTCAGCTTCACACCAAATCATTTCAGTTTCACACTGACTCATTTTATTTTCATACTGACTCATTTCAGCTTCAACTGAGTCATTTCAGCTTCACATTGAATCATTTCAGTTTCACACTGACTCATTTTATTTTCATACTGACTCATTTCAGTTTCACATTGAATATTTTCAGCTATACATTGAATTATTTCAGCTTCACGCTGAGTCATTTCAGTTTCACATCAGATCATTTTAGTTTCACATTGAATCATCTCAGCTTCAAAGTGAATCATTTCAGCTTCACATCAAATCATTTCAGCCTTATATCGAATCATTTCAGCTTTACATTGAATCATTTCAATTTCACATTGAATCATTTCATCCTCATATCGAATCGTTTCAGCTTCATATTGAATCATTTCAGTTTCACATTGAATCATTTCAGCTTCACACAGAATCATTTCAGCTTCACATTGAATCATTTCAGCTTCACACTGAATCATTTCAGCTTCACACTGAATCATTTCAGCTTCACATTGAATCATTTCACTTTCACTTGAGGATGAGTGTCTTGGCCTAAGCTAAATGTTTAAATTAGCTGGAGTGAACAAAAACATCTTTAGACTGTTTACTAAAATCTGACATCACTAAATTCATGGATGGAAAAAAAACTGTTGAGGTAAGTTCCACTGATTTGCTAACATTAAGTGTTTATATTTATCATGTTTTCTTTGCTAATTCTTTGCTAATTGCAAGTTAGTTAATGTTTATAGTAGCTAATCTAATTGACTAGGCAGCTAAATCTAGCTAATGGTAAATAGTGGTTCATGATTTCACACTTCTAAGGGAATTATTAGCTAATTATTTAGCATTAGCCATTCATCAGGTCTGCAGCCCTATATGTTTTCAGGCAAAATAGCATGTGGTTGCTTTAAGATGAAAATCACTTCAATTTATCATTGATTCCTCACGGACATTGTAATCGATGTTAGAAGCAGGAAAACACTAACTTTGATCCTTGCATTAGGAAGTTTCTCTCTGTAAATGTCTGAGTGAAGGTGGTGTGATTAGGTGGAAATCTCCAGAAGGCCATTAGGGCTGATTCTGCATTTTGTCTTTTATCAGAGAGCAGCAGGTATTGATGGAGATAAATGGTTCTTTAAGAGTTGAAAGAGAAGCACAGAGGAGTTACTGCATGCTCACGTAGAATCAAAGTTCCACTAATGGCTCTTTGTTGGGTTCTTCATCATTATCGTTCAGAGTTAGGATCATTTTTCTGCATGGTGTGCCTCAAAATAAGAGATCTTTTTTGTGGATTTATTTATTTTTTATCAGTAATATCATCAGTCTTGAAGACATCTGTGTTCCATATGAATTGAGAGGAACACTGAGGATTGTATTCATTGTTTTATCTCATTTTATGAAAACTTTGGGAACATGACTGTCAAATGTGTGGTATGATGAAGGTCAACAAAAGTGTGGTATGATGTGGAGGTGCGGAAGGTCACCAAAGGTTTGGGATGAGAAGA
>JAUCMX010000013.1:22593321-22700821 GCA_033459395.1 Hemibagrus guttatus
GAAGATGACAGTTCAGGACACAGTGACACATCAGTCTAGGGCACAGTAACTTGTCAATCCAGGACACAGTAACATGTCAATCCAGGACACGGTAACATGTAAGTTCAGAACACAATAACACAATAACACATCAGTCCAGGACACAATAACATGTCAGTCCAGGACACAGTAACTCATCAATCCA
Source organism: Hemibagrus guttatus (assembly GCA_033459395.1). Taxonomy (NCBI): domain Eukaryota; kingdom Metazoa; phylum Chordata; class Actinopteri; order Siluriformes; family Bagridae; genus Hemibagrus; species Hemibagrus guttatus. The sequence continues at coordinate 22,593,506 of JAUCMX010000013.1, forward strand.
GGACACAGTAATTCATCAGTCCAGGACACAATGTCATGTCAGTCCAGGACACAGTAACTCATCAGTCCAGAACACAGTAACATGTCAGACAAGGACACAGTAACTCATCAATCCAGGACACAATAACACATTAGTCCAGGACATAGTAACATATCAGTCCAGGACACAGTAACTCGTCAGTCCAGGACACAGTAACTAATTACATATTTTATCTAAATTTTTTATGCGGCTTTATAAAATGTACATTAAATAACCTGAAGAAAGAAAGAAAGAAAGAAAGAAAGAAAGAAAGAAAGAAAGAAAGAAAGAAAGAAAGAAAGAAGACCTTGAAATGGTTTGATTTTTTGCTTTTTTTTCAGCTGTGCTGTGCAGTTTTCTGCTGTCGAGTCATACTGTCTGTTTAAATTTATAAAAACATTATAAAATCTCTGAACTGATTCACTAACAAGAGCTTGGAGTGCTGCACCTGAAGAAAATATCACATCATGCTCATTTTGTGTGTGTTGTCATATTAAATATGTGTGTATCTAACACTGTTAAGCCCTCAGGCTCTATTAAGCTATTTTTAGCCTGCAGTTAGAAACAGAGCTGCTACACTTCCCACTGAATACAACAAGAAAGGGTTACAAATCAGTCCAGGACACAATAACATGTCAGTCCAGGACATAGTAACACATCAGTCCAGGACACACTAACACATTAGTCAGGACACAGTAACTTATCAGTCCAGTATACAGTAACATATCAGTACAGGACACAGTAACATATCAGTCCAGGATACAGTAACATATCAGTCCAGGATACAGTAACATATCAGTCCAGGATACAGTAACATATCAGTCCAGGATACAGTAACATATCAGTCCAAAAAGGAATACAGTAACATATCAGTCCAGGATACAGTAACATATCAGTAAACAGGACAAAAAGTAACATATCAGTCCAGGACACAGTGACATGTCAGTCCAGGACGCAATAACACGTCAGTCCAGGACACAGTAACTCATCAACCCAGGATACAGTAACATATCAGTCCAGTACACAATAATACGTCAGTCCAGGACTCAGTAACTCGTCAGTCCTGTGTCATGTCCATGGCCTCAACACAGCACTGCTATTCTATACTTTTGTCCTGTATATTTTCTCACTAACTGTGATGGATAGACGTGACCCACTCATACATCACCATTTCACACACACATGTGCCTCCTCTAACCAGACTGAGTGCAGCACTGTGTCTGTGTCATTATAAAGATGATGGAGTGGCTGAAAGTGTCAAGTTTTACAGTGCAGTGCAGGAAAGGAAAAGCAGCCTTGTCTGATTCGCACCTACCGATCGGACACGTGAATCTAGGGATGAAGAAACTGAAGAAAAAGTCTGAATGAGTATAAAAAACACATAGCAAGCAGTGGAGGTGATGGATCCTTCACCCTGTCCATTCGTCCAGCCATCTATCCATCCATTCATCCATCAAATAATTCATCCAACTATCTGTCTGTTTGTCTGCCAAGTAATCCATCAATCCATACACCCCACCATTCGTCCATCTATCCATCCATCCATCCATCCATCCAACTGTCCATCCACCCATCCATTCATCCAACTTATCCATCCATCCATCCATCCATCCATCTATAAATAATTCCATTCATCTCTCCATCTGTCCATCCATCTGTCCACCAAACGATTGATTCATCTGTCCATCCATGCATCCATGCATCCATCCATGCATCCACCAATCCATCCGTCCATCCATCCATCCATAGACCAATCCATCTGTCCATCCATGCATCCATGCATCCATCCATGCATCCACCAATCCATCCGTCCATCCATCCATCCATAGACCAATTTTCCCTCTGTCCCATCCATCGCATCCCCCTAGAACCAAATCCATCTGTCCATCCATGCATCCATCCATCCATCCATGCATCCATGCATCCATCCATCCATCCATCCATTCATCTGACTAAAATAACCATAAACCAACCATCACTCAATATAAAGAAAGAACAACATAAGCTTAACAAGGAAACCTACAGAAACAAGGTGTTAAATAGGAGAGCTAATTAAGGGTAATATTCTGTAGAGTGATGACCACAGACATGTGACATGTACATGGGAAGTGCTGGGGCTGATGGGTAGTGTAAGTCAAGGTCAATTCCAGCCTAACCATCAATACAAAACGTGAACTTAATGTGTAATAGTGAAAATCTTGATAGATATTTAGACATAATGGTATAAGATATTCTTGACAAGTTTCTTTTCAAATATATAATATAACAGCATTCCATCGTGATCTTGTGTGATGCAATCAGTCACAACCTGATAATGGCTCCAGTTGAGTCTGTAATATTAAACAGGCACGACAAAATCAACTAAATAGCATGATGTTATTGAAGTTTAATGATGCTGAGCCTGAGCCTGGCATAATTACACGATTCTTATCCTTCCTGGCAAAACTGAGCTCGCCCACATCCCTCTTTTTTTATTTTTTCATTGTACTCACATGGGTCATTTACCGTCAACTACTCCGTAATCTAAATAACGATTACTAAATAAAAAAAACTCTGTACTCTTCACCTCCCTATCCATCCTTTATCCTTTCTGTTCTGTTTTATCTGCAGCTGTTCATCTTTTCTTTTCTTTCAGCTGTGTCTCACTTCTTATAACCTACAAGTTCATGTGAGATATAAATGTTGGTACATTCCATTTTTCTACTCTGTCACAAACTGGAACTGACATGGTCTTAATTTGTTTTTTATGTCCTGAATCTACACATAATATTGAACTTTAGATTGAAAAATCAATGTTCAGATACTGCACTTAGTGGCCAGAGAAGCAGTATTAACTGGGCTATGAAATCAGCTATTCAAGACAGCCTCCTTATGTCAAGCAAATGAAGTCTAATAATAAGAAAATGCACTCAAAATGAACTCTGGTGTGTTTATACCATGAAGAGTTGATGTAGGTGCCCTGATCATGTCAGCACAAAGGTTACTTTCCATTGTGTCAGTCTTACAGCTTTCTCTTTTTTCTTTTTCTTTTTTATTCAGATTCTGCACATTGAATGCACTTTCTTTTCCTACCTTTCCGGCAGCCAGCAGTTTCCATTTATCCATTAAGTTCATATCAAAATCTTTTCAGAACGGTGATCCATCACAGTGGGAATCAGGTCACCTTTTTCTTCACCACCTCAATACCATGAAAATATCGGTTCTACACACAAGTATCTTTTCTTCTCTGCCTCAATGAAAATATTATACTGTTCCACACACACATACACACACACGTTATTTCACCTTGGAAAGCTGGAATTCGGGCCTAGACAAAAATGATTGTTTTGTTTTTTTTTTTAACTAACATCGGTTACTTTTACAACAAAGTGCTGATGAAATCTGGTTAAACCTGATTGGTCAGAAGGTGTTGATTAATTTTCTATAACAGCAGCTCTGACAGTTGTGTGACTTGCAAATCACTTTGATCGTTTCTATGGTTACAGCTCATTCACATGGATGCTTCATCTAATCAAAGACTTTTAATAAAAAGTTCGAGAAACGTGTTGGATTTAATAAAGTAAAACCTTTCCATTGTACAGCGGCGTCTTCAGGACAGAGAACTTTCCAGTTTCTTGGTCACATGACAAGCAGCTTGTATTGTTGTTGTTTGTTTTGTTTTGTTTTGTTTTTATCTTATTAACTTAACCAGTATCAGAATGATTGTTTACAACTGATAAATTATATAAATTAAGTGCTAACAAGAGCTAACTCGTTTTACTGTGAACATTAAATGTGTCTATAAATGGATAAAAACTATGGCATTTTCATCCATTGATAAAAAAGAATAAAATCATTGGAAAATTAAGAATGTAAGGATGTGTTGTAGTCAGCTTTGGGGTGGAAACAATAACTATGCTTTGTGATGATTCACATCACACCACTTCATTGTTGATTATTTTCCTATGAACACACGAGTCCAAGTTATTACATATCCACAGGAGGGCAGGGCAGGGCAGGCAGGGCAGGGCAGGGCAGGGCAGGGCAGGGCAGGGCAGGGAAGGGCAGGGAAGGGAAAGGGAAGGGAAGGAAAGGGAAGGAAAGGGAAGGAAAGGAAAGGACCTTTGTCCAATCTGGTTCTCCTGACATACTAAATCACTGGTCAGATCTCATGGGTTCTTCATTTAGATCTATTATAATGCCTTTAATTATTACATCAAAAGTACAAAAGTGTTTATTTTATATTACCACAATGATTAGCAAAAAAGTGGTAACTTATTTTCCTTCATTTTCCATTATTTCTGTTTGCTAAGTCATTTCACTTATTACTACTCTAAAGTCAAATATCAGATAAGACAATAAACTGTAGCTTAGCTGTAGACTGCTGTTTTTATTGTTTTGTTTTTTATAATATTTCTCTAAAAATACCATCGATATGACCTTCATTTGAATTTTATTGAATTCCAAAGCCAGGGGAAAAAAGCATGTATTTCATTTTTCTTTACAAACTGAAATATTCATAAACAAACCATGTATTATCTGAAATGGTTGAAATGGTCAACAGATCATCGGTGGAAATAAATAGTGTTTATACTTCACACTCTTTGTAAGATGGTTGCTGACACTTGCACTGTCCATAGCCGTTTATGATTACAAGTGCGCCGTCATTGTGAGTCAGCTCGTACTCGTTAAAGGGCAGCTGCGTGGCCGGGTCCGCCATCGGCTGCCTTTCCTGTGTCCGGTTCTGTTGCCTGTTCTGAATGGTCAAGCAGTGGTGGGTTCGTCGTATAGAGTGCGGGCAGCACTTCCATGAGATGTACACTATGAAAATGATGAGAAAGAAGAAAAACAAAAGAGCCATGGTACCTACAATTATTGTCTGGGTTAGTACCATGTTGTCATTCAAAGCAGAGTTGTCAGTAACATCTTCCAGCTCGTCAGTGGTGGTGGTGGTGGTGATGGTGGTGGTGGTGGCAGAGGCTGTTGTAGTGGGTGTGGATTTGGCAGTTGTGACAGGAGTGGTGAAAATGTTAAAGCTGCCCAGATTCTCTGCATAGAAGTCCTGCGTTGGCATATTCCCAAACAAAGATCTAGTGAACTGTTGGGGTAATGTGGCTTCCATCGTGGTGCTGGTCGGTGCAACAGGTGCTAAGATGTTTTGGCAGAGTTGGAATCCATGAACAGCGTCTAGTATTTCCTCGCCCTGTGTGTACTCAGGGCTCTGGCACAGGATGGGTTGCTCCCATCGACCCTTAAACTTACTAAGCCAGCTTGCCAGGTTGCAGATTCTGTTGGTACATTCCCAGAGGTTGTTGGACAACCCGATGGTGTTCAGGGACTTCCACATATCCATGGTTTGGGTATCGAGACTGCTCAGCTTGTTGTTATCTAGCAGCAGAACCTTAAGGTTCGGTAAAGTTTCAAACACTTCAGGGGTTAGAGTGCGTATCTCGTTCCCAGTTAGATCCAGTTTTTCCAAGGTGGTCCACTCCCACTCCATGGTACACGTTAAATTGTTAATCTTGTTCCACTGTAGATGGAGAAACTGGAGGGTGACAAGACGTGGAAAGTGGGCCAGATTGATCTTGGTCAAGTGGTTGTGTTCCAAATGGAGCTCCTGTAGCTTTATTAGCCCGGCAAATCCGTTCCGAGCCAGGCTCCGAAGCCGGTTGTTGCTTAAACCAAGGTATTCCAGACTCCAGCAGTCCCAGAAGGCCCGCACAGGCATAGTCCTTAATAAATTGGACCTCAGGTGGAGAATATGGAGCTTCCGAAGCCCGTGAAAGAGCTCGGGCTCCAGCGCGGTCATCTGGTTGAACGATAGATCCAGGATTTGGAGGTTGATGAGGTGGATGAAGGTTGTGTTGGGCAGCTTCGTGATGCGGTTGGAGCTCAAGTTCAGGTCCTTGAGCTTGTAGAGCCCCTGGAAGGCGTCCTCATGCACAGTGTGTATTTGGTTGTGGTCCAGGTGGAGCCAGGTAAGCTGTGTGAAGCCAAAGAATTGGTCAGGGCTCAGGTCAGTGAAGCTGTTGTGTCGGAGCGAGAGTCCCAGGGCTCCTCTGTCCACGCCGTCTGGGGGCGCCAGGAGTCCCTGCGTGTCGCAGTAAAACTGCAGGTCCTCGCAGCGGCATTTCTGAGGGCAGGCTGTGCATGACGCAGGAGGGAGGCACAGTAGCATGCTGATCACACAAAGTGCTGCTGGTGCTTGTCCCACCAATGGCCACCTTGGAATGAAAACCTGGGTGGGTATAAAGATAAGCACATCTGATCTCAGCATAAGTGCGTGTCTCGAGCTCTAGGTTTAGTAGTAAATATTCACGACGATGCAGAATTTCAGCTTTGGATATTTTTTGTAGCTGCGTTCCAGTTTTTAATAATAATCAACTCATTACCAGTAATTATGCCAAATGCCCAAATCCATGCATTATTCATTCAGCTGATTCAGATGCTAAATCTGTTGCTCATTTGCAGATTTCTGAATAGATTCCATTTCCATAACCTTTTCCTCTGCATTTTGGAACCATATCTGAATGACTTTATCAGCACCCTTTTACTCATTATTATCATTTCTCATCAAATATCACTACTGCTGTTATTTAATCACAATCTAAATCACAAGTTTGGATGATTTAAAATGAGGAAATGGTGTAAAAAAAGATGATATTTTAAGTGCACGGGCAGTCTTCTCCCTCACTCTCTCTCTCTCTCTCTCTCTCTCTCTCTCTCCCTCTCTCTCCGCTGTCTTTTCAATTCACTATTCATTTCCTATTCACGTCCAGACCTTGTAAATCAAAGAGCAAACTTACCCATTCTTTTGTGAACATCAGTGACTGCATTCAACTGTCCTTTTCTGCAGACTTCTGGAAAAGCCAGACGAAGGACAAATCCAAGGGGAAAAAAGCCAGTGGAGTGAATGCAAAGAGAATGAAAGAAATGCCAAGCCTCCTGAAATGAAACATATTCAGAAATTCCATGGTGTATTTTGTTTTTTCTCCAGAGCTATGGACTGAAAGATAGCGAGCTGCAGACGGCAAAGTGTTGTCGATCATCCGTGCCATTTATCCCTCACTCGCTTGCTCATTCTGGCTTGTGCTCGTTCTGTCGCGCGCACCGTCTCTCCACTCCCTTTCTCACTTGCTTACTGCCTCGCACTCGCAATATGCTTGCCCATTTGATTCACTCTTTCCACTGCGTTTTTTTTTTTTCTTTGATGCGTCATCATCTGAATATTGATCATTTCAGAGTGTGTGGAAAATCACAGCTAAAATGAACACTGTAAATCTTTCTCTGTATCTTTCTCTCTCTCTCTCTCTCTCTCTCTCTCTCTCTGTAGTCAGCTGGTCACTCATTAGAGATGCGTGTGAGTATCACAACGCTGCCGTCCTGTGGAATTCATTTACATTTGCATGTCTGTTAGGGATTCAGGTTAATACAGAAAGGGTAGCTCGAAGACTGTAATATCAAATCCCATTCTTACTACCAGCTAGAGATGCAATGATGGATTGTTTTTCTTTTCATTTCCATATTGTAGCAGGTAGCATTGCTTCCTCACAGTTCCTGCTTTGATTCTAAGCTTGGGTTAAGTTTCTGTGCATGTTTTCTCCTTGTCCATGCAGCTTTCCTCCAGGTTTTACTGATTTCTCCCAGTGTGCAAGGCATGTGCAAGGTTAATATCAATAGACGGGTGTTAAAGCCACAATTTATTCCTACCTCACACCCAGACGTCTGGAGATTTGCTCCAAATCCACAGAAGAATAAATCACTTACTAAAGATGAATAAAAGGAAAAAAGTGATGTTTATTCTACCATTTTTTTCTGCTTGGTGGAGTTAGGCAGTACTATATGGCGTATAGATGAAGCCAGCGTACCCAATGAACGAATCAGATGCAGTCGTCTGATGATGTCAGAGAAATTGTATAAATGAAGGAGTATAAATGAAATAATGGACCGCATACAGCTGGACAAACTCGCTCTTTTATAATAAATGTAATAAAAGACAAAGATAATCTTATCTTGCCAGGTTTCACTGAGAAAACCGCAATCCAGAGAAGTAAACAGTTATATTTGAAGATAAATATGAATAAGGCTTGATGGTTAGCACATATGCCTCACAGCTTAAGGGTTTGGGGGGGTTTCATTCTCACCTCCGCCATATGTGTGTGTGGAGTTTACATGTTCTCCAGGTGCTTAGGGGATTGTCTCCAGATATTCTGGTTTTCTCCTTCCTCCCCCAGTCCCTGTGTGAATGGATGTGTTAGTGTGTGCCCTGTGATAGACTGCCATCCTGTCCTGGGTATACACTGCCTTGTGCCTTGAGTCTCCTGGGATAGACTCCAGTTTCCCCATGATCCAGTAGGATAAGCAGTGTAGAGAATAGCTATATAATATTATAATATCTCTAAAGAAACAGCATAGATTACATCATATGGTCATATCATTCCAGCTAGCACGAACTGCTTTAGTTTCACCACCACACATCCTCCACCACACTACAGGAGTTCCTCAAGGGTCAGTTCTTGATCCACTTTTGTTTGCCATACATACTGATTCACAGGTGTCATGTGTCTAGTCAGGGCAGTACTCCTCCCCACCAGCAGAGGTCAGTGTCTGCTGATGCTCATTACCAGTCTCTTGTCTATTTATTTATATAGTTTGTTCACAGTGTATAAGTCGTTCTCTGTGAAGTATTGCCAGTCTCTTAATTCGTGAAAGTTCTGACTATCTCATTTTAAATCCCCTCTATTGTTTCTTTTGTTATCATGTGTTCTTTTGTGCTTGACTGTTTTGGACCATTGTGTGCTTTACGACTGTGACAGATTATGATTTTTTACATTTTTGCACAACTTTTGTGCCGGGTTTGGTTCACTACAATAGGACAATGATCAGATCTCATGGCTTTTCCTCAGAATGCAATTGAAACAGCAAACTTTACTTTGCTTTCTTCTGCCCACTCACAAGAAAAAAAAAACAATATTATAATAATTCTAGACTTGTTATAGACTTATTAGACTTAGTATCACCTGGTATAGATGTTAGAACATTTATTATAAGTATGAGTAAATGACCTTGGTCTTGGACATACACACAATAGCAGATTGTTATCACTACCTCTCTTTGTCTAAGTCTGTGTGTGTGTGTGTGTGTGTGTGTGTGTGTGTGTGTGTGTGTGTGTGTGTGTGTGTGGTATTGTTGCCATGACAATGCAGACGACCAGATGGACTTTGATCACTGGACTTAATATAGCAGTCTGTCTATTCAACTAATTCCAGACATAAAAGTTACAGGCTGCATTCTCTTGAACTTTTTATTCACACAGCCACTGAACTGAATCATTCTAAATAAACCCACCGGCATTAATGTGTGTGTGAGAAAGAATAAATCTGTATTTCATGCTTTTGTATCTATGGTTCATGTTTTACTGCATTATCTAGTAAAATCGATAGCAATGTTTAGAACCGACATACGGATGCGCATAACGTGTTGTATCTCCACAAAGTAGTTCCATTTCATTTAATACAACAGTAAATAATCTTGGACAATTAAATTTTTGTGGGTACATTTTCTAGCCTAGACTAGTTAAGAATATATGTTCTACTGAATACATGCTCTTTACTAATGTTTAAGCTCTGTGAGTCATATTCACAGTTCATTCATTCATACATATACATTGTCTACCGCCTATCCGATCTATTTTCGGGTCACGGGGAGACTGTGCCTAGGGTTAGGGTTAGGCATCAAGGCAGGATACACCCTGGACGGAGTGCCAACCCATCGCAGGGCACACACACACTCTCATTCAATCACACACTACAGACAATTTAGAGATGCCAATCAACCTACAATGCATGTCTTTGGACCAGGGGAGGAAACCGGAGTACCCAGAGGAAGCCCCCGAGGCATGTGAAGAACATGCACACTCCACACACACATGGCGGAGGCGGGAATCGAACCCCCAACCCTGGAGGTGTGAGGCAAACGTGCTAACCACCAAGCCACTGTGCCACCGTGCATAGTCACAGTTATTTGATTTATGTTATGGCAACATTTCCTCATATCACATATTACAGAGGTGTTTGAGGCAATTTTTGGGGTGTAAAATAAACTTGCATGTAGTTCAGGCTTCTGAAGTTGCTGGATGCAAGACACATGCATAATCATGGCTAGAAAATAAGGACTGAAGAAGTAAAGTGCTGTTAAATGTAATAGAATGTAGCATAAAAGCAAGAGACAGTTTATTTAAAAAAATTCAAGACTAATATCATAATATGATGTAAGAAGATCTTAAAAAAGATGGCAAATATTAATATAAACTCAATAGGAGTCTTGCATGTTGGCGGTGTACTGCCGTGTGACTAGTACGAGTCGTAATTATCACATTATCCAGTGCACACTTGGTTTAATTGAGCGACACGGCTTCCGTACTTATTATTCATCAGCACTTGATGCAGCACATGAAATTATGCTATTATTTTATATCTTAATGAGTGCACAGGATTTCTTTAATTTGCTGTTTTTAGTTGTAGAATTCATTCAAATATTGCTATTAATTTCTTAATTGGATGAAAATGTGAGAAAGTTTTGAAGACTTTTCTCATCATTTATCCATAAAACCTCAGTGATTTTTGTCCTCAGTGCCATAAAAACATTTTTTGTTAAGCTAAAATGTATTCATTTAATTTGTAGTGTCATAATAATGCATTAATATTGGCCCTGGGTGGCATTTCATGGGTTTTTTTTTTGTATTTACAGAAAAGTATTAACTTCAGCATTTGGTTAGATTTATATTTCTGTTATTTTGACAGATACCTTCATCCAGAGTGACCTACATTTATCTCATTTAAACAACTGAGTAATTGAGGGTTATGGGCCTTGCTCAAGGGCCAAGCAGTGGCAGCTTGGTGGATTTGAGCTCACTAAATGTGTTTATACGTTATAGTTATGTCTGAGATCTGATACTGCTTTCAGTATTAAATCCTCACATGCTCAGTTGTGTGAAAACATCTAAACTTCATTCTTGAACATTTACTAGATCAAGGTTAGAGAAGAGTCAATACAGAAGTTAAAAGCCCATGATCTGACCTGCTGTGTTGGTTTGTAATCGTTTATTGGCTCCATTCTTCATGTTTGTTGCTTCTGACGTGAAGAAATCACCTGCACAGGTTTTACTTGTTCAGCTTGTTGCATTAGACTGCAGACTGAAGTGGATTAAGACTGATGGTGTTTCAGACCTCTGGGCCCTGTCCTACCCAGTGGGTTTATGTGATCTGGTTTAAAGGGTGATGGTGGAGGGAATTTTGCCTCCACAATCATGTTTCACAACACTGACTTTCACAAATTTCCCCAGCAGCAGAAAGCTGGGCCTCCAGGGCTCGGGCTGCGTTGCGATTTCACTCCCTGCAGCATGTGAACAATTTAACTGCAGTAATGTGACTCAAAATCAAAGATGTGTTACTCAAATTAGGATACCTGCTCGAGGCATACTGTCAGGAAGAGGCTTCAAAATCCCAGTGATCTCACGTGATTTGGTTTCCTATCAGTGGAACCCATTCCAACACCAACCAGGTGACCTCAGCATCTCAAATATTATGATTTGTAATGAGGATCTGCTCCGAATGAGAAACTTTCTGTGAAAAACACATATCTACAAGCTTCATCTCAAAGACATCTTTCCTTGTATTGTTACTCCATTGAGAATTACTTACAAGTGTCTGCCAGTTTCCTACCTAGTTTGCTAGCAAGGCTGCCAAGTCAAGTCAAATCAAGAAGCTTTATTGTCATTTCAACCACATATAGCTGACATAGTGAAATGAAACAAGGTTTCTCCAGGACCCTGGTGCTACATAAACAACATACAACATGTAATTACAAACAGAACAACGACACAGAGGTAGGACAGAGGTTTGTCCTAGCTACATAACGTGCAATGTGTGCAACCAGGTGCAAACAGTGCAAAGACAAGACAGTGCAAATGAAGCCATAAAGGCCATAAGGGATGAACAGAGTGCCAAGCAGAAGGATAAAACTCACAATTTATTTCACAGTTGATCAAGAGCCGTTCAACAAAAGCCCCAAAGTCACACAAGGAAAAAAATGCATTGGTGAGCAATTCAAATGGAAATATACATCAAGGAATATAGCAAAGAAGGAAAGATTGAAATGAAAAAGATTTATCTGGGTTAGTCTGGGAAACCTGGGTGTGAGACGGGTAAACAGAGGATAGGACAGCAGTCACATGTTCTCCTCATTTTATATGGGGTTCCTCTGGATTCTCCATGCCTGGTTCTCCATCTCATTGATTCCCTGATCTCTTCAGAAATCTGTACAGATTTTATTTAGCGTGGGGTTTTTTAAATGGATTTCAATTTAAACTTTAATTCCTTAGCTGTAGTAACTGAAGTTTGGGAGAAAGATCAATCCTGAAGAAGCTTCTTTCTAGCTAACTTCCTATATATTCTTATCTGTTTATTTACTAGTGAAGAATTTTCCACTCCACCACTCACCACCCTGATGTCTCCTTCCTGATACTCCTACCCAAGAGTCTTCATTGAGATGCCTCGATATCTAGCACAAAACAGAACCCACCAACTCAAGTTCTCAGAGTTCTCCCCACTTTTTATAGTTCTTCATAGAGGGGATCAACATCTGCTTCACACAGACTATCCACTGGTGTCCCACAAGGCCCAGTACTTGGTCCTCTCCTTTTCTCCCTCCCTTGAAAAAGTTATATCCTCACGTGGGTTACTTTACCACTGCTATGCCAATGACACCCAACTTATTTTCTCCTTCCCTCCCTCAGATACCACGGCTTCTGCTCGGATCTCAGCATATCTGGTGGACAAATCATCGTGGATGATGGCTCATCAGATGAAACTCAATCCCAGCAAAACTGAACTGCTGGTCAACCCAGGTGATTCATCCCTAGCCCAGGATCTTGTGATATCCCTACACAACTCTTTGATTTACCATTCGTCCACTGCTTGCACCCTTGGGATAACCATAGACAATCAACTGTCCATTTCAGCCTTGCCTACAAAGCCAAGAATGGACCAGCTCCCTCTTACCACAACGCTCTTATTACAGCTCGCACTGCACCACCTCCCTTAGATCTACTAGCTTTGCTCGCCTGGTCCCAACATCTGTTCTAGCACAGAGGTGGTGGAATGAATTTCCTCTAGATGACCGAAGCAGTCATCTAGAGATTTCATTGATAGAGACTTTAAAGCACTCTTGTACATCGCTCTGGATAAGAGCATATGCCAAATGCCATAAATGTAAATGTTCTACACTGTGGAAGCAGGGGCGTGGTCAAGCACCAGGACAATGGAGGGCGGCGCCAAAGAAGGTTAAAGGTAAAGTGAAAGTTTCATTTCTTCATTATTATTATTACAGTGGGGCAAAAAAGTATTTAGTCAGCCACCAATTGTGCAAGTTCTCCCACTTAAAAAGATGAGAGAGGCCTGTAATTTTCATCATAGGTACACTTCAACTATGAGAGACAGAATAAGAAAAAAAAAATCCAGAAAATCACATTGTCTGATTTTTAAAGAATTTATTTGCAAGTTATGGTGGAAAATAAGTATTTGGTCAATAACAAAAGTTCATCTCAATACTTTGCTATATACCCTTTGTTGGCAATGACAGAGGTCAAATGTTTTCTGTAAGTCGCCACAAGGTTTTTACACACTGTTGCTGGTAGTTTGGCCCATTCCTCCATGCAGAACTCCTCTAGAGCAGTGATGTTTTGGGGCTGTCGCTGGGCAACACGGATTTTCAACTCCCTCCAAAGATTTTCTATGGGGTTGAGATCGGGAGACTGGCTAGGCCACTCCAGGACCTTGAAATGCTTCTTATGAAGCCACTCCTTCGTTGCCCGGGCGGTGTGTTTGGGATCATTGTCATGCTGAAAGACCCAGCCACGTTTCATCTTCAATGCCCTTGCTGATGGAAGGAGGTTTTTACTCAAAATCTCACGATACATGGCCCCATTCATTCTTTCCTTTACACGGATCAGTCGTCCTGGTCCCTTTGCAGAAAAACAGCCCCAAAGCATGATGTTTCCACCCCCATGCTTCACAGTAGGTATGGTGTTCTTTGGATGCAACTCAGCATTCTTTCTCCTCCAAACACGACAAGTTGAGTTTTTACCAAAAAGTTCTATTTTGGTTTCATCTGACCATATGACATTCTCCCAATCCTCTTCTGGATCATCCAAATGCTCTCTAGCAAACTTCAGATGGTCCCGGACATGTACTGGCTTAAGCAGGGGGACACGGCTGGCACTGCAGGATTTGAGTCCCTGGCGGCGTAGTGTGTTACTGATGGTAGCCTTTGTTACTTTGGTCCCAGCTCTCTGCAGGTCATTCACTAGGTCCCCCGTGTGGTTCTGGGATTTTTGCTCAACGTTCTTGTGATCATTTTGACCCCACGGGGTGAGATCTTGCGTGGAGCCCCAGATCGAGGGAGATTATCAGTGGTCTTGTATGTCTTCCATTTTCTAATAATTGCTCCCACAGTTGATTTCTTCACACCAAGCTGCTTACCTATTGCAGATTCAGTCTTCCCAGCCTGGTGCAGGTCTACAATTTTGTTTCTGGTGTCCTCTGACAGCTCTTTGGTCTTGGCCATAGTGGAGTTTGGAGTCTGACTGTTTGAGGTTGTGGACAGGTGTCTTTTATACTGATAACGAGTTCAAACAGGTGCCATTAATACAGGTAACGAGTGGAGGACAGAGGAGCCTCTTAAAGAAGAAGTTACAGGTCTGTGAGAGCCAGAAATCTTGCTTTTTTGTAGGCGACCAAATACTTATTTTCCACCATAATTTGCAAATAAATTCTTTAAAAACCAGACAATGTGATTTTCTGGATTTTTTTTTTCTCATTCTGTCTCTCATAGTTGAAGTGTACCTATGATGAAAATTACAGGCCTCTCTCATCTTTTTAAGTGGGAGAACTTGCACAATTGGTGGCTGACTAAATACTTTTTTGCCCCACTGTATATTCGACGACTCCTATCCATGAGTCTTTAGTGAAATGTCTGGATATCTAGCTCAAGTTGTCCTTAAATGAAAATTACAATAAACATTTTTTTCCTGTACATCATCTCTTTTATAGTGAAGGGTTTTAGACAGGAAAAAAAAAATGCTTCAGATATCCGTTCTTTTGGGATTTTGCTGTTGCAGAGAGAACGGTTTCTTTGAAGTATGTAGAAAAGTGCTGAACAAAGACTATAAATGTCTCTCTCTCTCTCTCTCTCTCTTTCTCTCTCTCTCTCTCTCTCTCTGTCCTTTCTTTAGTGCAGTGTATTAAAATCTCTACTCTAATTAATCAACTCTATGCTTTTAAAAATCAAACACTATAAAGCATCATGAAATTGCTCACCTTTTTACACATTTGATGTCTTTTCATAAACTAAAAGCTCTAAAAGCTCCAAAAAGCCTCTTTGTGTTTTCAAATAATGGCACAGAGTGAAAAGTGACAAGCTCAGCATTTGTTTTTTTTCCTCTTCCTTTCTCATGCCATCGCATTCGTCAGTCTAATCCAGGAAGTGAGGTCCGATCAGACGTTTTGAAGAACTTCCTGGATCCAGACTGTCGCTTAGAGAACACACTGCCACGTTTACATTAGTGAGAACTGCTTGCTTATGGGATTTGTTTAACAGTTAATATACGTAACAGTTACGTGTCTGATAGTGGGCTCAAATCTGGATTCTGATTGGTCCGAAGATGTTGATTGATGAATTAATTGCAGACAAAGATAACAGGTTAATATTAAAAATAAATGGATTAAAATGTTTATCATTGACACAGTGACATTTTCAGTACATTAATGAGAGAAAAATTGTATTTATTCATTCATTCATTGTCTACCGCTTATCCGATCTATACTCGGGTCACGGGGAGCCTATGCCTATTTCAGACGTCATTGGGCATCAAGGCAGGATACACCCTGGATGGAGTGTCAACCCATCGCAGGGCACACACACACTCTCATTCACTACAGACAATTTAGAGATGCCAATCAACCTACAATGCATGTCTTTGGACCAGGGGAGGAAACCAAAATACCCGGAGGATACCCCCAAGGCACGGGGAGAACATGCAAACTCCACACACACAGCGGAGGCGGGAATCGAACCCCCAACCCTGGAGGTGTGAGGCAAACGTGCTAACCACCAAGCCACTGTGCCCCCCTATCTATCTATCTATCTATCTATCTATCTATCTATCTATCTATCTATCTATCTATCTATCTATCTATCTATCTATCTATCTATCTATCTATCTATCTATCTATCTATCTAAATTCCATGAATTATTTTAGAATAAATCTGTTTATTGTTAATAAACATTGTTAATTTAGGTTTTTATTATTATTATTATTATTATTATTATTATTATTATTATTATTATTATTATATGCATAATCAAAGTATAAATGCAGATAAATAAATAAATAAACAAACAGGGTCTCAAAGGATCACTAATATTTCAACATGAATTTTTTAACATATTTCAAGATGAAACTTTTCTTTAGCAGCCAACTATATGACACACCACTTGTTCACTTCCACCTCTGCCAACCCTTTCATTGGTGTGTTTTTCACATTTCCTGACATGATATGACCGGAAGTATGTGCACCCTTCATCACCATCACACCCACTTGTGGTTCTTTCCCAAACTGTTGCTTCAAAGTACTGGTTGCACACGTTGCACTTTATGTAGCAAGGACAAGCTTTCTGTCCTTAGTTCTGTGTTATTGTGTTTGTTCTGTAGCTCTGTGTTGTTATGTCGTGTTATGTAGCACCAGGGTCCCGGAGAAACGTTGTCTCATTTCACTATGTACTGCATCATCTGTATGTGGTTGAAATGACAGTGAAAGCTTCTTGACTCTTAAAGTCAGAAGCACACGGTCGTATAAAATGGCTTTATAATTCACCTTCACTGGATCTAGAAACACTGTTTAATGTACACACCCTGTGCACAAAGCCCCTGAGCTTCATGAAGACATGGTGTGGAGGTGAAGGTTGGAGAAAGTGGAAGATCTCTAGTGTCCTGCTCAGAGCCCTGACTCTGACTCAACCCCACTGAACACCTTTGGGATGAACTGGAACTGGAGTCTCATCAACATCCCAACATCAGAGTCTGATCTCACTAATTTACACAAATCCTCACAGATACGCTTCAACATAACATCCAGTGGAAAACCTTCTCAGAAGAGACGTGTGGAGCTTATTATAACAGGAATGAGATGTTCAACAAGCAGATATGGATGTGACAGTCAGGGGTGCACAAAATGTGTCAGTATAATGTAATTATTGTTTATATCATCTATTTTACATATATATATATATATATATATATATATATATATATATATGTTTCTATTCATTCCCAAACTCTAGTGTCTTGCCCTTCCTCATGGCATGTTTCAGTAAGATATTTAACTTACGCTGCTGGCTTATGATCCATGATGAATGCCCGGTTCTCACTGGGCTAGATGTCTGGAGTAGATATTTATCTTCCCCCCGAGCTTATAGTTGAGTAACTGTGACCTACAAATGCTTTTGGAAATCAAATGTAACGCACATCCTATGCATTTCAAGTAGGAAGGGTGAGAGAGTGAGGCAGCGAGAGTGTACAGGGGAGCGAGTCCCATTTATCTCTAATCTCACAGAGAGAGAGAGAGAGAGAGAGAGAGAGAGGAAAGATCATGTTTAATGTGAAGTGATGCAGTAACCTTATCCATTTACTACCACCCCTCTGATTCCTGCACCGAATACAAAGCGAGCACGACTCTGACTCACAGCCCTGAAGCAGATCCGACTCCCTGTGTCCTGAAAATTCTTTTCGGGAAGGTAGAGGGGAAGTGAGGGTAGATAGGGGTGTGTTTATCTTGACTGAAGTGAAAGTCAGGCTTATTCAAGCGACTAGGAGATGAGGATTCAGTGTGCAGGAAGATAAAAAGTCCAGCACGACCCTCAGCTGCTGCTGCTGTGGGAAATCAATCAACAGCGAGTTCCTCCCTCAAGTAGAGAGAAGTGTTTTATTCCTCTCCTATCACACACACTTCATTACAACTGTGTCTTATTAAATAATAAAATAAGACCATGTCATGTGTTTAGCCATATAACGTTGTGGAACATCAACAAACGGGGAGGGGAGGGGAGGGGAGGAGAGGAGAGGAGAGAGAGAGAGAGAGAGATTAACTTCTCCTCACAGAAAACAACTGCACACAACTAATTAAAGAGAAATTAATTCATGGAGCATCCACTGACAAGTTTCTGTGCTGTTACCATGGCAACAGAACTATAAACAGGGCAACCGAAATCTTACCACAAGTAAACATGAACAAACAAATAAGAAGCATGATAATAAATAAATAAATAAATAAATAAATAAATAAATAAAGTCTTCTGCTGTGTTAAATCATAGTCCTTCCTGTTGTTCTTGTTGTTGTTGCTGTGTGCTGTTGTGTGCTGTGTTGCAGTGTATTGTTGTGTGTTCTGTGTGTTGTTGTGTGTGGTTTTTTTGTGTTGCTGTGTGTTGTGTGTGTTGTGTGTGTTGTTGTGTGTGTTGTGGTGTGTTGTGTTGTGTGCTGTTGTGTGTGCTGTTGTGTGCTGTGTTGCTGTGTGTTGTGTGTGTTGTGTTGTGTGTTGTGTTGCTGTGTGTTCTGTGTGCTGTTGTGTGCTGTGTTGCAGTGTATTGTTGTGTGTGTTGTTGTGTGTGTTGTGTTGTGTGTTTTGTTGTGTTATATGTTGTGTGTTGTGTGTTTTTTTGTGTTGCTGTGTGCTGTGTTTTGTTGTGTGTTGTGTGTGTTCTGTTTTGTGTTTTGTTGTGTGTATTGTTGTGTGTGTTGTTGTGTGTTGTGTTGTATGTGTTGCGTTGTGTGTTGTTGTGTGTGTTGTTGTGTGTTGTGTTGTATGTGTTGCGTTGTGTGTTGTTGTGTGTGGTGTTGTGTGTTGTGTTGTATGTGTTGTGTTGTGTGTTGTTGTGTGTGGTGTTGTGTGCGCTGTTGGGTATTGTGTTGTGTGCTGTTGTGTGCTGTGTTGCTGTGTGTTGTGTTGTGTGTGTTTTGTTGTGTGTGTTCTGTTGTGTGTTTTGTTGTGTGTGTTGTTGTGTGTGCTGTGTTGCTGTGTGTTGTGTTGCTGTGTGTTTTGTTGTGTGTTGTGTGTGTTCTGTTTTGTGTTTTGTTGTGTGTATTGTTGTGTGTGTTGTTGTGTGTGTGTTGTTGTGTGTGTTGTGTTGTGTGTTGTTGTGTGTTGTGTTGTGTGTGCTGTTGTGCGTTGTGTTGTGTGCTGTTGTGTGCTGTGTTGCTGTGTGTTGTGTGTGTTGTTGTGTGTTGTGTTGTGTGTTTTGTTGTGTGTGTTGTTGTGTGTTGTTGTGTGTGCTGTGTTGCTGTGTGTTGTGTTGTGTGTGTTGTGTGTTGTGTGTGCTGTTGTGTGTTTTGTTGTGTGTGTTGTTGTGTGTTGTTGTGTGTGCTGTTGTGTCTTGTGTTGTGTGCTGTGACACCAAATTTGTCACCAATTATTTTATTCTCTCCTAAGAATCAGTGTGGAGTTTTGCTTAAAGAAATTTAAATAAAATAAAAAAAATCCAAGAACAACAACAACACAAAAAATACACAACAAATAAACAACCTTCCAGGTGTTAAATAAAAACAAACCAAATCATGAAATATTTAGCTAAAAATCCTGGAAACCTCAGGAAACTGGAAAGATGAGGTCACACTGGCTGAGATCAGAACCTCCTGTGATCAGACTCAGTTCATTGGCTTGCAGTGTAATTAAGGGCGGGTCGGTTACGTGTCAGTCAAGGGTCGTCAGACACGCCCCTTCTCCCACGCCGAGTCATAGCTTTAAATGTTTTATTCACAACGATCTCCAGTGAAGCAGCACAGCTGAAGGTTAAAGACGTCTTCCAAGGCTCTAACAGTGGCAGCGTCTCAAATCGCTTCAAATACGGGAGAGGAGTGGACACACACACACACACACACACACACACACGCGCACACACACACACACACACACACACACACAGGAGGTGCAGGGATTAAAATGCCGGTGCTGCTCCGCTGAACAACTAAATAAACAGATAAGAGGCAAGTTATCATGAGCTACATTCAGCTGTTCAAATAGTTTATTCAATAAATAAATAAATAAATAAATAAATAAATAAATAAATAAATAAATAAATTCAGAGAAACAGATGACCTTTAAACACACAACAATATAAAATAAATGCATAAATAAATGACCTGAAACAAACTCCAGTAAGTATAAATAAATAATTCCAAATTAATACTTCATTTTAAACAAACAAACAATAAATAAAAAATAAATCCATGGAAAAAAACCTAATATAAATAAATAAATAAATAAATAAATGAATGAATAAAGGAAAAAGTAGTGATCATTATCATCATAATACTCCTCCCCCCTCATCTTAATCATCACCATCCTCCTCTTCCTCCCCCTCTTCCTAATCATCATCATCATCTGCCTCTTCCTCCCCCTCTTTCTCTCGTTATCCTCCTTATCATCATCATCATCATCATCATCATCATCATCACCATACTCATCATCATCATCTTTTTCTTCCTCCTCCTCCTCCTCCCGCCTCATCATCATCACCATCTTCCTCTTCCTTCTCCTCTTTCTAATCATCATCATCCTCATCATTCTCTTCCCTGTTCTTGCCACCATCATTTTCATCCTCCTCCTCCTCCTCCTCCTCCTCCTCCTCCTCCTCATCATCATCATCATCATCATCCTCCTCCCCCTCATCATCATCATCCTCCTCCCCCTCATCATCATCATCCTCCTCCTCTTCTTCCTTCTCCTCTTCCTAATCATCATCATTATCATCACCATCACCATCCTCTTCTTCCTCCTCCTTCGCCTCCTCCTCTTTATCACTGTCCTCCTTATCATCATTATCATCATCACCATACTCTTCCTCCTCATCATCATGTTTTTCTTCCTTCTCCTCCTCCTCCTCATCCTCATCCACCTGATCATCCTCATCATCACCCTCTTCCTTGTCCTTACAATCATCATCACCATCCTCCTCCTCCTCCTTCTCATCATCATCATCATCATCATCATCATCATCATCATCCTCTTCTTCCTCCTCCTTCTCCTCCTCTGCTTTCTTATCACTGTCCTTCTGTATCATCATTATCATCACCATACTCTTCCTCCTCACCATTGTTTTTCTTCCTTCTCCTCCCCCTCCTCATCCTCATCCACCTGATCATCCTCATCATCACCCTCTTCCTTGTCCTTACAATCATCATCACCATCCTCCTCCTCCTTCTCATCATCATCATCATCATCATCATACTCCTCCTCCTTCTCATCATCATCATCATCATCATCATCATCTTCCTCTTCCTTCTCCTCTTTCTAATCATCATCATCATCACCATCCTCCTCCTCCTTCTCATCATCATCATCATCTTCCTCTTCCTTCTCCTCTTTCTAATCATCATCATCATCACCATCACCATCCTCTTCTTCCTCCTCCTTCTCCTCCTCCGCTTTCTTATCACTGTCCTCGTTATCATCATTATCATCACCATACTCTTCCTCCTCATCATGTTTTTCTTCCTTCTCCTCCTCCTCATCCTCCTCATCCTCCTGATCATCCTCCTCATCACCCTCTTCCTTGTCCTTACAATCATCATCACCATCCTCCTCCTCCTTCTCATCATCATCATCATCATCACCATCCTCTTCTTCCTCCTCATTCTCCTCCTCTGCTTTCTTATCACTGTCCTCTGTATCATTATTATCATCACCATACTCTTCCTCCTCACCATTGTTTTTCTTCCTTCTCCTCCTCCTCCTCATCCTCCTTCTCATTCTCATCACCCTCTTCCTTGTCCTTACAATCATCATCACCATCCTCCTCCTCCTTCTCATCATCATCATCATCATCATCATACTCCTCCTCCCCCTCATCATCATCATCATCATCATCATCATCATCATCATACTCCTCCTCCCCCCCTCATCATCATCACCATCTTCCTCTTCCTTCTCCTCTTTCTTCTCATCATTATCATCACCATCACCATCCTCTTCTTCCTCCTCCTTCTCCTCCTCCGCTTTCTTATCACTGTCCTCCTTATCATCATCATCATCACCATATTCTTCCTCCTCATCATTATGTTTTTTTTCCTTCTCCTCCTCCTCATCCTCCTGATCATCCTCATCATCAGCCTCTTCCTTGTCCTTACAATCATCATCACCATCCTCCTCCTGCTTCTCTTCATCATCATCATCATCATACTCCTCCTCCCCCCTCATCATCATCATCACCATCTTCCTCTTCTTTCTCCTCTTTCTAATCATCATCATCACCATCACCATCCTCTTCTTCCTCCTCCTTCTCCTCCTTCTTATCACTGTCCTCCGTATCATCATCATCACCATACTCCTCCTCCTCATCATTGTTTTTCTTCCTTCTCCTCCTCCTCCTCATCCTCATCCTCCTGATCATCATCATCATACTCATCATCACCCTCTTCCTTGTCCTTGCCATCATCACCTTCATCCTCCTCCTCCTTCTCATCATCACTATCATCATCATCATCTTCATCATCATAATACTCCTCCTACCCCCTCTTCATCATCACCATCCTCCTCTTCCTAATTATCATCATCATCACCATCCTCTTCTTCCTCCTCCTTCTCCTCCTCCTTTTTCTTCCTTCTCCTCCTCCACCTCATCGTCCTCATCATCACCTCATCATCTTCCTTGTCCTTGCCATCATCATCTTTATCCTCCTCCTCCTTCTCATCATCATCATCATCATCATCATAATACTCCTCCTCCACCGTCATCATCATCACCATCCTCTTCTTCCTCCTTCTTCTACTCCTCCTCCTCCTCATCATCATCATCATTATCCTCATCATCATCCTCTTCCTTGTCCTTGCCATTCATTCATTCATTCATTCATTCATTGTCGTCCGCTTATCCAGAGCCGGGTCGCGGGGGCAGCAGTCTAAGCCCAGACCTCCCTCTCCCTAGTCACTTTCTCCAGCTCTTCCGGAGGAACCCCAAGGCGTTCCCAGGCCAGCCGAAAGACATAGTCTCTCCAGCATGTCCTGGGTCTTCCCCGGGGCCTCTTCCCGGTGGGGCATGCGCAGAACACCTCTCCAGGGAGATGTCCCGGAGGCATCCGAAACAGATGCCCGAGCCACCTCAACTGCCCCCTTTCGATGTGGAGGAGCAGCGGCTCTACTCCGAGCTCCTCCCGGGTGACAGAGCTCCTTACCCTATCTCTAAGGGAGTGCCCTGCCACCCTACGGAGGAAGCTCATTTTGGCCGCTTGTATCCGGGATCTTACCCTTTCGGTCATGACCCAGAGCTCATGACCATAGGTGAGAGTAGGAACGTAGATTGACTGGTAAATCGAGAGCTTCGCCTTCCGGCTCAGCTCCTTCTTCACCACAACAGACTGGTACATAGACCGCATTACTGCTGCCGCTGCACCGATCCGTCTGTCAATCTCACAATCCATCCTTCCCTCACTCGTGAATAAGACCCCGAGATACTTAAACTCCTCCACTTGAGGAAGGACCTCTCCACCAACCTGAAGCATGCAAGCCACCTTTTTCCGGTCGAGAACCATGGCCTCGGATTTGGAGGTGCTGACCCTCATCCCAGCCGCTTCACACTCAGCTGCAAAATGCCCCAGTGCATGCTGTAAGTCCAGGCCTGAAGAGGCCAACAGGACAACATCATCTGCAAAATCAGCGATGAAATTCTGTGGTCCCCAAACCGGACTCCCTCCAGCCCCTGGCTGCGCCTAGAAATTCTGTCCATAAAAACAATGAACAGAACCGGTGACAAAGGACAGCCCTGTCGGAGCCCAACATGCACTGGGAACAGATCTGACTTACAGCTGGCAATGCAAACCAAGCTCCTGCTCCGGTTATATAGAGACCGAACAGCCCTTAACAGAGGGCCACGGACCCCGTACTCCCAGAGCACCTCCCACAGAATGCCACGAGGGACATGGTCGAAAGCCTTCTCCAAGTCAACAAAACACATGTGGACTGGTTGGGCAAACTCCCACAAACCCTCGAGCACCCTGTGGAGGGAATAGAACTGGTCCAGTGTTCCATGACCAGGTCGAAAACTGCATTGCTCCTCCTGTATCCGAGGTTCAACTAACGGTCGGACTCTCCTCTCCAGTACTCTGGAATAGACTTTCCCTGGGAGGCTGAGGAGTGTGATCCCCCTATAGTTGGAACACACCCTCCGGTCCCCCTTCTTAAAAAGAGGGACCACCACCCCGGTCGCCCAGTCCAGAGGCACTGTCCCTGACCGCCACGCTAATGTTGCAGAGATGTGTCAGCCAAGACAGCCCCACAACATCCAGAGACTTAAGGTATTCAGGGCGAATCTCATCCACCCCCGGTGCCTTGCCACCAAGGAGCTGCTGAACTACCTCAGTGACCTCAGCTTGGGTGATGAATGAATCTACCTCTGAGTCCTCGGCCTCTGGTTCCGCTACAGAAGGCGTGTCAGTAGGGTTGAGGAGATCCTTGAAGTATTCCTTCCACCGTCCGACAATATCCCCAATCGAGACCAGCAACTCTCCACCTCCACCATAAACAGTGTTGGCAGAGAGCCGCTTACCCCTTCTGAGGTGCCGAACGGTCTGCCAGAATTTTCCCGAGGCTGTCCGATAGTCCTTCTCCATGGCCTCACCAAACTCCTCCCAGACCCAAGTTTTTGCTTCCGAGACCACCACGGCTGTAGTTTGCTTGGCCTGCCGGTATGCCTCAGCTGCCTCCGGAGTCCCCTGAGCCAACCACGCTCGATAGGCTGCTTCTTCAGCTTGACGGCATCCCTTACTTCCAGTGTCCACCACTGTGTTCGGGGATTGCCGCCGCGACCGGCACCAGAGACCTTACGGCCACAGCTCCGGATGGCTGCGTCAACAATGGAGGTGGAGAACATGGTCCACTCAGACTCAATGTCCCCAACCTCCCTCGGGATCTGGTTGAAACTCTCCTGGAGGTGGGAGTTGAAGACCCCCCTAACAGAGGGATCAGCAAGACGTTCCCAACAGACCCTCACAATACGTTTGGGCCTGCCAAGTCTGTCCGGCATCCTCCTCCGCAAGCGGATCCAACTCACCAACAGGTGGTGATCGGTTGACAGCTCTGCCCCTCTCTTCACCCGAGTGTCCAAGACATGCGGCCGAAGGTCAGACGACAGGATCACAAGGTCGATCATTGATCTCCAGCCTAGGGTGTCCTGATGCCATGTGTACTGATGGACACCCTTATGCTTGAACATGGTGTTTGTTATGGACAGGCTGTGACTAGCACAGAAGTCCAGCAACAGGACACCACTTGAGCTCAGATCAGGGGGGCCGTTCCTCCCAATCACACCCCTCTAGGTATCACTGTCATTGCCCACATGGGCATTGAAATCCCCCAGCAAAACTATGGAGTCCCCAGTCGGAGCACCTTCCAGCACCCCTTGCAGGGTCTCCAAGAAGGTTGGGTACTCCACACTGCCATTCGGCCCATAAGCCGAAACAACAGTGAGACACCTATCCCCGGCCTGAAGGCGCAGGGAAACAACCCTCTCGTTTACTGGGGAAAACTCCAGCACATGGCGGCTGAGCTGGGAGGCTATAAGCAAGCCCACCCCAGCCCGACGCCTCTCACCATGGGGCACTCCAGAGAAGAAGAGAGTCCAACCTCTCTCAAGGAGTTGGGTTCCAGAGCCCAGGCTGTGTGTGGAGGCAAGCCCGACTATCTCTAGCCGGTACTGCTCAACCTCCCTCACCAGCTCGGGCTCCTTCCCCCCCAGTGAGGTGACATTCCATGTCCCAAAAGCCAGATTCTTTGTCCAGGGTTTGGGTTGCCCGGGCCCCCGCCCATGACCGCTACCCAAAACACATGGCACCAGACCCTTATGCTCCTTCCTGCGGGTGGTGGGCCTACGGGAAGGTGGGCCTACGTCGTTTCTTCGGGCTGTGCCCGGCCAAGTCCCACAGGCAAAGACTCGGCCACCAGGCGCTCGCCTGCGTGCCCCAACCCCAGGCCTGGCTCCAGGGTGGGGCCCCGGTGACGCCAGTCTGGGCAACGTAACGGTCCTTGATTTAACTACCATAAGAGTCTTGAACCGCTCTTAGTCTGACCCGTCACCTAGGACCCGTTTGCCTTGGGAGACCCTACCAGGAGCACTAGGCCCCTGACAACATGGCTCCTAGGTTCATTCGGGTACTCAAACCCCTCCACCACAATAAGGTGGCGGTTCAAGGAGGGGTGTCCTTGCCATCATCATCTTTATCCTCCTCCTCCTCCTTCTCATCATCATCATCATCATCATCATCCTCATCATCATCATAATCATAATACTCAGCCTCCCCCGTCATCATCACCATCCTCTTCTTCCTCCTTCTTCTGCTCCTCCTCCTCATCATCATCATCATCATCATTCTCATCATCATCCTCATCATCACCCTCTTCCTTGTCCTTGCCATCATCATCATCTTCATCCTCCTCCTCCTCCTCATCATCATCATCATCATCATCATCATCATCATCATCATCAAGCGGGATAATGTGTGTCCTACCCAAAGTAAGACATATAATTGTCACTCACACACACACTTACACACACACACACACACACACACACACACACACACACACACACACACACACACACACACACAGAGGCCATGTGTGACGCTCTAATACTTTAAATCATGGGTTCCTGATCAACTTCACCTTGACTCTCTCACTGACCAAACTCAGTATAATTACAAGCTCTGTCACAATGCACGTCTAGGTTTGTGTTAATGAATGTGAATTTTATTCATGCTGTGTGAATTGGCTGCAGTGAGACGGCTCTAACACGGCCCTGTGATTTACCGAGGGCCGGCCGAGCGCTGGAGTTTAATGAGCACTTGGGGCGAACTTTTAATCAGCTTCCTCTTACAGCCAGGAAGAGCAGATGAAAGCACTCTTAAGTCTGTCTGTTCAATTAATCAGTTAAGTGACGGGTGGCAATTACACCCACACACAGACTTATCGTATACATGCTGATACTGCTTTAATCTAGAAATATGAACTGATCTTATAGTCAGCTAACATACTAACAAAGTTCTAACCCTATTCTGATCTTTGTACTGAGGTTCAGGTCGCGGGAAACACACGACTCAGCCACTTTCTGCAAGATGGCTCTCAGCCAGTTCCTGGAGCTCTTTGGATTTGATGTTTAGTGGCAAAATGGACAAACACATTGCCTCCTTAATAATAAATTGCACTTGCTGGGTGATTACGAAAAGCTTTTATGGCTGATTCGGATTCCTGCCATTTCCTCATCTGCTGCAATCACCTTAAATATAATATGGGCCGAGCGAGCCTGAGGGACATTGGGGAAATGCACTTGCATTAGATGATTCGAGACAAACTGACCAGAATTTTGCAAAATGGAGCAATTATTAAGCTCTTATTCAACATGAGGATTCTATAGGAATCACTCCACCACTTTGGGAAATGATTTAGTTTGGTCTTGAGGATTTAAAGTTTTTTTCTTTTTTTATCCCACATATATATATATATATATATAGAGAGAGAGAGAGAGAGAGAGAGAGAGAGATAGAGAGAGAGAGAGAGAGAGAGAAGATGAAGAAGCCTGGAGGCTGAATGGAGGGCATGCTCCAGGCTTTTTTTTTTTTTTTTTTATTATAGAAATAAGGTTAAAACTTGTTAACCCCGAGTGTCTCGTGCAATTTGTATTGGAAGTCAAAGTTAATGCAATTTATATTTATAGGAAGATAAATTCGAAACATAATTCAAAATCAGAACAGGAATCAGGCAGAGGTCGGGAAATCGGCATGTAATAATAGCAGGAAAAATAAAAAACACATAGAATCAGAAACCAGGAAAAGATCCAAACCACTGCTTTACTTCACACAGAAACATAAGGGATTAAATACAGGAGGAAATTTTTCTCTTTTTTTTTTCAGTTTACTTAATCATACCAAATAATTAAAAAATATGTTTTTTTCCCCATGATCCTTCTAGGGACATTTTCAACTCAAGTTTCTTCGTCGATGATCCTCGTGTATTTTCTTGTAGTTGTTGTTGCTTCTATGCTAATAAAGCACTTGGTATCTAGTCCTCACGTTCACAAGAGCAGCTTTAAGCAGCTGACTAGACACTAACAAAATCATTATTCAGAGCCCAACGAAGACAAATTACAGAGCTGCTCCATTGAGTTAATTGCTCTTAAAAGCCTTTTCTTCTCTGCAGGCTGTAACGCAAGAAAGCTAAAGCTCTCAGTTGTGCTTTGGTGCAAGAGAGAAGCTGTAAAAAAGGGACATCAAATCTGTTTCTAATACAAAAGGGAAGAGGAGAAGGGAAAAGAAGAGAAAGGAAAGACGAGAGCTCACTGCACTCACGGGAGAAGGGACTCACGTATTTTCTAAACAATAAAGCCTTAAACTGAAGCAATAATAATAAACGGATTAAATCAACGTGTTGTCATTTTACGCAGTATAATTACTGTACAAAATTTTCCATCTTGAAAACAGACTTGTTTCTCCGTTATATAATATGATATGCTTTAGCTTAACTTTAGCTAAGTGAACAACTAGTGGTTATATTGATATTTACACCTAATTTAGCTTGTACACTAAGGGATTTCAGACCTGTGTAGTAGATTTGTGTTCCAAAATGAAGGACATAAATCATTACAGCATTGTATTCGGTTCGTTTTTACATGGCAAAGTCAAATGAGAGTAAACCACCCTCTCGTTGGTCAGAGCGCTCCTGTTTATCTTCTGCTTATCTTTCAAGACAGAGAGTCAGCAGCTCTGAGAGCTTCTAAACAACTTTAGCTAAACAAACTACGCTACGTAACACGGTTCCCATCATGCATTGCTGTGCAGGTCGGATCGCTTTCTCTGCGAATGCTCCAGCTTGTTCGCTCAGTTGATCTCGGCCCGAATGTTTTGGTTAGGATTTCAGTGTGATTGCCGTGTTCATATAAACATTTTTACTTTACTTTTTATTTTACTTTTCATTTCCATTTTTGACTATTTTCTTTTGACTATTTTTTAACACAGACACTCACAAACAGCATTTCACTGCATGCCTTACTGTGTATAATTGTGCACAAGACTAATAACATCGAAACTTCATACAGAAGTCTAAACGAATCGAGTCAGAATACACACCAGGATCCAAAGCAAACGCTCCAAACGAGCCAGGTGTGAAAACGCCCTCTGAGCTGCCGTAGTTCAGAATATCTGAGTAACGAGTCAGAAAAAGGTGCATTTTCTTAATTAATTCTTCAGTCTTTCTTACGCTTTTTATCTGGAAGGATTGACGTGAGTTCACGTTTAGAGTTAGATATAACTCCATTGCTAATTTGTTATCCCAGTTTATGTGAATTTGTACTTATATTAACATGGAGCTAATTGTTTTCTCTCTCAACAGGGCGGTACCCACCATTGAGGTCCCCGAGGTCCGGACCTCGGTATTTTTCAAATAACAAAAGTTGTGAAATTACCTTATATTAATTCTGCTTTGGTTCTACAAGGATAAAAAGCCAAGATAACAGATCTTCTCATCTGAGATGCCTCAGCGGTCTTACAGCGCTCATCACTGTGTTTGTGATGATGGCCAAATAAAATCAAAGTAGATTATTTTGTGTGTTTCTAAGTAAGGAACACACAAAATAAGAAACAGGTGAACATCATTGAAAATCCAGTGATGGAGAACGCCGGCATGCTGCTGGTTTCTGGGATTTGGAGTCCGTGGCGGCCATATTTGTTGGAGAAACGGGAGCCGTGACGTTACGCGCTGCGTACGCGCTGTGCGCTGCGTACGCGTTGTCTACGCGTCCTTTGCGTAAAGCGACCGTGAATACATTAGTCACGCGATTCTGACGCGTTTCCTTTACAACATCTGTATGTTCTTTATAGTAAAAAAGTTTAAGCTGTATAAATGCCATAAAAGTAGAGGAAATATAGAGTGATGTAAATGCAGAAGTATAATAAATAGAAAGCAACACTTTATAACATGCTGTTATGAGAAAATATTCTGCGATTAATGAATATGAATATTTATATGCTTAAGTATCGAATCCTACAGTAAGTGGGCGTGGCCAAGCGATGGCGTGTCTTATATATTAGTTTTCTGGTTAAAATAATCGAGAATAAACACCAGTGTCTACTCTTGCTACTTACCTCTGTTTTATTTTACACTCATTTACATATTTTTTATTTTGCTTTTGTGTGCAAAATCATCTGTTATTTCTGGAAATTTAGGATCCACATGCTGACTAGAGACAGGAAATCATCAATGAGGGTGATCAAGGTAGAATAGTGTGCGCGCGCGTGTGTGTGTGTGTGTGTGTCTGTGTGGATCATGTTATCTCGGGCCACCTTGCTGATGGGTTTGGCATCCAGGGCCAGAGCTGCGTTAATCACCTTCAATTAGCAATTAAAACCAATTATCCTGCAATTAAGCTTCCCCAAAACAATCCCCTCAATCTCAGTATCATAACCAAGACACTCTGCTTCTCCTTCTGCTTTTTTTCTTTTCCTTTTTTTCTGCTGTGCTCGCTATAAAACAGAGATGTTGTTCAGCGGTATTTACGGAGCCCCAGCAATTAATCTCAGCCTGTTTTTAGCAAAGAGCCTCATTTGTCGCGATGGAAATAGCAGGATGAATGGAAGTAATTAAAGTGGAGATGAAAAAGATGGCACAGGGCGTGACAGAGTGAGGTGGGAATTAGGCGAGCTGATGGGACGCGCTCTCCAGCTGCTCCACCAGCTTCACGTCCTCCTCATTAGGAGAGATGGAGCAGGAGCAAAAGTTCAGAGACAGAAACCGAACCGAGGAAGTGCAACTGCATCTGGAACGATCTCAGCCACTGACCCCAGAGCACACAGGGGTCCAGAGCAAACCGGGAACATGATCCTATAGCTTCCTGTTTCACAGCAGTCTTGTAATGCTTCCTGTAATTAAATCACTGCTGTGACGTTTGGCTAAGAAGGAGAATTTAAAAAAAAGAGAGAGAGAAAAATCCATCCACCGAGCTGCAAGAACGCTGACGCAAGCAGGAGTCGTTCCCACTGGCGGTGTTTACACTCGGAAAAGAAAGTAGCTCATGCTGAGCTGAAATAAACAATCCTGCAAAAATGTGCTCTACAGTGCAGAACTTTTACCTTTCACATGGCAAGATCATGGACTTAACTGAAATTGAAATACACTATCAGGTAAATATTTGGATACCTGCATAATCCCTAATGTCTCTCTGTAATGTCTTATTAAAATGTCTCATGTCTTAATAAAAAAAATAATATAAAAATCTAAATCTTATAAACTATAGATAAATCTAATTTCCATAATTTATCTAAAACATTTATATTCATTATTTATGCTTATATTTAAAAAAAAAAATAAAAAAAATATTTTAATGACTGGTTTAAAATTATATTTACATTTTATTTCTACTCTATAAATAATTTCTTTAATTAGTTTATTTTTTATTTTTAATGTTTAAGAGTAATTCAGAGAAAACTCAGAGTAATATTGTTAAGAACTTTTAAAAAGGAAAAAAAAAAATTATTGAGAAATAAATAATACAGTGATATAATAATGTTACGGGACAGAAGGCACGGAGACAGAGATAAACAGATCGGGTGTTTTATTTGGACTAGGTAGCAGAAGGCAACTGTAAGATGTGATGGGCGTAAATGAAGAGGTAGAGAGAGATACTGCCCTGTGAGGAATGCTGTGGATGATCCGGGAGAGATGACGGGAACAGGAGCAGATATGGAGCAGGGAGACGAGCACGCGTGCGCGCACACACATACACACAGGGAAACACGGGAAGCGGAGAAACACAGACGAGCATCAGATAGCGGTGATATGTGAATGAGTCCTTCAGTCTGAAACGAGATCGGCCGGTGAGTGGTGTGTGTGTGTGTCCTTTTATGGCTGAGGTGATTGGGAAGGAGATCGCGTGCAGGTGTGTGTGATTAGTACTCGGGAGAGTGAGTGCGCTGTGATTGGTTGTCGTTGGAGCCTGGCGTGTCTGTGACAGTACCCCCCTCCTCACGGCCCGCTCCTGAGGGCCGCGGGCCCCGATGTCATGGCGGTCTACCCCTCCCACGCGGAGCAGGTCTGTGGGGGTGCGTTGCGTGGAAGGTCGTCAGAAGGTCGGGGTCGAGGACGTCATCCCGCGGAACCCATGAGCGTTCCTCCGGGCCATAGCCCTCCCAGTCCACCAGGTACTCGAGTCGACCGCCACGGCGCCGGGAGTCCAGGATCTATCAGTAAATCAGGATGTCGTCTATGTAGACTAGTACGCACCGGTGGAGAAACTCCCGGAGAACCTCATGGATAAAATCCTGGAACACGGAGGGGGCGTTGGCGAGGCCCTGTAGGGCATGACCAGGTACTCGTAGTGGCCAGTGGGTGTGATGAAGGCGGTCTTCCATTCGTCCCCCTCGCGTATCCGTATGAGGTTATATGCACTGCGGAGGTCCAGTTTCGTGAAGATGGTGGCACCTCGGAGATGTTCCAGGGCCGCTGGGACAAGGCGCAGAGGAACCTTCACGGTTATCTGGTTGAGGGCACGATAATCGATGCAGGGTCGGATGCCTCCGTCCTTTTTGGCCACAAAGAAGAAGCTCGAAGCAGCAGGGGAAGTGGACAGGCGGATGTAACCTTGCACCAGGGCCTCCTTGATGTACTCCTCCATGGCCTTCTCCTCCGGAATGGACAGGGGGTAAATCCTTCCCCTGGGCACTGGTTCACCTGGAAGCAGGTCAATAGCACAGCCCCGGGGGGAGGCAGCTTGGAGGCTCTCTTGGGGCAGAAGATGTCACTGAAGGGGGCGTAGCAGGTGGGAATCCGTGGGGGCTGCTTGACGAGAGGACTCTCGATGGAGGTGGCCTGGACCGGGAGAGAGATTGGAGTTGGGGAGTGTGGAGCAGGTAGGTGAGGAAAACAGCCCGGAAAGCAGGTGTCGCCCCACTTCAGGACTTCACCGGTGCTCCAAGAGAGGATGGGGATTGTGCTGCACTAGCCACGGGCGCCCGAGGATGATGTCAGCCATAGACTCCTCCAGAACCAGGAAGGTGGTCTCTTCCACATGCAGTAGGCCGACCTGGAGAAGCACCGGGCCGGCGCTGTGGTGGACCCGCCGGCGACTTACGAGGTTTTCCGGTGATACATCGTATCTGGTACTGGGTCGCCGT
The DNA here is from genome assembly GCA_033459395.1 of Hemibagrus guttatus. Taxonomy (NCBI): domain Eukaryota; kingdom Metazoa; phylum Chordata; class Actinopteri; order Siluriformes; family Bagridae; genus Hemibagrus; species Hemibagrus guttatus. The sequence goes on from JAUCMX010000013.1 coordinate 22,626,764, forward strand.
GGCCTTAGTCCGGAGTCCGAGCTGGCGGCAGAGGGTGCCAGAGATGAAATTGGCCACCGACCCAGAGTCGAGGAGGGCGACCACGGTAACAGAAGTGCAAGCGGTAGTGAGTGTCCCATGGGTAGAGAGTGGTTTCATATGAGGAAGAAATGGGGAAAAGGGGGTCGTTCCCCGGGGGGTTGGCCAATTTTTTGGGCTTCTTAGAGCTGGTTCTGGGAGCTGGTTCTGGAGGGCGCGACTGGTCCTGGGATCTGTGGACACACGACTGCATACGAGTAGCGACACGGATGGAGAATTGGATCAGCCTCTCCAGCCCGATCGCGTCCTTGTGGGCAGCGAGATGCAACCTCACCTGTGAGGGTTAATCCCTGACAGTAGGCGGCGAGAAGAGCTTGCTCATTCCAGCCACTCTTGGCGGCCAGCGTCCTGAACTGGATGGCGTACTCGGTGACCATTAGTTTACCTTGTTGGAGCTTACAGAGCTCCTCTCCGACCGACGAGTCACAGGAGGGCTTCCCGAACACCTCCTTGAAGTGTTCTACGAACCCGGCATAAGACTGCGTCACGGGGGAGTCCTGGGACCACAGGGATTCGGCCCAGAGAAGAGCCTGGCCACGTAGCTGGGTGATGACGAACGCCACCTTCGACCGCTCGGTAGGATACAGGTGTGGTTGCATCTCCAGGACCAGGGAGCATTGCAGTAGAAACCCGTTGCAATCCTCCACCGAGCCAAAAGTAGGGCGCCGGTTGGGCCATGGGACTGGAACACAGCGGCGCCGAAGAAGCGGTGACGGTGTCAGCGGAAGTGATGGTGGGGGGTGTAGGATCAGGCGCCTGCCGCAATGCCGCGACCAGGTCTTGGAGTGGATCTGGTGGATTGCTGCTTGGATCCATACTGTAGTGGTCCAATCTTCTGTTACGGGACAGAAGGCACAGAGACAGAGATAAACAGATCGGGTGTTTTATTTGGACCAGGTAGCAGAAGGCAACTGTAAGATGTGATGGGCGTAAATGGAGAGGTAGAGAGAGATACTGCCCTGCGAGGAATGCTGTGGATGATCCGGGAGAGATGACGGGAACAGGGGGCGGATCTGGAGCAGGGAGACGAGCGCTCGCGCGCGCACACACATACACACAGGGAAACACGGGAAGCGGAGAAAAAACACAGACGAGCATCAGATAGCGGTGATATGTGAATGAGTCCTTCAGTCTGAAACGAGATCGGACGGTGAGTGGTGTGTGTGTGCGTCCTTTTATGGCTGAGGTGATTGGGAAGGAGATCGCGTGCAGGTGTGTGTGATTAGTACTCGGGAGAGTGAGTGCGCTGTGATTGGTTGTCGTTGGAGCCTGGCGTGTCTGTGACAAATAATCCACGGCAGAGGTGTGTACTGCAATATGGTCTGATGTCATGCACTGTTGATTTTATTTTTCTACAAAAGCTTTTTTTTCTCTCTTATACAATAACGATTTTCCAATAATTATGAATAAATTATTTATTTATTCATAATTTATTTAATTATTTAAATAAATTAAAACTACTTGTCACTCACACAATCCTATACACAGTATGACATGCAGTGACTCTATCTATCTATCTATCTATCTATCTATCTATCTATCTATCTATCTATCTATGCTTCCTTTCCTACGAATTGTGTCCAGTCGACACCAAATTTGGGAAACATCATCTACAGAACTAATTTTTGATTCCTCTAAACAGTTTGGCCCTAATCCATAATGACCAACAAATCTTATATCAAAGTTGCCAAACAGGAAGTGAGGCGGTATGTCCTGCTGATCAAAAGTGACAGTAACATGCTAAAAATCTTCCATCTAAGTGCCATTACTGCTCCTGCTCCTCTAAATTTTATCTAATCTTCAAAAGATTTGGCTCACATCATCGTAAACATCAAAGTAGTAACTGACCACGCCACAGGTCACAGCAGGAAGGTCAGCTACAGCAGAAATGCCACCCTGGTGCTCATTTGTTCATCCAGACCTTACCTCCGAGAGTCAGAGAAGTGATCATGAATAAAAAGTACAAATCTCTATAGCTCTGCACTGCAGTGATTGCTTAGGCAGGAATGTGTGCGTCTGTGAATGCACAGCTCATCGAGTCTGGGTGCTTGGCCCCCGAAAATGCTGGTTACAGCTTTAATTTGTGTTGCTCTTATTCAGTGGGTTGTGTGAATGCAGCTGTTAGTGTTGTTTTGTGTTTGAGGTTAAGAAAGCGAGCACTTATCATTAACACATTCTCTTATCAAGCAGAAAAATAATAATAATAATAAAAAAAAACAGCAACATGAAAACGTTTGCTGCTGCTGGAACACTGATGTGTAAAATTATCATCGTTCTTATGAAGGGGGTGTGTGTGTGTGTGTGAAAAGGGGGGAGAGAGAGAGAGAGAGAGGGGACAAGAGAGAGAGATTGAAATTGATTAAAAGCAGAAATGTGCAAAGAGTTCATTCAGTCTGCGGTGAAATCATTGCCCTGACCTTGAGATTAAAAGTTAATGCTGTGGACAGAGATGAAATTTAAACGCCTTTTACTTCATCATTACAGTGTCACTTTATATCATGAAATAAATCTCTGTCCAGCTTCTCTGCAGATTACTGACAAGGTCGACTCTGTGACCGAGGGACCGTGTTACCCTCACCTGTTCAAACAATCATAATCATTTTTTCAGCACTGAGTGTAAGAAAATGCTTAATGAATTGAATGAAAGTGTTAATGTGTTCATTTTAGTTACAAGTCTAATCAGTCTAATGAATCTAATGAGTCTAATGTGTTAGTCTCCGTCTAATGTGTTAGTCTCCATCTAATGTGTTAGTCTCAGTCTAATGTCTAATGAGTCTAATGTGTTAGTCTCAGTCTATGTGTTAGTCTCAGTCTAATGTGTTAATATCAGTCCAACGTCTAATGAGTCTAATGTGTTACTCAGTCTGATGTCTAATGAATCTAATGTGTTACTCAGTCTGATGTCTAATGAATCTAATGTGTTACTCAGTCTGATGTCTAATGAATCTAATGTGTTAGTCTCAGTCTAATGTGTTCATTTCAGTCTGATGTCTAATTTTGAACAAGTGAATAACACGTTTAATGGCTTAGTCTCAGTCTAATGTCTAGTCAGTCTAATGAGTAATGTGTTTGTAAACTAATGAGTAAAGTGTCAGGCTGATGTTTAATGTTTAACAAGTCTAATGTCTAGTCAGTCTAATGAGTCTAATATGTCTGATGTCTAATGATTTATGTGTGTAATGTGTTAGTCTCAGTCTAATGTGTTAATCTCAGTCTAATGTCCAATGAGTCTAATGTGTTTGTCTCAGTCTGATGTCTAATCAGGCTAATGTTAGTCAGGCTAATGTGTCAATCTCAGTCTGATGTCTAATTTTAAACAAGTGAATAATGAGTTTAATATCTTAGTCTCAGTCTAATGTCTAGTCAGTCTAATGAGTTTAATGTGTCTGATGTCTAATGTCTTATGCGTGTAATGTTAGTCTCAGTCTAATGTGCTAATCCCAGTCTAATGTGTTAGTCTCAGGCTGATGTTTAATGTCAAACAAGTCTAATGTGTTAGTCTTAGTCTAATGAGTCTAATGTGCTGATCTCAGTCTAATGTCCAATCAGTCTATTGTGTTAATCTTTATATTATAGTTTCTTTTCTGACAGGATACATTTCATAGGATACATTACTTATTATCTATCTATCTATCTATCTATCTATCTATCTATCTATCTATCTATCTATCTTATAGATGTTATGTTACTGTCACACAAACATCCGTGTTTATTATCTCCATTACATTTATAAGCAGGATGTAATAGATGCTATAGCTGTGTTTATAAAGATGCTGTAGCTGTGTTTATGTACTTTTCCATGCGATGTGATCATTCCAGTGTTACGTAACGCACTCCCAAGGATTATAAAAAGCCAGTACATTTCCATCTGTTTCGCTTGTGCCTCCAGGTTGCACCCTTTGCCAACCGAGCCCTCTGTCACTGTGTGGCAGACTCGAGACTGGGGGAGTAATTTAAGTGGGCGGAGCCGGGCACTCAGAGCTGGCCAGTGACCCCAGGAAGTGAAGGAGACGGCTCAGGAGAGGGAGGGAGTGACTGGGAGGACGCGCCATCTGGCTCTGTGTCACTCTCATAACACTCCCTCCATCTTAATCATGTTCCCGTCTCTCACCGTTCCCAGACTGTGGGAGAGAGGGTTCTGGCATCGCCCAGGCTGATGAGATGGTGGTCTGATAATGAGGAGAACTAACTGCTTGGTGAGTGGGCCAATACTATCGCATTTGGGTGGAATTTGATCTCATCTGGTGCTAATAGTCCTCCTGGCTGTGCCAGAGTATCTCTCACACTGACCACTGAGTCACTTTGTATGGATCTGATGCACTTTTTGAAATATTTTAAGGTTTATTTTTATAAATTTGACATGTTTACTGTTATAGATGAACTGAATTGGGCGGCTTTTCAAATCATAATAAACTAACTGACAAAAATACAAATAGCGGAAGTTATAGAGGTTGATGCCTGAAGCAACAGTTTCTTCATAGTTAACTTCCTGTACACCACAACGCTGCTGAATTCTGGATGGTCAGAAGATACTGATTCATTTTCTAGAACAGCAGCTCAGACAGTAGGCTCATATATGACACACTCATTGGAATATGATATCAATACAACATTAATCTTCAACAAGGAAAGTTTATTTAAAGTTTATGGAAAGAGTCTCTAGCATCAATGCTTAGTAGTAACAGTCCAGACATTTTACACCTCTCCATACTCTTTTGAGTATCTTGGTAACATGACGAGATATACATTTAAAAAATACTTTTAAATTACTTGAGTAATTGAATTGAAATTGAATTCACGTGATTGAATTGAGTAACATTAACACAACTAGTTTTAGTTTTTTTAATTCAGTTTATTTTCACAGGTGATTCTGACACTTGATTTATTTATTGTCATGGGATTCTCATATGATTCATTTATATTCAAATGATTCTGACACATGATTGCCATGTACCGGTGGTAGCAGGCGAGAGGGAGCAGACACATACGCAGGGATAGCCATAGAACAGGGGTTTATTCAAAATAGGAACACTCATACACAGGAACACGGTGGAGAAAACCAAACACACAATAAAGACTCACAATAACGACGAGGACTAGCCACAAACACAGGCACGACAACCAATAAAAATAGGGGTAATAATCAAAGGAACACAAGGGACAGGTGAACAGAGGCGGGAACAGGCGGGGCTAAAATGTCAACACAAAACACACATGGCACAGAGAAACAAAACCCCTGCTTTGTATTTTTGTATGTGATTGACACACGATTCATTTTTTTTGTATGTGATTCTGACACATGATTCATTTATTTTCGAATGTGATTCTGACACATGATTCATTTCTTTTCACTTGATTCTGACACATGATTCATTTATTTTCGAATGTGATTCTGACACATGATTCTGACACATGATTCAAATCTTAACAAATTTAGAAGAAGTCTTCAGTGTCTATTTTGTAAAAAGCCCTTAAATAAATGTTACTTTAAAAATTACTTTGAGATATTTTGATGTGCACTGAAAAAGACATGTGATGCTATTGTTTGGTTTTTTTGTTTGTCACTTTGCTTTTAATTTAGTAGAGCGTATTTGACCTGCTAATAGTGATAAAATAATGATGTATTAACATTAATATATAATGCACTAGCATTTATAATGAAAAGTTAAAAAGCTAGATAAGTTTAAAACATCATTAAGTGACAGGAACTAGATCAGTCTCTCTCTCTCTCTCTCTCTCTCTCTCTCTCTCTCTCTCTCTCTCTCTCTCTCGTTTAACAGCTTCAGTGTCTGGTGTCTTCACAGTGACGGGTGTGGGGTAATTGTCCAGAGTAAATGCTCAGGGATTATCGCTCTGTTCCAAATGCCCCTTTGATTGATTTTCATGGTCCGTGATGGCTTTATGTTCAGCCACTCCAAATCCGGGAGCCATTTAAATGTAATATAAAAAGCATTAGCTACATAAAGTGATTACATATCATATTTTTTTAATAGATCGCATTACTTTAATATTGATAGGTGACCTTTCAATACTCTTAATAATCCCTGGGGTATTTTTGATGACTGCATGGGATTTCAATAGTGCTGCCAAGAATTTTTGACTCTGATTAGTCAGATTTATTTTCTAGATCTGCAGCTGTGATAGTAGTGAAGCTTCAATTCACAAGGGTTATGTTTATCCCCTCGTTCTAATATTTTGTCGTTTCTATTGTAACAGCTCATTCACAAAGATGTGTACAGTAGATGCTCCACATAAACATGTGTAATTGTTGCTGTGGTTAAGTTTTCTGTTTATTTAACATTAATGGAAGGAGTCTCCAGTGTCAGAACTCATATTCTGACATGAATCTTTTTATATTCAATTTATATTCACATCTGATTCTGACACATGATTCATTTATATATGTGTGATTCAGACACATGATTCATTTATATTCACATCTGATTCTGAGACATGATTCATTCTATCTTCAGGAGTCTTACCTTCTGACATCTATTTCCTTGTTGATAATTCTATGATAAATTTTTTTTTTTCTTCATATGATTCTTAAACATGCTTCAATTATTTTTGCACATGATTCCTTTATATTTATGTCTGATCCTGACACATGATTCATTTATATTCATGTGTGATTCTGACAAATGATTCATTTGTTTTCACATGTGATTCAGACAAACAACTTTTCCGACATCTACAGGAGTTTAATCTTCTGACATCTATCTTCTTGTTGATCATTTTTATGTGATTCTCACGAGTCATTTATTTTCATATGCTTATCAAACTTGCTTCATTTATATTTACCTGGGAGTCTGACACATGATTTATTTTTCACATGTGATTCAGACATGTGATTCATTTATATTCACCTGTGATTCTGATACATGATCCATTTATTTTCCCATGATTTTGACACATGATTCATTTATATTCATGTGTGATTCTGACGCGATTCATTTGTATTCACCTGTGATTTATGATACATGATTCATTTGTTTTCACATGTGATTCCGACAAATTGTAACAAATTTGCAAGGAGCCTGTAATTTTTCCGACATCTTCAGGAGTCTAAGCTTCTGACATCTATCTTCTTGTTGATAATTTCTTTATTTTCCGTGTGATTCTCACGATTCATTTATTTTCACATGATTCTTAAACATGCTTCATTTATTTTCGCACATGATTCATTTTTATTCAGCTGTGAATCTGACACCTGATTCAGACATGTGATTCATTTATTTTCACATGATTCTGACGTATGATTTAAACTTTAACAAATCTGTAACTTTTCCAACATCTTCAGGAGTTTAATCTCATGACATCTGTCTTCTTGTTGATAATTCATTTAGCGTGAATGCTAGCAGAATAGTGCTTTTTTTTTGTTAGTGCCATTTTGGGAATCATTTTAATGGATTTATGCATATTATACAGTATAATCCAGTCAGAAAAATCAGACACTCTGGAGAACCGGAGAGAAGTGTGCATTGAAACGACTCTAAAATGCACCACTAAATGGTGTGTTAGAAAGCAGATTGGGATTTTCTCTCCTCGCCTTGTGCTGAAGGTCAGCGTAGTACATCAGGCCATTTGGCATTTACACTGATGATATGCTCTGACCTTCTCACTCATTTTATAGCACAATGTTTTTAATCCCAAGGTGCAAAGTATGGAATATTCCTGTACTTTTGCTGCTGGTGCATCTGCTTCTGGAAGTTTCCGTGTTATGGAGATTTTCCCTGAGCTGGGTTCACATAGATCCACGTTTTATTATGAGAGAATCAGACAGGAAACATGATGGAATGATATCCGTCTGGAAAAAGAAAGTGTCTGGTATTCACCACCCTGTATCTCTCCCCCCACCCTGTCTCTCTCCCCCCCAACCCTGTCTCTCTCCCCCCCAACCCTGTCTCTCTCTCCCCCAACCCTGTCTCTCTCCCCCCACCCTGTCTCTCTCCCCCCACCCTGTCTCTCTCCCCCAACCCTGTCTCTCTCTCCCCCCACCCTGTCTCTCTCCCCCCATCCTGTCTCTCTCCCCCCACCCTGTCTATCCCCCCCCACCCTGTCTCTCTCCCCCCCCCACCCTGTCTCCCCCCCCACCCTGTCTCTCTCCCCACCCTGTCTCTCTCCCCCCCCCCCCACCCTGTCTCTCCCCCCCCCCCCCCACCCTGTCTCTCTCTCCCCCCCACCCCCTGTCTCATTTTTCGATGAAAATACATCGAAAGTATGTACAGTTCCATAGCTCACTGTATAATATATATTATATATATATATATATATATATATATATATATATATATAGATAGATATATAGATAGATATATAGATACATAGATATATAGATATATAGATAGCACGCAGATGTGTTTGTGAAACTCAGTGTAGCTGAACACAAATTCAAGTTTAATGGAAGTGCAAATGAGCTGTGAACAAAACGTGTATGAGGCAGTAATAAAAAATCGTGATGCTTTGTTTCCTCTGCTTTTTAAGCAAAGAAATTTCCTCTCCGGGCCTTTTTGTGTGAACCTCAGCATATCTGCTGAAGAGGTTCCCTGTGGAGGTTTATGGAGTGAAACTGATGAACAAAAAGTCATCCATTGTGTAGACTGGATATGACACGTATCTATGTTTTACAGCAGAAATGGTATTTCATCCTGTTCTGATAGCCTGTGATTAGATGAGTGATCAGTGATCGGTGATTTTATTGATTTCTGAAGCTGTTTGAGAGTTTTGAAACATTATTTTTTCGGTGATTAGATTTCCAACAAACATTACCTTTGCTTTTGTATCAGATGCAGAGATAGTGGTGTATGAAAGGTGTCTTAGAAAAGGCCACGTCTTACAGAGAAGTAGGACTCGGGAGAATCTAATCCATCTTGTTACTAATTTCTAGGCTTCAAATTCCCAACTAAAAGAGGTTTTTTGCAACTAAAGAGATATTTATTAATAAGAATTTCCTATAAACTGCACAACAAATTTTGAGAAAAAAATTTGAGAAAGTCACTGAATGGGTTCTGAGTTTCATACGCATAAGCATGCACATATATTATAACCTGGTGTATGCTGCAAAACTAGTTAAAATATCTCAAATCTCATCACTCTCATCCATTATTGGTCAGAAGCCTCCACTGGAACAAAAATCAGACCCAAATGCAGGGATGAAATAACAAGCTGGGGATTTCTTAAGAAAATAACAAAACTGCAGATAGATGGAAACACTAGAGAAAACTAGGTGACTTAAAGACAAAATACAGAGAACAAGAAAAAAAACAGCAGAAAACAGGAGACAAAACCAGGTAAGAGGAGACAAGGACTCAGCAACAACAAACACAAAACAGCAGGTATACGCTATATAGCCAAAAGTTTTGGGACATCCCTCCAAATCCAAACGAATTCAAGTGTTTGTTTTTCAGTGGTTGGGCTCGGATCCAGTGAAAGGAACTCTTAATGCTTCAGCATACCAAGACATTTTGGACAATTTCATGCTCCTGACCTTGTGGGAACAGTTTGGGGATGACCCCTTCCTGTTCCAACATGACTGCGCACCAGTGCACAAAGCAAGGTCCATAAAAACATGGATGAGAGAGTCTGGTGTGGAGGATCTTGACTGGCCTGCACAGAGTCCTGACCTCAACCCCATAGAACACCTTTGGGATGAATTAGAGCACAGACTGCGAACCAGACCTTCTCGTCCAACATCAGTGCCTGACCTCACAAATGCGCTTCTAGCGGAACGGTCAGAAATTCCCATAAACACACTCCTAAACCTTGTAGAAAGCCTTCCCAGAAGAGTTGAAGCTGTTATAGCTGCAAAGGACGGGACAACTCCATATTACATTCATGTGCATGTAAAGGCAGACGTCCCAAATCCTTTGGCAATATAGTGTATGTAGGGGAGGTAATTAGACACACATAAGGAGCAAGTGTGCAGAGACAGGATAAAGATCCGGTGGGGAAAACACACAGGAGAACACAGAACATAAACAAAATTACATGGCCCAGGGCAGAACATAAACAAACCTTCCATCTGGTTTTCTGGCAGGGAACGGACCAAGCCATCCATGACACTATTTCTTATTAGGAAGTGACAATAAACCAAATCTACAATTATTAAACCTATTTTTAGATAAATCTGACAATTCCTAAGCTTTATATAACTTTAAATTTATAGGATTTGGCTGGTGTCCTTACTCAGAGAGACCTTTATCTCATTTTTTTTTAAAATACAACTGAGGTTTAAAGGCCTTGCTCGAGGGCCCAGCAGTGGCATCTTGCTGGTTCTGGGATTTAAGCGCACAACCTTCTGATCAATAATCCAACATCTTAACCACCAAGCTATCAATTTCTAATTCTAAGATAATTTTGCTTCTGTCTATTAATTAATTCTAAAAATGAGCAAAATAATTTGGTGATAGAAGAAGAACTTAACAGTGAAATATAATGCCTAAACTGTCGGAGGCATACAACATAAAAAATATTAGATAAATGTGACTAGATCCAAATATGTCACATATTTGTATCTATATTTTCACATCATCATGTGAAAAATCATGTGAAAATAAGGGAGTCATATGAATAAAAAGAATCATGTGAAAATCTAGAAGAACCAGAACCACATCCATCACTCATATCTATAAACATTATGCAATAATTGAATCATGTGAAAAAATTGTTTGGTAATCAATGAATCACGTTCATTCATTGTCTACTGCTTATCCGATCTATTCTCAGGTCACAGGGAGCCTGTGCCTATCTCAGGCATCATTGGGACACACATTTAGAGATGCCAATCAACCTACAATGCATGGAGAGGAAACCCCCAAAGCACAGGGAGAACATGCAAACTCCACACACACAGTGTAGGCGGGAATCGAACCCCCAACCCTGGAGGTGTAAGGCAAACGTGCTAACCACCAAGCCACCGTCCCCCTCAAGATGATTCATATGTAAAAGAATCAAATGTGCCAAATAAATAAATCATATATAAAATATTTAAATAGGTAAATAAATTAAACCTGTGAAAATGAATCACATGAAAATAAATGAATCATTTAAAAACAAATCATATGTGAAAATAAATCAGTCATATGAATAAAAAGAATCACATGAAGATCAAGAAAAACCAACCAACCACCACATCCATCACTCATATCTATAGACACACTGTAAAATAAATGAATCATGTGGAAAAAAGAATCATGTGAGAATCAATGAATCATGAAATATTACTCATATCGCTGCATCACTCATTTCCACACACACTGCTCCAGAACATGTGGACCCTGAAGAACCGCAACAGGTACCACCTGAAGACCCACCACTAGTTGCCCCTGTGGAGAACACTCAACTCGAGTGACCACTGATGATGATGAAGAAGATGATTGTGGCAGGAAAATCACTAAAATCTACAGGAAGTCAGATATACAACACCATAGATGGGCTTCACTTTAAAAGCTCACATTGACTTCCCTCCAGGACGCTGGTCATCAAATCCGATCATCTCTCAAGTCAGCACGGTGAGAAATCCAATCAATCAAACAAAAGGTCCTCCATGACAGAGCGTATTCTCTCCACTTTCTCCTGTGATGCAGAATTGATGTCTTTAATAGAAAAAAGAAAAAAACATGGAGTCATATGAAAAATATTAACAGGACCTGGCACACTGGAGTTCCTGGGCTGTAAAATAAGGAATCGTGTGTGAAAGAAGTGAATCATGTGAAAAAGAAAAAAAATTGTGAAAAAAAAATTACATCTGAAAAAATGTAACAAATAAATGAATTATTATAAATGAATCCTGTGTAAGAAACATTACATAGGATAATTAATGAACTGTGTGTAAATAATCAGATATGAAAATAAATTAAACCTGTGAAAATAAATGAATCAAGTGAGAATCAATGAATCATATGAAGATGAATCACATGTGAAAATAAATGATTTATGTGTAAAAAAGTCGCAATTAAGAAATGAATCATTCACGTATAAAAGAATCAAACGTGCCAAAATAAACAATCATGTATAAAATAATGAAATACGGAAATACCGGTAAAAATGAATCACATGTGAGAATCAATGAATCATATGAAAATGAATCAAATCTGAAAATTAATGATTTATGTGTAAAAAAAAAAAGTTGAATTAAGAAATGAATGATTCATATGTAAAAGAATCAAATGTGCCAAATAAATAATCGTGTATAAATGAATCACATATGAAAATAAATTAAACCTGTGAAAATTAAATAAATTAAAATCAATAAATCATGTAAAAAATATTCTTATGTAGAAGACTGTAGAAAAGTGTATAACAATGAATCATGAATAAAATAATCAAATATGAATAAATAAGAAAACAAGTCACATGTAAAGATAAATAAACTTTATGTAACAGAACCACATATAAAAATAAATAAAGAAATGTGAAAAAAAAAATATTTAATGGAGAATGTGTAAAATAAGCATATGTAATAAATAAATAAATAAATAAATAAATAGATAAATAAATAAATAAATAAATAATTGTGTGATAATATATATACATAATTAGCATTAGGAAACAGTTAGCTTGTGTGCATCACAGGAAGTGACATGTACACACGTATGACCATTAGTGCTGCTGCTTGCAGACTGAATTTAAACTTCTCCGTGTAGACCTGAGCACCAGGCCAGGATTTAGAAACGCTCCTCTGTGTCAAGAATGACAAAACCCTAGTTCTGGAAAGCTGCCATGCTGCAGAGTTCAGGCTCCTGAATATAAAACACATCTGATCTATGTGCTATTAGATACCCACTGATGTGTGATATTCCCTTCTTGCTGTAACACACTGGACTCATCTTCACTGAATCTCATTGTGCTTCATCATCTTCAGGACCTAAACCAGGTGTGTTAGAGTGCGTTCCTACTCTTTCAGTGATTGGTCAGAAAACCAGTGAGGTGGAAAAGGCATGCAATGAACTATTATAGAATTATAGAACTAATTTAAAACATTGTGTTCAGTGTTTTCTGTTCTTCAGTCCAAATCTCCAGGTATTGCTGCAGCTCTACAGCTCAGTCCTTTGGCTCAGTTCAGCAGCTCATATCTCCAAAAAATACAATTCAAAACACACAGCTGTTACATCACCCACAGTTCCCCCTCCGGTCCACCAGAGGGAACCCTCACCCGAATATTAGAACTTCCGGTTTACGAAGGTTTACTTCCGGGTTTCACTTCTGCATCTACGGACATTTAAACAGTGTGCATGCCGCGAATCAATGTGAAGTATTTTTTATTTCTTTCTCTGCCATTGTGTATGACCGTTTGCTCTGTTTTTTGGATTAATTGCCTTTTGTCTTTGCTCTTACTGAATTTGGTTGCTATGCTGACTGTGTTTCACTATGTATGACCTTTATTGCTCTCGTCTTAGCCCTCGTTGGATTCGTTAGCCACGCGGACTGTGTTTTCTGGTTCTTTGGACTTGTTGCCTGTTCTGTCGACCTGCTTTCTGCCTTGTGGATTTATTAAAGTTGCTATCTGAAACCGCAGATGGATCCAACCAATCCCTCGTTACAACAGCATGTTTGATTCCATTCTTGCAGTGAGTCGATTCTGATTTGAATCACTTTCTCACTTCTTTTTCAGAATTCACTCTGTAGCAAGCCAAGACCACCTCATTCACAATTCATCGTTTTGGTCCAGACCCGAGCCTAAAAAGCACACAAGGAGGAAAACGCACCACAAAGTGGTGGGGTGAATCAAAGACGAGTGAAACAACCATGTAAGACCCAGGAATGTTAATGGTCCGTGTGGGTTTCATCCAGGTTTTTCTCAAAAATATACTGCCTACTCTGTAGGGCTTTAAACACTATGCTTAATCCCAAGTTCATCATTCTAATCCTCATTTTTACCCCCAGTGTAGAGGAGCGTTTCTCTACATATGCAATGTTGAAGCAGGGTTATGAAGCACAATTGTTTCTCCGGGGTTGTGAAACTCTGCATCGTTTCACTCTCTCCCCCAGAGTGAAACGATGCACTGTTAGAATGTTACTGCTGGTTGCTTAGCAACAGAATCAGAAACTGAGCAGTGCGTGAAAACCACATATCAGGTAAAAACCAGGACGTATCGACACGTAAAAATGGCTCGGTAGATAGAGTCAGGCGGCAAAACACTAAAAATCACAGAAGTGCACACCGTAGCGCTAGGGAAATATGCCTGCCTCCACCATGTGTGTGTGGAGTTTGCATGTTCTCCCTGTGCCTTGGGGGTTTCATCTGGGTACTCCGGTTTCCTCCCCCGGTCCAAAGACATGCATTGTAGGTTGATTGGCATCTCTAAATTGCCCGTAGTGTGTGATTGTGTGAGTGAATGAGAGTGTGTGTGTGTGCCCTGTGATGGGTTGACACTCCATCCAGGGTGTATCCTGCCTTGATGCTCGATGACACCTGAGATAGGCACAGGCTCCCCGTGACCCGAGTATAGATCAGATAAGCGGTAGACAATGAATGAATGAATGAATGAAAAGCTCTATTCCTGGGATAGACTCCAGTTTCCGCTCCACTCGTAGAATGACTATTGTGGTTTATAAAAAAGTCTGGGAACTATGACGAATAAAAACGATGCTAATGCAGCTCAAACTTTCCTCCACAGTGAATATTATTTTGTGCACCGCCTCCTCACACAGACACACACACACACACACACACACACACACACACAAAAGCACAACTGTCTAACTGACCTCCACGGCTCACAGCGTGCACAAAAATAAGAGTTTAATTGTGTTCATGACTCATTCTCACATCCTCTTCAGGCGTCACCCAGAGGTCGCTCGAAATATCATTTTAAAAGGTGCATATGGCAGATCGCGCCAACATTATGGACGAGAAGCTTGTGAAATCTGTTGCGTAAGATCCGAGCGCGCGGCGAGAAAAGCGATTAACACTAAACACCATCACGTGTGCCTCGACATTTCACAATTATATTTAGAACCTAGCCACACTGGAGTCTCTGGTCATGTCTCACAGCTCAGGTTTTATTCTCTTGGGATGCTGCGTGTTTGCTCTGGTGCTGTGGAGTGATGTAGTCATGTGGAGAACATGGGGTCCCTGGTGCAAGCAGACGATCAGAACAAACTCACCACGTGATCCTTTCTGCTTCTCTACCATTTAATAGCTTTCAAACCTCATTAAAGCAGTTTGCTGTGTTTCATTTTTTCATGTATATATATTTCATTAAGATTCAGCCTCCTCTTCATTTTTACCTAAAGAGAGCGATGCAGCGGCACTTTACTCCTCCAGTCTGTCCACCTATCTCATTTCCTCATCAGCTTCCAAGAATTTATGCTAAATCGCTATCAACACCATCATCTTGCAGATCGCTAGGTAGCTAAATGTACTGTGTAGCACAAGTACATCATGTTCCTGGTACTTTGAGTCCAGCATTTTCATAATGTCTACTCTGCAAATTCTCTTTATTGGTTTTGTGGGCCAAAATGAGTTTTAAAAAATTCTGGTTTGTTAAAAATTTACACATAGCCATGGCATCAAGCTAAGAGAGAGCTGAAAATGTCAAAACGGTGACTAAAGCTCAGCCACCGCAGCAAGTCAGCCACAACAGACACACACTAACTCCTGTAGGTTGCTTTTACTTTTGTCTTCATTCGAATGGCTTGTTTTAATTTACGGATCTGTTTTGGATTTTTTTTAATTGATTAAAAGTGAAATGATCGTTTCACAAAATATTTAGTAAATCTGTGTGTCACTGAAAATAAATCTAAAAGAGCTTAAATTTGATCATTGGAGTTAAATTACAGAAATTTACACAAAGGAGTGAAATGCTTAATGTTTTTATGTCTGTGTCATAAAAAATAGAATCAATAAGAAGTTCGGAAAAGCAAGTAAAATGAAGAATAAAAAATATTCTAGTGATTGATTTGCAAAATCATAACAAAATAAGTACAATAAATATAATAAAATCAAATAAAGAATACAAATATACTAACAATAGAATTACAAAAAATATACTTTCAAATTATTTATATACTTTAAAAATTATTATTACAAAATAAATAAATAAATAAAAAAATAATAAAAATATACAATAACAAAATTAGAACAAATTAAATTAAATGTACTAAAATGTTGAAAATAGAAGAAAGTATATGCAAATAAATATTAAAATGTATATATAAATGCAGATCTTATGAATAAAATGCAGATATGCCGAAATGTGCAATATGTGCTGTGCAAAAGTATATTTTTTTATTTTAAAATGAACATATTTATGTGTTTTATGATGACTTCAAGCCTAATTCAGTTCACTCTATCCAGTTAAGGTGAGCTCCAGTAATGGAGCTGTTTTGATTCTTCGTTCCAGTCGAAGTAGCTGCCAAAGTGCTAATAGAAACGTTCAGATCACTGAGGCTCGACTTGTGTCACAGGCTTCTGCCTAAATCAATTTCTCACTGTGAATTATTTAACACCAAGCGAAGGAATTCCAGTGTTTATACGGCTTCTCCTGGACCGAATTAGCTAAATGGTTCTATCACTGATTGCTAATCAAATACGTCTGAATGCTCTGAGGGCTGTAATGAGCGATCCTGTGTGAAGAAACAACCAAGGAATCTGATGGGACTGAATCTGAGAAATGTGAAATATCTATATTTTATCCAGATGGAAGAAGATCTCTGAAGGATTGGGAGAAAAAAACAGTCTTGTCAGGTTTCCCCTTGATATATTTAAAGCAGTGTCAGAATTGAGGATAATCATGGTCCTGCTCGTTCCCGTCAGTGTGTTTAGTATTCCCGGTGTGTGAAACCATTCCAGCTCAGTGCTCAGAGTTATTATACTGATTTAGCAAACAGGACTGATCCCTGATCATGTCTGCATTTTCAGTTTATTTTAAAACAACTGTTACTTAACAGGGGGGCACAGTGGCTTAGTGGTTAGCACGTGTGCCTCCAGGGTTGGGGGTTCGATTCCCGCCTCCGCCATGTGTGTGGAGTTTGCATGTTCTCCCCGTGCCTCGGGGGTTTCCTCCGGTACTCCGGTTTCCTCCCCCAGTCCAAAGACATGTGTGGTAGGTTGATTGGCATCTCTAAATTGTCCATAGTGTGTGATTGTGTGAGTGAATGAGAGTGTGTGTGTGTGCCCTGCGATGGGTTGGCACTCCGTCCAGGGTGTATCCTGCCTTGATGCCCAATGACGCCTGAGATAGGCACAGGCTCCCCGTGACCCGAGAATAGTTCGGATAAGCGGTAGACAATGAATGAATGAATGTTACTTAACATAAGGAATAAAATCGATTCAACTCATCTGTATAGCACTTTTCACAATGGAAATTGTCTCAAAGCAGCTCTACAGAAGTATAGAAACAATTATAAAGTTTCAATTTAAGTTGCTATTTTATCCCTAATGAGCAAGCCTGAGGTGATGGTGGTGAGGAAAAACTCCCTGAGATGATATGAGGGAGAAACCTTGAGAGGAACCAGGCTCAGAAGGGAACCTCATCCTCATTTGGATGACACTGGACAGTAAATAATATAAATGTAAACAATGTGCTTTCTTCAACAGCAACCGAAAGCTCTTGAGGAACTAATAGGTCAGTGTAGTTTCTGGGGTCATTACAGACTTAGCACTATTTCCTTCCTGTCGCAAGCTGACTGATGCAATGGCAGTTCAGAGACGGCAGTCGCCTGGGTCACAGGCTGTCCATGCAGATCTATCCCCAGCAGCAGTGAGCACCACCAAGTGACGAGACTCCAACCAGGGGTAGAGTGTCTGGATGGATCAGGCCAGTCTGGAAAAAAGAAGAAAACACTGTTTTCATGCTGTTAGAGGAAAATAATACGTGATGGTCCGAGTTATTGTCACGCCCCTGAAATTGGTTCAATTATTTATTTATTTCTAACATAAACTTTTGTGTTCCTCATCTATAGTGATGATTAAAGAACTTTTTCTTCACTTTTTTCTCCATTTTCCTTTCCAGTTCCATTTAACGTCTGCAGAACGCTTATGAACAGCTTTACACAGATTTTATGTTGAAGACAGAAAAAAATCCAGTAAAGCCTTACAGAAGTGTAATATCCTCTGTCCTTATGGTGTCAGAAAGATTAAAGTTATAGCGTTATCTCTGTCTATTGAAAAGCACTGACACTGGAGACTCCTTGCATATATTTACATTTCTGGCATTTGGCAGAAACCCTTATCCTAAGCAACTTACATTTTTAACTGAGGGCCTTGCTTATTGGCCCAGCAGTGGCAGCTTGGTGGACCTGGGATTCAAGCTTACAACCTTCTGATCAGTAGTCCAACACCTTAACTACTAAGCTACCACATTTAGCTTCTTTAAATGGATTTGTTGTGCATTTACCTCTATGTCTATTCTGAGTCTTGGGTGATCTTTGTGTTTTTTATATATAATCTTCCTGTAGGGAAAGATCTCCATGGATCTACCAGTATCTCTATGGATCAGAGCAGAGTTCTGAGTCACCTCCTCAAAGCAGGAGTGAGCACTACACAGGATGAAGATGAAGATCCTGTGATGGTCACTGGGACTCACTCGCTTCATCCATGATCAAGAAGATCAGGAACGTCATGGATGTCAGGAATATTGATCATAAAGAAGGTGCTGGAAGTGTGCCACGGAGGATATGGTCATGTCATTCAGAGCAAGAAAAAATTGATGTACTCCAACAAACTTGCTTCCTGCATGGTCAACTCCATGATGAGGCTCTCATCCACTTATTTACCGTCATTTATTTGACAACGATGTCTTCCTTGTCTTCCTCCTCCCACTGCTTGACCTCTACTGAGACCTGCTGGCTTTATGTTGTTGTAGGTGGATCCCACTCATACCATTATAGACTATAGACACAAAACCCTGAACCATCTTCACTTCTAACACAAGCTGTCCAATGTTTAATCAGCCACACACAAGATCTATTACAATCACTAAATATAAAATACAAAGCCTTTATTTGTCACATATACAATATAGCACAGTGAAATTCTTCCTTCACGTCCCAAATTTGGAAGTTGGGGTCAGAGCATAGGGTCAGCCATGCTACAGCTTAGTGAGGGTTAAGGGCCTTGCTCAAGATCCCAGCAGTGGCAGCTTTAACCCCAATCCTCTAATCAACGACCCAGAGCCTTAACTGCTTGAGCCAGCACTGGCCATAAATAACATAGCACTACAAGATATGTGATGCGTTTCTTCTTGGCGCTACACATAAATACGGCACTGTCTGATTGGTTGTTGAGTTTTTGCAACTCTTCGGCCACCCCACCTGGCCATGTACTCCTCAACTGCCCACAACATCAGAAGTGCTGAATTGGTGCTGTCTGTTCAGCACCAGGGTGGCTGAGGAGTGGAGGTCAGTGGGACTCCACCAGTGGAGGCTTTGCCATCTAAACTGCTAGTTGAGAGAAACAGAAGAAACAGTCTAAAAGCTAGTTGAGAGAAACAGAAGAATCATGGAGCAAAAGCAGAAATTTTCTTTAAATCAAAACAAAAACAATTAGCTACATCCATCAAACCTGTCTCGTGGTTTGGCTAAAGGTTGCAATCAACGGATGCTTTCCTTAGCCTAACATCTTGAGAAGAATTTACAGTTATGGGGAATCCAGCCCTGACACTGATCTGTCAGGTAAACCATCTTCTCCGATGTTACATGTGAAGTTGTGTTGATTTTATTTCAGTGTGTATTGTATCCAAGCAATTAGAAAAAGTTTTAGGGTTTTGTGTATTGAAAAAATGACATATTAGTGCCAAAGTTACTGTAAAAAAAAAAAAAAAAACTGTATCAACACACTATATGTGCGTGTGTGTGTGTGTGTGTGTGTGTGTGTGTGTGTGTGTGTTTGCTCTATGCGCTTCCTAACTCCATCAATTCTTTGTTCTCTCACTTTTTGTTGCTTCTTTTTTCTCTCCTTTTTTGTTGCTTCGTCTCTCTATAGACTTCTTAGTTTGTTTGCTAATCTTTTTCACTCTTTTATTTTACCATGAAGAGGTCTTAAAAAAAAAAAAAACACTCTACTGAACCTCTCCGGATCTTTTATTAAAACAAGTGGTGGTCCTATTCCTGCTTTTTCGGCATGTGCATAGAGGGGATTCTTTGAGTTGAGTGGATTTCAAATTGTAATAATCCGAGTGCCTGGAGGGAGGAAATGAATTAGCGCAACGAGGGGCCGAGTGCACTTCAGAGTGTGTGGGAGAGGAATTCATCAGTCACCGTGTTAGCTTGGCTCTCGATGTTCTCGGAACGCTCGTATTTATTTTCAGAGCCAGGTTAAAGTTTTTTTTATTATTATTGGAATAGTAGTAAAGATGATTTAAGCTGATGTACACGTCCGGGGGACGTCCGCCTCGGTTATTCTTTCTTTCTCCGTATTATCCCTGTCATCCTTATTAAATGCCAATCTTCATCATGTTGAGGAAGTGAAGGGGCGGAGCCGTAAAGATAATGAGTTATGTGGAGATGGAGTGTTGTGAGTTTATAAATGTTGCATGAAAACGAGGCTCTGTGGAGAGTTACAGCTCAATTAAAAACAGCGATGTCATATGACGATCTGCTGTTTTATGGTTAGCAACAGGTTTACTCCGTCAGAACATCAGGAACCACAACCATGTGTGAAGAGAGAGTTCGAGCAATTTAGGAAGATGATGAGTTGTTCAAATACACACAAACACACACATGTATTTGATTATTTATATATCAGGGGAAAGTAGGAGCAGTGTGAAACCTCCAACTACATAAACCCAGGATAATGTTGTCTCAGAGTTTACACACACACACACACACACAAAAAACCCCAGGGAAATATCTCACGTGTGAAAAGTGCTACAATGTGCTTCACTAGCTTCCATGAGAACATTAAGTAATGTGAATTATTCAATGGTTTTTATTAAAAATTTACTTTCAAAGTGACTTCATCAGTTGAGATCATGGCAAAGAGGAAAAACAAAGAATGAGAGAATTAAAATACCTCTTCATCTTTTTGTTAATCTTCAGGAAATTTGGACGGCGCTCCAGCTTCCTGTTGAGCATACGACATGTAGAATGTTCCCAAATAAATAATAGAGGTGATGGTATTTTTACTCAAACTGCTTTTTGTTTCATTACTTTCAGTTAGTAGAGGATTTAATGAACTGGGTTTTAACAGAACTCTGGGTGTAAGGATTTCTCCATGGAGGACCGAGACGAGGCTCTTTCTGTTCTGTAGCTACCCCTGAGAGGAGCACTGGGGCAGTTAGGAAGCAGTGGGATCTTCAGCGGGCTTTAGTACCCGGGAGGATGAGCTCACCGCATAAACTTTTTCGTTACTGAGGAACATAGAGACACATACTGAGTGTAAACTCACAGATACGGTTGGTTTTATAAGGGATTTATCTGACAGCCAATCATCATCCAGGTGGCTGCAGCCAATCAGGCTTGAGTATCCTGCAGGAATCATGAGGGAGAACGAGCAGGTACAGGCAAAAAAAAATACAGCTGATACAAATCCACTCAGATTCTTTTTGTGGTATGTACACTGTATTGTTTTTTTCCTCTTTTGTTCTGTTTTGCTTTGTTTGGATATGTTCTGCTCTGCTCTGTTTTCGTTTTCCGTTTGTTTTTGTTTTTTTGCCTAGGGTTAGGGTTATCTGTTTTATTTTGCTTAGTTTTTGTTTAATTTTGTTTTATTTGTGTCCTGTTCTTTTTTGTATAGTTTTTGGTCTGTTCTGTTCTGTTCATTTTTTATATATTTCTTTCTGTTTTGTTTAGTTTTTGTCCGGTTCTGTTTGTGTAGTTTTTGGTCTGTTCTGTGCTGTTTTGTTCTATTTTGTTTTATTTTGTTTTTGCTTTGTGTAGTGTAGTGTAGTTTTCTGTTTTGTGTAGGGTTTTTTTTTTCTGCTTTTTGTTCTGTTTTATTTTGCTTAGTTTTTGTTTGTGTCCTGTTCTGTTTTGTGTAATTTTCAGTCTGTTCTGTTTTGCTTTATGTAGTTTTTGTCCTGTTTTGTTTTTTGTTTTTTTTGGGTTTTGGTCTTTTCTGTTCTGTTCTGTTCATTTTTTATATATGTTTTCTGTTTTGTTTGTGTCCTGTTCTGTTTTGTGTAGTTTTTGTTCTGCTCTGTTCTGTTCTGTTCTGTTCTAGTCTGTTTTGCTTTGTGTAGTTTTTGCCCTGTTCTGCTCTGTTCTGTTTTATTTTATTTAGGTTTTTTTTTTTGTTTGTTTGTTTGTTTAGTTGTGTAGTTTTTGGTCTGGTCTGTTCTGTTTTGTTCTATTTTGTTTTTGTTTTGTGTAGTGTAGTGTGGTTTTTGGTCTGTTCTGTTCTGTTCTTTTTTTATGTTTTCTGTTTTGTTTAGTTTTTGCCCTGTTCTGTTTTGTCTAGTTTTTGGTATGTTTTATTTTGTGTAGTTTTTCTTCTGATTTGTTTTGTTTAGTTTTTGTCTTGTTCTGTTTTGTTCCGTTCTGCTCTGTTTTATTTTGCTTATTTTTTGTTAAATTTTGTTTTGTTTGTGTCCTGTTCTGTTTTGTGTAGTTTTTGTTCTGCTCTGTTCTGCTCTGTTCTGTTCTGTTCTGTTTTGTTCTAGTCTGTTTTGCTTTGTGTAGTTTTTGCCCTGTTCTGTTTTGTGTAGTTTTTGTCCTGATCTGCTCTGTCCTGTTTTATTTTATTTAGGGTTTTTTTTTTGTTTGTTTGTTTTTGTCCTGTTCTGTTTTGTGTAGTTTTTGGTCTGTTCTGTTCTGTTTTGTTCTATTTTGTTTTTGTTTTGTGTAGTGTAGTGTGGTTTTTGGTCTGTTTTGTTCTGTTCTGTTCTTTTTTTATGTTTTCTGTTTTGTTTAGTTTTTGCCCTGTTCTGTTTTGTCTAGTTTTTGATATGTTTTATTGTGTGTAGTTTTTCTTCTGATTTGTTTTGTTTAGTTTTTGTCTTGTTCTGTTTTGTTCCGCTCTGCTCTGTTTTATTTTGCTTAGTTTTTGTTTAATTTTGTTTTGTTTGTGCCCTGTTCTGTTTTGTGTAGTTTTTGTTCTGCTCTGTTCTGTTCTGTTTTGTTCTAGTCTGTTTTGCTTTGTGTAGTTTTTGCCCTGTTCTGTTTTGTGTAGTTTTTGTCCTGATCTGCTCTGTTCTGTTTTATTTTATTTAGGTTTTTTTTGTTTGTTTGTTTTTGTTGTTTTTGTCCTGTTCTGTTTTGTGTAGTTTTTGGTCTGTTCTGTTCTGTTTTGTTCTATTTTGTTTTTGTTTTGTTTTGTGTAGTGTGGTTTTTGGTCTGTTCTGTTCTGTTCTGTTCTTTTTTGATGTTTTCTGTTTTGTTTAGTTTTTGGTCTGTTCTGTTTTGTTTTGTTTTGTTTTGTTTTGTTTTGTTTTGTTTTGTTTTGTTTTGTTTTGTTTTGTTTTGTTCTGTTTTGTTTTGTTCTGGCCTGCTCTATTATTTTCTGTCATTTTTCTCTTGCCTTGTTTGTTGGAGCTGGAAGGAAACAGGAAACTTGTGGTCAGTGAGATTCAAGAAAAATTGTCATATAGTCATATTATGTCATTATGTTATGTCATCAAATTATGTCACATAAAATACAAAACATGATTTTTGTGATTATTTGCACTAACCTTCATGTAAACAGGTTGCTAATGACTAGAGTGAATGATGTAGAGTGAACATGATCAGTTCAGGTAGTATTAATGAAAGGCAGGAGTCGAGTGTGAAATCTCAGGAGGATGTTGGTGCTGATGGGAGATACAGTATAACTACAGTGTTACAGTTAGAGGATTAAATAATCTGTGGTACAATAGTGCAGTGGTGATGTAGTGTGTCTGTAACAAAACACGAGAGATGTGGCTTTAATTCTCAGCTCAGGGTTTTTGATTTTATTCAAAAATACACTCTTAAATCATGCCGGATGAACAAAAACGAATCGTGTTCATGTTACTCAATTTAATCACATTGAACTGATGTACAAATTTGAATTAAATTAAATTCAACAAGTTTTTTTTTTTTCACTGCAGGAATAATATGTGAAATTTTATACAGACAGGAATCCAAGACGAGGCTCGAACCGTAACACTCCGAGGCTCTGTGGCGGCGACATAAGATGAATAAAAGCTACAATTTAAAAATAATTACTAAATATTTTTGATTTATTCACACAGTTTTTATTTGCTCTGTGTTTGTTGTGAGCATGTACACACGTTACACCACGGAATGTTTCATTTCTCCTGCAGCTTGAAAATCGAAAACTCAGGAATGTCCGGAATCGTAAGTGGATTATCAGAAAAGAACCGTTTAAAGGTGCTGACCTGGGAGAACACCACGATTTAATGAGGGTTTAGAGTTCTATTGGACTGATGTATGGTTCTAAATTGAGTTCGTGCCCTTTCTAGAGACCGAACATGCCGTGTGGAGTCGTGATCTGGAGCTGCGGCGTGACTGGATGACACGTGTCTCAGACAGCAGGACGGGATGAAAATTGAATATTTTCAGTTGAATATTTAGGGTCACGCGATCAGCAAATTGACATGTAAAGGAATAGAAATATAATCAAATAGAATAAATTAGGCTAAGAATAAAATGACAATATCTTTAGTGGGAGGGAAGGGGAAAAATATATAGAAAATAGAAAAAAAATATATACTGTATGAATACAGAGACAGTGTGAATGAATATGATGAAAAGATATTGGAATTGGGAAGGTGCAGAAATACTGTTTTATTTCCCTTACATGATGAAGGTGCCAAGAACCAAAAAAAGGTTTTTCACAATGATGCCATTTATAGCTCTATTGTTGGTTTCCCAAAGACCCTTCAAGTGAATAGTTCTTTAAAAATCAATTTTTTGCTTATTGCCATAAAGAACATTTTTTATAGTTTGAAGAACCCTTTTTCACTACCTTTATAACCCCCTCACCCCCCCCCCCCCCCCCCCCCCCCCCCCATTATGTAGTATTATGTAGACCCCTGGAGAGAGATGATGCTTTTATATTAATAACATGTTAATAACACCACACAGTGGAATTATTCTATATGATTAAGACACGTTAATAAAACATTGAACACATTAAAGACACGATAACAATATTTTAACAGGTTGCTATTACATTACAGATATTAACGTTTTTGAATTCTTATTAACACATACAGCTCGATAATAAATCATTAATAACACATTAAACTGATGCACTGAAATCATATTATTATTAATAATAATTATGAACATTATGGGCATAAATAACAGGTTAAAAATTAATAGCAGGTTAATAACACAATAATAACACACTAATAGCATGTTAATGACACATTAATAGCACATTTATAATATGTTAAACATGTTACAAGTAAATTGGGCACGCTAAGAACTTTAAATCCTCTTTTGCACATTCAGCATGTTGAAAACACGTTAATAACAGATTAATAATGCATTAATAACACAGTAATAACAGAATAACAACACAAATTGAGACCATGCACACTGTTATAAATCTGAACGCTTTCTTTAATCCATCCAGGCAATTTAATGAGATGTTTATTAACCTTCAGTATGTATGCATTTACACAAACAGCCGTGTACCTCAAGCCTTCTAGATCATTCTCAGTGCATTCTGGTGAGAGCCGCATTTCTCTCTCAATAAACAGCACATTTATAATACATTAAAACATATTGTTAATATAAACTAATGAATAAAACATGAAACTAATTAGTATGTCACTAAAACATCAAAAGGAGATTGCGAGTTCCAATCCTGATGATGTCACAGACGTCTACAGGAGTCAAGAGACCGACCATGCTGGGATGGGTATCTCTCTCTCTCTCTCTCTCTCTCTCTCGCTCTCTTTCTCTCTCTCTCTCTCTCTCTCTCTCTCTCTCTCTCTCTCTCTCTCTCTCTCTCTCTCTCTCTCTCACACACACACACACACACACATTTCTGTCAGAAACAGTGACATTAGCTATTTGTGAGCGTCTGTAAGACCATGGATGCTGAGTGTTTCTTCTCTTCTTATGGTGCCCTGTTCAGAGCTCCACCATAATCACACCTTTACACACACACACACACACATACACACACACACACACACACACACACACACACACACACACACACACACAATCAGAACAAGAAGCAATGAGTGTCACTTAAGTGCTTCTATAACATCTCACAGATGATGCACAGATTCACACTAGATTAAATAAATAAATAATTAAATAAATAAATAAATAAGTAAAAATAATAATAATAAATAAATAAAGCCTCAAATTTCTAGGAGTGTTTTTCAACTATAATCGAGCTGATCATGGCCAGGGCTTTAGTAATATATAAAGCTTGATAAACAATCCTACAGCACACACACACACACACACACACACACACACACACCCCTTGCTACATCTCAGAATGACAGCTGTATTAGATTATCATGTTGGAGATTGTTGGAGATTCATGCTGTGATGTTGAAATTAATTTCTGAACTCTAATGCAATGTGGCTAATCTGTGTGTGTGTGTGTGTATGTGTGTGTGTGTGTGTGTGTGTGTGTCTGTGTGTGTGTGCTGTGGAGTAGTTAGCATAAATATTAGCCTCTCAAATCCTGATTAAAGCTAAATGGCCTGCTTATTTCATTGCACTTGTCATCTGTGTACAAGAACAAAATAAACCCTGACCCAGTTTAATAATGAATCCGAAAAACTGAAGACGATGGGATCGGACACGAGACATGATGCTGAAGATTTACTGAAGACACAGAGCTAGTTAATCTTAAACATGCTGTGAAACAGGATTAAACCACAGAGCTGCTCAGTTCTGGACACTGATTGGTCGAGAGATTTGAGAGTTTAAAAAAAAAAATCACAGCTTTACATCAACGCGCTAGGGTTTCCATAGCAACAGGGAGAAGATATTTGTTTACATTCAGTTATGTTTACTTTTATGATTCTATCACCCAGAAAATATTGTTTTTTTCCCCCAATATCACTACATTGTTTTCTCCAATATTTCTTGATTTATTTAAACAAACTGACCTTGTTAGGAAAACAAATTAAGTTAAAGATCAAATCTCGCCGTTCTCAGGGAGATTTCGGTGACATCACTTTGATTGGAACGATATTAACAGTCGCTCAATCACTAATCACCGTCTGGAAGAAACCCGATCTGGACGCTAGCGAGATCTGGAAATAAAGCGTGATTAGTGACCATCTGTGCGCTCGCCAAACAACTCGGGGAAGTCTTTAACCAAGTGCAACTTTTTGACTCTCTTCGAGGACGGGATGCTGCGACTTATTAAATCTTTGAATATTTAATTTGCAGAGATGCAATAGCCTTCGCCAAGGAGCGATATTAATAGTCCTGGTGTACATGTTCTTTTCCAAGCACAAATAAATGAATCATGCCTCCCCTGTGTAGATGTCTGAGCTCCTCGGCAAACATCTGTGGCGTAAATTAGAGCGCCTCAGACTCCCCGAGTCCCAAACACAAACAGCAACGCGCTCTAGGATGACTTTGAGAGGCGAGGATGTTTATCTGCTAGCTTTCAGAACATACACACACACATATATATATATATATATATATATATATATATATATATATATATATATATATTCATTCATTCATTCATTGTCTGCCGCTTATCCGAACTACACTCGGGTCACGGGGAGCCTGTGCCTATCTCAGGCATCATAGGGCATCAAGGCAGGATACACCCTGGACGGAATGCCAACCCATCGCAGGGCACACACACACTCTCATTCACTCACACAATCACACGCTACGGACAATTTAGAGATGCCAATCAACCTACCATGCATGTCTTTGGACTGGGGGAGGAAACCGGAGTACCCGGAGGAAACCCCCGAGGCACGGGGAGAACATGCAAACTCCACACACACATGGCGGAGGCGGGAATCGAACCCCCAACCCTGGAGACGTGAGGCAAACGTGCTAACCACTAAGCCACCGTGCATATATATATATATATATATATATATGCAGGATATCAGGAGGTGGAACATCATGTACAATGAGAATGTCCCTCGTTATGGAATAAGTCGCGTTACTGAGCCATGGTTTCCAGAGAAATGAGCACCCGCTGTCTCCATACTCCGTAGCAGAATCTGCGATTCATTTACTCCACATTTTGAGTTATGTGTGTGTCATAAACTAGATAGGAATACATTATTCACATCATTTATATGGGAAATGTTTTCTTGTGTCCATGTTCAGCATTGAGTGTCTTTGTCATGTCTCACTCCACAGTGGTGATTAATTTGAAGCTCATATGAAAGTCAGGACTTTAAGAATTTGTCGTGTTTCATAAGTATTTCTGTACTTTTTTTCCCTAGCCTATTAGGAGCGATATATTCATAGAAAAGTTCCAAAAAAAAGGTAAACGTGGATATTTTGTACACCCAAATGTTTGTATCTTCAGAGTAAATGTTGATATCAAAGCCATTTCTGCCCTCTGAGATGCTCCAAGTGCTTGTTCATCTAAAAAGCAGCTCAGATGTGAGATCTTCAACCAGGAAAATTTCTGTGTAAGGTTATCCGACAAAGCGAAAAACACACGTCTAAAACACACTGAAAGCCAACGGACTCGTTTTATGTCAGACTCACAGACAGAACATCATTTGTTTCATTATACTGGTTTAAAATGTCCCATAAGTCCATTTCCATTCCACCATGACAAAGAAATTCAAAGCTGAACATTGCAACCCCATAACAGGCAATTTTTTATGCCCTCTGGTAAAAAGAATGGTATTACTCATCTAATAATAAGCAAAGCAAAAGGAACCAAGAATCCATGCAGCTTTTAGATAAGCTATGATTGCTTAGCTAAAGAAAAAAAAACGTAGCCAGTAAACTACTGTCAATTGATATGATGAAAAAAGTCTGTAGTCTTTGTTAATATCAGATCACATGGTCCAAGAATATAGGGAAAGATTTCTTCAAGTAGAAAAGGAGAAGTCTCTGACACACTTATTTTATCTAATTTATCTAGTTTAATTTATCTAACGTTTCAGACATCTCACTGATAACTGAGTCACTGGATGCTCCTCGACTGGGTGTTGTCACGGTAACAGGCTTCTGTTACTATTGGGGGCGTGGTAGCTCAAGTGGTTAAGGCTTTGGGTTGTTGATCGGGGTTCAAGCCCCAGCACTGCCAAGCTGCCATCATTGGGCCCCTGAGCAAGGCCCTCAATCCCCCTGCTCTAGGGGCGCTGTATCATGGCTGACCCTTCGCTCTGATCCCAACCCTCCTTACTGTGCAGTAATGTATATGTGTTTATATTCTGTAATGTATATGTGTATATGTCACACGGAGCCACGCAGCATGGCCCTCAGCTTGTATAAGCGCCCGCATCAGTCACTCAGAAAAGGCTGTAATGCAGCCTGCATGTGAAACCTGAGCTTCTATTTCCCCATGAAAGGCCAAAGTGGAATATATGAATACATTCTTATGTATAAAAACCTTCATGTTTTGGCCCAGAAACTGGATAATAAGCATTTCCCTGGAGGCAGCTGACCTCTGGATTGAACCCAGAGACAGGTTCTCCACTCTGGATCAATGAGTGTCCTATCTCCTCGGCCCGGATAACAAGGCATTTCGTTCCAGATGTCACTGTGTGCGTTAGCGGTGGCACATTTGCACTTCATTTTGAGTCATATAATTCAAAGAGATTCAGAATTCTCGTGTCTGTTTCTGCACTTTTCAGACACGTTCAGAGTCATGTGACTAAAGCGGCTGGTGTGCATGTGTACACTGGGGGAGACGACGACTTGCCTTCAAATCAGGTGATCGGAATTCGCCGGACATTACAGTGCCTTGCATACACCATCCATAAACTTTTCCACGTTTTTATGTTATAACCTGGAACTGAACTGGACATCCCTGGGATTATGTGTCATGAATCTACACAAAATCAGCCTGTAATATTGAAGTATGGAAATCAATATAGTGCACGAGTCTATATATAAAATTTATAAAAATATATGCTCCGTTCTCGTGAAACTCATAAATTCTGTTGCAGCCGGTTACCATCTGCTCTGGAAAGTGGCAGAATTATTTAAATGGAGTTTAACCTGTGTGCATCTACACCAATCAGGCATAACATTATGACCACCTGTCTATTATTGTGTTGGTCCCCCTTTTGATGCCAAAACAGCCCTGACCCGTCATACACTGTGTATTCTGACACCTTTCTATCAGAGCCAGCATTAACTTCTTCAGCAATTTGAGCAACAGTAGCTGTATCAATGAGCCTCGGCCGCCCATGACCCTGTGTCCGGTTCACCACTGTTCCTTCCTTGGACCACTTTTGATAGATACTGACCACTGCAGACCGGGAACACCCCACAAGAGCTGCAGTTTTGGAGATGCTCTGATCCAGTGGTCTAGCCATCACAATTTGTCCCTTCATCAAACTCGCTCAAATCCTTACGCTTGTCCATTTTTCCTGCTTCTAACACATCAACTTTGGTTCACTTGCTGCCTAATATATCCCACCCACTAACAGGTGCTATGATGAGGAGATCATCAGTGTTATTCATTCACCTGTCCCTGCCCTTTAGTGTCGCATTATCTCAATGTAAATCCTAGAAGGACATCTAAATATGGGGCAGTAGTAGCTCAAGTGGTTAAAGCGCTGGATTTTTGATTGAAAGATTGTGCCTCAAGCTACCACTGTTGGGCCCTCAACTTCTGCTACCCCATGCATAACCCCCCCACCAACCCACCCCTTGCTCCAGGGGTGCTGCATGGTGGCTGACCCCAACCCTCCATGGATGGGATATGCAAAGAAAGTAATTCACTGTGCTGTAATGTACAGTATATGTGACAAATAAAGGCTACTTAATTCAACTTAAATAAACATCTGGATAGTTCTGGTACTTTCAAATCATTCAGAATTTGGTTATGAAACACAAAACACCTGTTAGAGAAGATGCATTAACCAAAATGGTAAGAATATGGTGCATCTATGCTAGAGGAAGTGATAGAATGAGAATAAGAGGCTGAGGGTAACTGTTACCTTAATTCTGCCTCCACCATGCTTCACAGTGAGGATGATGATGTCTGGATAAAGCCATTCAGCTACTGTGATATCTGAAGTTTAAAGTAGAACTGATTCCAGGGTTTCACACCATCAATAGTAAATCCTTCCTCAATCACAACTTTTATGGGACGTCTTTATGTTATTGTCTTTCAGACTCTATCGATTTTTTCATCTGATTTCAATATGAAGAGCGTTTTTTGTGAACTCGTGCAATATAATCCCAATTAAGTCAACTACAAAGTGTGAAAAAGTTCAGTATTTATGTAAGACCCTGTAAGGATTATAGATCAAGCCATGAATCTTTTGTTTCTAAGAATTTGCTCTTGGCAGCATCTCGGATCAGGAACAATATCCAGGCTCATAAAGAGAGGAAAACCTACAGCTTATAGGATTAGCAACAGGCTAATAAAAAGACAACAACATCCTCTAAGAATGCAGGGCTTATGTGGTTTACGTGACTCAAATTAGCCCAGAATTTGCTGATTGAATGCATTAAAGGCCCAGATGCGTGTGCTGCATGATGCAATTAACATCCTAACATGCTCTGTGGATCTGTGCCTGAGATCTTGAGCTTAATATTACAGATTAATATTGCAGAAGGAAACATCTAAGAGAAAAAGATATAAATCTGAATAGATAAAGCGAGCAATCTGTTCAGGAACTCCTCACCGTTAGCCACGCCCACTCGCATCCCCAACTTACTCAGAACAGGTCACTCAAACGACTGTAACTCATTGATTTTTAGTAAACTTTCTGGGTGCGCCTCAATCCGCTCTGTAGCTCCCTAGGTAGTGAACCAGTATACAGTGTATGCGAGTTGAGGTGATCCTGAGGATCCTGACTCACTCCACATTAGGACAGTGATAAATTTCCGTTGAAGTAACCCTTATTACCTCATCATTCAGCATAATAAATTACAAACATATCAAATATTTCGTTTTCATACATCATATGAATGTGTTAGCTTTATCACACTTTGTTGTCATGATGCTTCGAGCAGGTTTGTAGGCTAGCTAGTGGATTTCAGAAGTCATTAAACACTTGAACAAACTGTATCCAGAAGAGTTAAAATAATAATAATAATAATAATAATAATAATAATAATAATAATAATAATAATAATAACGAAATAAACAAATTTGCTCATCATTTCAGTGCTACAACATAATCTAGCCATGGGGGTCACAGTCCAGTGACTTCTGTGCCGGTCCCAAGCCCGGATAAATAGAGAGGGTTGCGTCAGGAAGGGCATCCGGCGTAAAACGTTGCCAAATTTAACCATGCGAATCGTCAGTACGAATTTCATACCGGATCGGTCGAGGCCCGGGTTAACAACGACCGCCATCGGCGCCGTTGACCTACAGGGCACCGGTGGAAATTGGGCTACTGTTGGTCGAAGAAGTAGAGGAGGGAGGAGAGTGCGCAGACAGAGAGAGAAGAGGAAAGGTAAGAGTGTAGGACTGAGAATAGGAACTCTGAATGTTGGTACTATGACAGGGAAAGGTAGAGAGCTGGCTGATATGATGGAGAGAAGGAAGGTGGATATACTGTGTGTACAGGAGACCAGGTGGAAGGGTAGCAAGGCTCGTAGTATAGGAGCAGGGTTCAAGCTGTTTTATTATGGTGTGGATAGTAAGAGAAATGGGGTAGGTGTGGTCCTGAAGGAGGAGTTTGTGAGGAATGTTCTGGAGGTGAAGAGAGTGTCAGACAGGGTGATGAGTCTGAAGTTAGAGATTGAAGGGGTGATGTTGAATGTTGTTAGTGGTTATGCCCCACAGGTAGGTTGTGAGTTAGAGGAGAAAGAGAGATTCTGGAGTGAATTAGATGAGGTGATGGAGAGTATTCCCACGGGTGAGAGAGTGGTGATAGGAGCGGATTTTAATGGACATGTTGGTGAGGGGAACACAGGTGATGAGGAGGTGATGGGCAAGTTTGGAGTTAAGGAAAGGAACCTTGAAGGACAAATGGTAGTGGACTTTGCTAAGAGGATGGACATGGCTGTGGTTAACACGTATTTTCAGAAGAGGGAGGAGCATAGAGTGACTTACAAGAGTGGAGGTAGGAGAACACAGGTAGACTACATCCTATGTAGAAGAGGCAATCTGAAAGAGATTAGTGACTGTAAAGTGGTAGTGGGAGAGAGTGTAGCCAGACAGCATAGGATGGTGGTGTGTAGGATGACTCTGATGGTCTGTAAGAAGAAGAGGTCAAAGATAGAGATAGAGAAGAAAACCAAGTGGTGGAAGCTGAAAAAGGAGGAATGTTGTGAGGAATTTAGACAGAAGTTGAGGCAGGCTCTGGGTGGGCAGGTATTGCTGCCAGATGACTGGGAAACTACAGCAGAAGTGATCAGGGAGACAGGGAGAAAGGTGCTGGGTGTGTCATCTGGAAGGAGGAAAGAAGATAAGGAGACTTGGTGGTGGAATGAGGAAGTTCAGGATAGTATCCAGAGGAAGAGGTTAGCCAAGAAGAAGTGGGACATGGACAGGACTGAAGAGAATAGACAGGAATACAAGGAGTTACAGCGCAGAGTGAAGAGGGAGGTGTCTAAGGCCAAGCAGAAGGCATATGACGAGTTGTACACTAGGTTAGACACTAGAGAAGGAGAGAAGGACTTGTACAGGTTAGCTAGGCAGAGGGATCGAGATGGGAAGGATGTGCAGCAAGTTAGAGTTATTAAGGATAGAGATGGAAGGGTGCTCACAAGTGAGGAGAGTGTACAGAGGAGATGGAAGGAATACTTTGAGGAGCTGATGAATGAGGAAAATGAGAGGGAAAAAAGAGTAGAAGGGGTGAACTCTGTGGAACAGAAAGTAGATAAGATTAGAAAGGATGAAGTCAGGAAGGCTTTGAAGAGGATGAAAAGTGGAAAGGCAGTCGGTCCTGATGACATCCCGGTGGAGGTCTGGAAGTGTCTGGGAGAGGCAGCAGTGGAATTTTTAA
Organism: Hemibagrus guttatus; assembly: GCA_033459395.1. NCBI lineage: Eukaryota > Metazoa > Chordata > Actinopteri > Siluriformes > Bagridae > Hemibagrus > Hemibagrus guttatus. The sequence goes on from JAUCMX010000013.1 coordinate 22,660,765, forward strand.
CTAGTTTGTTCAACAGGGTTTTAGAGAGTGAGAGGATGCCTGAGGAATGGAGAAGAAGTGGGTTAGTGCCGATCTTTAAGAATAAGGGTGACGTGCAGAGTTGCAGTAACTATAGGGGGATAAAGTTGATGAGCCATACAATGAAGCTGTGGGAAAGAGTAGTGGAAGCTAGGTTAAGAAAGGTAGTGGAAATTTGTGAGCAGCAGTATGGCTTCATGCCCAGAAAGAGCACAACTGATGCAATTTTTTTGCTCTGAGAATTTTGATGGAGAAGTATAGGGATGGTCAGAGGGAGTTGCACTGTGTGTTTGTAGACCTGGAGAAAGCGTATGACAGGGTGCCAAGAGAAGAGCTGTGGTACTGTATGAGGAAGTCAGGAGTAGCAGAGAAGTATGTCAGAGTGGTGCAGGACATGTATGAGAGGAGCAGGACAGTGGTGAGGTGTGCTGTAGGTCAGACAGAGGAGTTCAATGTGGAGGTGGGACTGCATCAGGGATCGGCTCTGAGCCCCTTCCTGTTTGCTATAGTGATGGACCAGTTGTCAGAGGAGGTCAGACAGGAGTCTCCTTGGACAATGATGTTTGCAGATGACATTGTGATCTGTAGTGAGAGCAGGGAGCAGGTGGAGGAAAACCTGGAGAGGTGGAGGTTTGCGCTGGAGAGAAGAGGAATGAAGGTCAGTCGTAGTAAGACTGAGTACATGTGTGTGAATGAAAGGGAGGGAAGTGGAACAGTAAGGTTACAGGGTGAAGAGGTGCAGAAGGTACAGGAGTTTAAGTACTTGGGGTCAACAGTCCAGAGTAATGGAGAGTGTGGGAAAGAGGTAAAGAAGCGAGTGCAGGCAGGTTGGAATGGCTGGAGAAAGGTGTCGGGAGTTCTGTGTGATAGGAAAATATCAGCGAGAATCAAGGGGAAGGTGTACAGGACAGTGGTGAGACCGGCCATGCTGTATGGTTTAGAGACAGTGTCACTGAGGAAGAGACAGGAGTCAGAGCTAGAGGTAGCAGAGCTGAAGATGTTGAGGTTCTCTTTGGGAGTGACAAGATTGGACAGGATTAGGAATAAGTACATCAGAGGGACAGCTCATGTTGGACGTTTGGGGGACAAAGTTAGGGAGGCCAGATTAAGATGGTTTGGACATGTTCAGAGGAGGGAGAGTGAGTATATTGGCAGGAGAATGTTGGACATGGAGCTGCCAGGCAGGAGGCAAAGAGGAAGGCCAAAGAGGAGGTATATGGATGGAATTAACGAGGATATGAAGCTAGTGGGTGCAAGTGTTGAGGATGCAGAAGATAGGGATAGGTGGAGAGAGATGATTCGCTGTGGCGACCCCTGAAGGGAAAAGCCGAAAGAAGAAGAAGAAGAAGATTTCAGTGCTACAACATCCAGAACAAGCTACTCACATTCATACACAAAGTCAGCTGAAAATTCAGTCCATTTGCCTTTTTTCCCTCAGAAAATATGACGTCCAGATTCCCAGTAAAGGACTATCGTGAGTCAACACTGATGCCCTGGTTTTTGCAGTGCATTATGGGATTATTTTAGGGAGTAGTTAACTAGAGAGCTGATTGAGACGCAGCCTGTGTATTGACGTACCTCTCTGTTGGGTTCTTTCTTTGCCCATCATAGTCTTTATAGAGATAACATTCCAAAAGTAATGGCACCCATTTCACCTTAGGTGTAGATTCTATCATTTGTAATTAGTCTCCTATATAGAATTATTATTTTTTTAATGGAGAAATAAGGTTCTCTTGGTGTAGAACTCTGAGGAATTACTTCTTATTACTTTATCATTATTATGAATGTTATAAAAAAACTATTCTCCTTTCTCTGTGTGTTAATATTAATTCTGCATGATATTAACAACCAAAACACCAGTCGCAATCCGTAACATCGTCCTGGCCGAGCTCCTGATTCAGCTGGACACGTTCTGACCATCCGAGCCCACGCAGATCAGGACTTCGGCAAAGTACATAAAATAAAAGCGGACAGATGGCATCACAATGGAAACATGCTGCAAAGACGTGGTAGAAGAAGCCTTTCTCTCGTCTCCTGCTTCCGTTGATTGTTCAGCTGAGGTACGCTCCTGCTTGCCAGGCCTCCAGGGTAATTTGTATTGATTTGTTTCGTTTCCACTCTGCGGCTCAGGAATAAATTTTCCGCTGGCCCTGCTCTCCTCAGCAGAAGAACCTAGTGCTCTTATATCACTGTCTTACTCGCACACGTATAAATTTGAGACGTCTTAATATTGCATAAGAACATAAAACACGGAAAGGAACGACGTGTCACGTCGAGTTACAGACTAATGGAGACAGAGCGACTAATGCGATGCTATTTAAAACTGCATATTATTCACGTTGCGGTGTTTCGTCTGCGAGCCTCATCATCATCCAGGTTGTGATCATGATGTGTTTCAGGGTTATGGAAGACTAAATGCTTAAAACGATCGCAGGGCTGACTCAGCATCATTTGGTTTTAATATTGAAAATTTTTTTTGTTAATTAATTCCTCACACTAATCTTAGACTGAAATGATGAGACGCTGTGGGCGTGGCCTGTGAGGCACAGCTGGGCTTCTCAGTAACACTGCATTCACACGAGAACTAGTAAAGAGTGTAAAAAGAAGTAAAAAGTGACTGTTTATTTATTTATTTATTTATTTATTTGTCGTTTTAATATTTTAGTATAAGTGACACTGAGCCGTGATTTCTACAGCACTAGCTAGCAGGTCTCAGGTGTGTGTATACACTTACACACATACATACCCTACAACAGATTTCTAGGGTTCTCTGCAGAAACCGTAACAGACTTCAAGACCTCAAAAGTATCATTCATCACTCTTAGATAGCTAGGTGTAGAGGAAATGAGGTGAAACTAGACGTGAGTCACAGGCAGTTGAGTCTGGTTCCTCATTTACATTTGGCATACGCTCTCATCCGGGGCCACTTACAATTTACCTCCATTTTTTTCCCACAATTGGGCTTTGTTCAAGATCCCAGCCCTAGTAAACCTGAGACTCAAACTCACAACCTTCTGATCAGTAGCCCAACCCCTTTACCACTAAGCTACCACATCCACACGTTCCTCTCAAGAGTCTTTCCTCATGAGGTCTTTCCTCACCTCTGAATATATTTATCATTTAAAATTTTTATCCTGAAGCCGCCTTTGCGACAACTTCCATTGTCGATTGTTCCAATCAAATTAAATCTTTATTTTGTTTTTTCTAAGCAATAAATTGTTCTTTAGATATTCTAGTAAAACACTTCGGGTGGATTTCCAGCAAGGCGACGAGAACTAGGAGATAGAACTGAGGAACTGACTCCCTAAATGCAGAAACCATTAAACACACACATCGGGATTCACACTGAAAACCTGACTTTTGTGTTATTTCTTCTGATGTAACACAAACCCACTCCAACTCACAAACCCTGTGATCACTGAATCTCTGTCTGAGCCCTGGGCATCACATGTACCGTACATTTTTTTGTGTGTTTTCACCGTTCTAGCACACGGTATGACTCAAAAAACTAGTGAGTTTGAATCCTCATGTGCTTCAAGGCCTGGAGAATATAGCAGTGTTTGAGGGAAATGTAAAAATATCTGAACCTAGAAGTAAAAGATGACCAGAACTCCACACTGTGAAATAGTTTTGTTTCTGGTGTTATATATCAAGTCTCGTCACTCTAAAACCCTGCTTTTTTATCACCCGGGGTAGAGGAGCATTTCTCTACAGGTGTAATGTAGAAGCAGGGTTATGAAGCACGTCTGTTTCTCCCGGGGTTATGAAACTCTGCTGCGGCTTTTACGGTGTTAACTCCACATCACGGTGCTGAACGTGTACAGAGTGAAACGATGCGCTGTTGCTTAGCAACAGAATCAGAAACTGAGCAGTGCGTGAAAACTTTATATCAGGTGAAAACCAGGACGTAGCGCCACTTGAACACGTAAAAACGGCTCGGTAGATAGAGTCAGGCAGCAAAACACTGAACATCACGGAAGTAGTGAAGGGGGAAATACATCACACTGAAAAATTAGCGTGGTTCAAAGAATCCAATCAGAGCTGTTGATACGTGAATATGCAAATAAGCAGAAGGTTAAGGAATGTTAAGGAAGGTTAAGGTTTAGGAATGTAGAGTGTGAAACAAGGGCAGATTCTGAAGAGCCAGGATTCAGTGTTCACCCTGAAACCTCTAACTACATAAACCCAGGATAATGTTCACTCACACAGGGAAATATCTCATGTGTATTTGATATAATGGGCTTCAGGACAACTGGTCCAATACCATGTGTCTGTCTGGTAATAGAATAACACACACTCTTGCTGTTATTGGAAAAGAATCAACTTCAAGGTGGTAACAGTAACTCTGCTTCGTCCTGCTACGCTATCATCGACTGACTCCTTTAACAATATGCTATAATATAAACCTGCTCAGCAATCCACATTCAATCAATGAGAACATTAATTCTATCAAGTGGAGTCGTTCTCCTTCTGGTCCCTCAGTCACACTCTGACTCTCCTGAGTAATCTCTGTTCATTTCTTTTCTTTCCTGTCTTTATTTCAGGAAGAAATTCATCCCTGATTCACTCCTCCAGGTTGGATATACAGCCTGAGACTCGTACGTGCACACGTACAGATATAAATATCGTAATATTGCATAAGAATGAAATGCTAGCGAGGAGATTGCGTCACTTTATGGCAAGAAAAAGAATTCAGCTGACGGAAACTCACAGGCTGTGAGACAACGATGGAAAAAATAGTTATTTCAGTCGCACGTTCTTCGCACCGAGCTATCTCTAAGCAGTGGATTTGATGTGGAGGCGTTTAGCGTCTGACATTTAGAAGAGATTTCTCTCACTGATACCTGCTGCACCTGTGTGCCGCCATCCTCCTCCACAGGTACTGCACTGTGTCGCTTTCAATCCCAGACAGAGATGAGCACATGTGATGGCTTCATTTTGTTTTAAGGCACGGTCTTTTGACTAATGAATCTGACTTCTCAGCAAATTCTCCCTGGCTGTGCTTAAAGCGGTAAAACCGAGTGTACTGCACGCACGACTTCTCTCTGATTCACTGCTTAATAGAGGCAAAGACTCCTGATGATTGCTGCTGCTGCTGCTGCTGCTGCTGCTGCTGATGATGATGATGATGATGATGATGGAAAACTGATAAAAAATCCCAAAAAAATGCACCAAATGCACCAAAGAGTGCACCAAAATCAAGACCAAATGCAAACTTCAATCAATCAATCAATCAATCAATCAATCAACCAACCAACCAACCTATCTATCTATCTATCTATCTATCTATCTATCTATCTATCTATCTATCTATCTATCTATCTATCTATCCCTCTAACCCAAGACTGGTTTAGGTTAGAGAGATAGAGAGAGAGAGCAATGAAGAGTGATAGATAGCTAGATAGCTAGATAGATAGATAGATAGATAGATAGATAGATAGATAGATAGATAGATAGATAGATAGATAGATAGATAGAGAGAGAGAGAGAGAGAGAGAGAGAGAGAGAGAGAGAGAGAGAGAGTGAGTCATCAGTGGAGAAGCTGCCCTAGAAACTTCCGGTGGTTTTGCAGGACACTTGAGAGCAGATGGACGGATGGTTCCACCCACAGAAGCGGTTAACACTGATCACGTTCTCTGTGACAGGGCGTGTAGGAGGACACGCTTCATCATTTACCAGCAACTTACAAACTCACTTCTCTCACTTCTCTCCCTTCTCTCTTTCTCTCTCTCTCTTTCTCTCTCTCTCTCTCTCTCTCTCGCTCTCTCTCTCTCAAAAACAGGACTTGAGATTACTTGACAGTGGATATAGAAAATGACAGTGTGATTTTTTTAGAGATGTGACATCACAATGTGACAAGAGGAAAGAGGAAGAACAGGAAGTGGAGTAGATTTTTAATCATTCAGATGTGAATATGAATCAAGTGTACAAAAGAATCACTTGCAGAAAGAATAATGAATCATGTAAAAGAATCACATGTGCAAACAAATGAATCATGTGTAAAAGAATCACATGTGCAAAGAAATGAATCATGCCTAAACGAATCACATGTGCAAATAAATGTATTGTGTGTAAAAGAATCACATGTGCAAATAAATGAATCGTGTCTAAATGAATCACATGTGCAAAGAAATGTATTGTGTGTAAAAGAATCACCTTTGCAAAAGAATCACGTGCAAACAAATGAACCATGTATAAAATAATCACATGGGCAAATTAACTGTTTTTAAAAGAAATACATATGTGAATAAACAAATCACATGTGATGTGATCTCATGTATAAAAGAATCATGTGCAAACAAATGAACCAAGTGTAAAAGAATCATGTGCAAACAAATGAACCAAGTGTAAAAGAATCATATGGGCAAATGAATTCAATTCAATTCAATTCAATTTTATTTGTATAGCGCTTTTAACAAAGAGCATTGTCTCAAAGCAGCTTTACAGAACATAGGAAACAATAAACATACAAAAAAGACAGTCCTAGATGTTAGACAAAATTTTCCCTAGTGAGCGAGCCTGAGGTGATTCAGGCGACAGTGGCAAGGAAAAACTCCCTTAGATGGTATTAGGAAGAAACCTTGAGAGGAACCAGACTCAAAAGGGAACCCATCCTCATCTGGGTGACACCGGAGAGTGTGATATGAACAATGCCCTTTTCTGCATTAGTTGTGTGATGCAGATACAGCATGTGAGATACAGAAAGTTTTGTGTAAAATGTCCACATAAGGTTGGCAGTGAATACTCCAGTCCTCAGAAAGCAGAACCCAGCTGCAGCTGGTCCATCTCTGGATGCCACAGGAGCTGGCACAATCTCTGTGTGACTCGGGGGTGGGTAGAAAAAGGGAAACAAGTGGAAAGGAATTAGCGTAGCTGCTATTCATAATATTAGCAGGCACTAGATGATGATGTGCATTTAATCAGATGTATTGGAGCACAAAGTTATGGGATGTATTACGTGTATGCCTGGCTAAAGAGATATGTCTTTAGTCTACATTTGAACTGGGAGACTGTGTCTGAGCCCCGAACACTGTCAGGAAGACTGTTCCAAAGTTTAGGAGCTAAATACGAAAAAGCTCTACCCCCTTTTGTAGACATTGATATTCTGGGAACTACCAGAAGTCCGGAGTTTCGAGATCTTAAGGAGCGTGATGGATTGTAATGTGTTAGAAGACTGGCTAGATATGTGGGAGCTGAACCATTCAGAGTCTTGTATTAAGGTAGTGATAGTTTTAATCAATTTTAAAATTGGGGGCCAAAATGCAGGGATGATTTCGTGTATGGGTAAAAATATGATCTACTTTCTGGGAGACTGGTTTAAAGGAAAACTGGCGGGCTGCCAAAATTTGGACTAAATGAAGCTTCCTTTAATTGTACATGCAGGACAACCACCTAGTAATGCATTTCAATAGTCCAGCCTGGAGGGTCATGAACTAGCTTTTCTGCATCAGATACAGATAAAATGTTCCTAAGTTTGGCGATATTTCTGAGGTGGAAGAAGGCTATTTTTGTAATACCGGAAATATGTTTTTCAAAGGACAAACTTTCTGTCTAATATTACGCCCAGGTCTTTCACTGTAGAGCTATTAGTAATAGAACATCCTTCTAAGTACAGGTTGAATTGTGAGAGCTTCTGTGTACTGATTTTTGGACCAATCAGTAATATCTCCATCTTATCAGGATTTAGTAATAGAAAATTATCAGTCATCCAATCTTTAATATCTTTAACACACTCTGTTAATCTAGACAGTTTAGATATTTCATCTGGTTTTGATGAGATATATAACTGTGTATCGTCAGCGTAACAATGGAAACTAATCCCATGCCTTCTAATGATGTTGCCTAAGGGAAGCATGTATATTGAGAAAAGCAGAGGTCCTAAAACTGATCCTTGTGGGACGCCATATTTCACTGGCATTACACTGGACAGTTCTCCATTTAAATCTACAAAATGGTATTGATCAGACAGGTAGGATCTAAACCATTTTAATGCCTGTCCCTGAATACCTATGTGATTTTGTAAGCGGTCTACGAGAATGTTATGATCTATAGTGTCGAATGCAGCACTAAGATCAAGTAAGACTAATATTGAGATGCAGCCTTGGTCCGAAGCTAAAAACAAGGGCATTTGTGATCTTAACTTTGTGCAGTTTCTGTACTATGATGGGGCCTGAAACCTGACTGAAATTCTTCAAGGATAAAGTTTTCCTGTAAGAAGGAGCATAATTGAGTAGACACAACCTTTTCTAATATTTTAGATATAAAAGGAAGGTTTGAAATCGGTCTGTAATTTAATAAGTCATTAGGGTCTAGCTTAGGTTTCTTAAGAAGAGGCTTAATAACTGCTAGCTTGAAAGGTTTAGGGACGTGACCTAAATATAACGAGGAATTAATAATGTTGAGGAGAGGCTCTCCAGCTGTGTGTATCACTTCTTTCAGTAATCTAGTTGGAATTGGATCTTTAAAAAACATGTTGTTGAATTAGCCGTGGTGATAAGTTTATACAGCTCTTCCTTCCCTATACCTGTAAAGCATTGTAGCTTTGAATGTGGAGCTTTAGGTTGGACTTTTGGTTTGTTTTGGTTTTTGGAATTGTGTTTATATAAGAATCACATATTTGTGTAAATGAATCACATGTTCATAAATGAATCCTGTGTAAAAGAATCATGCAAAAATAAATGAATCCTGTGTTATCGCAAAAGAAATGGAATGTTTGAAAGAATCACATGTGAAATTAAACAAGAAAACAAGAATCAATCAGAATCTAAAGAATCAAATGAATCATTTAGCTTATGGTATGCAAGTAATTGCATCATGTGTGAAAGAATCCCGTATAAATCATTATAAAAAATTATAATCTTTGTCAAATTGTTGTAACATCAGCGGAATAAAAAAACTTCATATGGTTACTGTTTAAAAAAATCAGCTTTGGAGAGGTTACAGTAACCGTGCTTCATTCCAGAGCTCCCCTGAAGAACAAACGAACGCAAAGTACACAACATTAAAGCGACAGTGTTGGATGTCGCAGCCACTTTTCCCCGGCACTCCTTCACTCGTGATGAACACGCTCACATTATAAGAGCGTTTAGTTTCGAGTTGTATCGTGATGCACAAGCAACAGCGTCAGCACACTGCTAGCTGAAACAGATGTCTAAGGTTAACACATATGACATGATTTATAGAGTCAAAATGGCCGCCTTTAATAGCCTTCACCTTCCTCTGTGTCCTCTATTAAAAGTGTGTTTAATTATCCTTCACAGCTCGTCTGGGTCACACGAGGAGAGAAACAAAGCCCTTTATTCATGGAAATATCTCTAACAAGCTACAGATCAGGAACGTGAGCAAGTGATGAGCTCATTATTTCCTCCTGCTGGATCAATAGCACATAGGTAGCACGTCAGTACAACACACACACAGACACACACACACACAAACAAACACACACACACACACACACGCATACTCCAGATACTGAATGAAGCTCCTGGGATCACATCGAGGGAGGGAATTAGCCTAGAAGATGAAGCTCAATCAGAAAGATGTGGCATAATAACGGTGTGGTGTTTGAGTAAACATGAGAAAACTCATCAGCTTTGATGTGAGTAAAATTGTTTAGACGATAAATTCAATTAGAGCGCTTTTCATTTTTGGTCTTTTCACAGAAAAAGGATTAGCCGACTGTGTGTGTAAGACTATACCCACCTACAACGCTTTCATTTGTTCTGTTTCCCTGCATATAATTAAAATACTTAAAATTTGGTGCGTCCCAAATCGCATACAAGTGCACTATTCTACTCCAAGAAAAACAAGTGCACTTCAAATACCTGGACGATGCATTTATTCACACACAGCTTCGCTTATGCATTGAAAAGGGGCGGGGCTACCAGGTGGCGCTGACGCTGGATGAGAAAACATTCTCAAGATGGCCGACGACACTCCGGTGGACCAGACGATTTATTTTCAAACATTTTAGCAATTAAGTATTAGAAATGCTAAAGCTACTGAACGCTACATCGAATTACATGAGTTTGACGTCATTCGCCATCCACAGAGAAACATCTTCTTTCTACTTCCTGTTAGCGAAACCGAGACGATACGACGCTTCATTCACATTCACACACTAGTCGCTAGGTTTTGGTGTTTGTTGTTTTGTTTTATAAGTTCTGCATTGCTGTTTTGTTTGCTTGTGTTTTGTTCTAATGGGTTTTGTTTATGTTTAGTTGTTTTGTTTAGTTTTATTTATGATTGTCGTGCTTTGTTTTACTTTGTTTAATTATGTTCTGCTTTGCTGTGTTTTGTTTGTTTTGTTTTTAATTGAGTTTTGCTTTGCTCTCTTTTGTTTATGCTGTTTTTTATTGAGTTTTGTTGTGTGCTGTTTTGTTTTACTTAATTAAGTCATACATTGCTCTATTACGTTTTGTTTGCTTGTGTTTTGTTCTAATGGGTTTTGTTTATGTTTTGTTAGTTTGTTTAGTTTTTTTAACGTTTGTTGCGTTTTGTTTGCTTGTGTTTCTGTTGTGTTTTGGTTTGTTGTAAATTGTACCTTGTGTTTTGTTTTGTAATTTGTTTTGTTTCGTTTTGTTTGCTTGTTTTTTTTTTTTTTGAGGTTCTGCTGCACACATCCTCTAAATAACAAAGTTCTTTGTATGTAATGAATTTTACTCATGAACGTGTTTACACACTGTGCTAGTTATGAAGGGTTTCAAGACACTCCTGAAATGAAATAACGAAGCACTAAAGCATAAGGAATGTTTCTGGAAACCCACTTGCGAGTCCCGCCTCTTTATTCAGTTGTATTTATCTTCACCTGAGCTTTTCTACTGACCACATGGCAGGACAATGGCAAGAACGACACAAGCAGCTCAGGACGCTACTGAAGAAGAGATCAGGAGCTTTCAGTATTTCACAGCGGTTCAGTTTTCAGCCTCCAGAAGCAGCAGTTCTGCTGTAACGCAACATGTAACACATCTGCTTAAATCCTCCTAAACGCTTCCTATTGAGTCAATGGTGATTAATAAGTGTGTAATAACTCTATAATCTCATCACTGATCCCGGGAATGGAGTTAAAGCGTGTGACGAGCAATCCTTCCTCGGCCGCTTTGACAATTAGCGGCGTCCGGATGGGAGGAGCGGTGATGGATGGCTCCGGCGTTCGGCGTTAATAAAGCAGCTCCAGTGCAGAGTCGCAGCACATGCAAGAGAAAAAGCTTATTATTCATCATTACACTCTGGGATTTAATGGAGAGGGGAAAAAAACTCAGAAAAAGATTGTTTTCGTCTGTTATTGGTATTTATTTCAATTAAATATTTTCAGAGTTGTGCATTTGTACTATTTGTCAGCTCTATTAATTATGGTTTTAGAGGCAGGGCAGATTATCCAGCACCATTATGGCGCAATTCATCAAAGAAAGCAGGGTTTGAACACTGATTATAAATCATGCTCGTGTGCTTTGACTCTTTTCAAAAGCGTGAACACTTTTCTGGACAGCTTAAAATGCACATCGCTTTTTTTTTTCTGCCTTTCCAGAGGACAACGAGGACTTTATATTGTAGAGTTAAGTTTGAGTTGTTTTTTGTTTTGTTTGTTTGGATTGTTAAAGCCAGCCTTAAGACTGGGTGTGAAGAAACCAGAGAGAAAAACATAACCGGAAGAAAAACAAATGAATAGAAACAATACATGAAAAAGCAGAAGATTTGATTGAGCATGAAACAATAAGACACCGCAAGAATTTTAGCAAGTATAAAACACACAAAGCAAAATTTTACACATACACTTCAGTTTTGTTGTCTTTTTTGTCAAATAATTCCAGGTATGAGCTGTCCTTATTTCCTCGTCTACATCATCGTCCCTGTTCTTCTCCTTCCTGATTAAAGCGACGTCTTCACTCTCTGCAGTTCGAAGTATCTGCAGTATTTATGAAGTATTTATGACAAAAAGAAGAGATAGAGAATAACCAGGATGCCTCTGACCACATTTCACTGCACACAATCAACCTACAGTTCACTTATTCGACTGTATTTTATTCATCTTCTTTTATTCTTGTTATATGCCTTGGTGCGAAAAGTACACATCGCCTGTGTGTGAAAGCAGAGATATTCTAGTTAAATTGTTACTCCAGTAAAAGTTCATTCATTCATTGTCTGCCGCTTATCCGAACTACACTCGGGTCACGGGGAGCCTGTGCCTATCTCAGGCGTCATAGGGCATCAAGGCAGGATACACGCTGGACGGAGTGCCAACCCATCGCAGGGCACACACACACTCTCATTCACTCACGCAATCACACACTACGGACAATTTAGAGATGCCAATCAACCTACCATGCATGTCTTTGGACTGGGGGAGGAAACCCCCGAGGCACGGGGAGAACATGCAAACTCCACACACACGGCAGAGGTGGGAATCGAACCCCCAACCCTGGAGGTGTGAGGCAAACGTGCTAACCACTAAGCCACCATGCCCCCTCCAGTAAAAGTTACTACAGTAAAAGTTACTACAGTAAAAGTAGTAAAAAAAAAAAAGTACTACATTTATCATTTAATGTATAAGCTTTAATGTTGTCGTTTTTTGCAATTAACTATTCGTTTTATGTCAGAAGGATCTGTCAGTCTACTGAGACATGCCTGTTATTACAAGGTCTTAAAAATGAAGATGATACAGATGTCAGTTAACTTTATTCTGAGTAGTCAAGGTGGAACATGAGACATCAGAGCAGGAATCTGAATATGAAAGACTTTTTCTTCTGTTCTACAACAAGAAACAAATCCTGCAGGTGAGGTCGAGGGTGTGCAGGTGGCGGGATTGGGTCAGGGCTTTCTTCCATGTGTTGTTCGTTTGTTACTACATTACATTTTGTTTGTGTTTTGTTGTGTTGTCACGTCCCATCGGCAGTCTACACTTCTTAGGGTACACTCCTAAACTGTCACATGCCTCACTTCAGGGTTTACATGGACATTTAAGCCGCACGCACACTGGGTCCCACGCGAAGTATCGTTCCCTTGTGACATTCCGAGCGCTCTGATTACTCTGATATAGTTTAGTTTAAGGACATTTTAAATCAGTTTGTTATCGCCTAAATTGACGAAATTGTTATCTACCCTGCCACACTGGAGGACCACGTCAGTCATGTCCACACAGGTCTCACCCACTTGCTGCAAAACCAGCTCTAAGTGAAACTTGAAAAGTGTGAATTTCATTGTACCACCTTGACTTTTCTAGGATATGTTTTCTCACCAGAGAACGGGGTCCAAGAATGGCAAGGCTGACGTGTTCTCTCACCAGCTAGATTTCAAGAGCCCTCCTCCCCACCCTGAACCCTATTCTGCTTTCCTCCATTATCTTAGCTCCGATCTAAGTGGAACTTGATGGAAGAGATCCGGAGAGCAAACACTGAGGAAGCCCCTCCGGCTGCCTGCCCGCCTTCTAAATTGTATGTGCCCTCCTTGCTTCACATTAGAGTCCTGCAGTGGATTCACGAGTCCCCTAGTAATGGCCACCCTGGGATTCACCACACAACCCAATTGACTCAACATAGGTTCTGGTGGCCCTCCCTAGGTCACAATGTCACTGACTATGTCAGAGCTTGCACCGTCTGCACCCAGTCACGCACCAGTTGTCAGTTTCTGGAAGGCCTCCTTGAACCCTTACCCATCCCTTGGCGCCCCTGGTCTCATATCGCAGTTGATCTCCCGGACTCCAATTGGGTTCACCACAGTTTTGGTCATCATCGACCACCGTTCAAAGGCTTGCAAGCATCAGGTATCAGACCGGGGGTCCCAGTTCACCTCTCAAGTTTGGCAGGCATTTTGTACCCAGTTGGGGATTAACGTAAGACTGAGTTATGGATATCACCTGCAATCTAATGGTCAAGCAGTGTCTGGTCAACTGGGAAGGTTACGGCCCGGAGGAACGCTCATGGGTCGATGCCTCTGACATCCTTGACCTCTTCTTGACAGAGGACTTCCACCAGACCCACCCTAGCAGACCAGCTCTCCGGCCTCGGGGCAGGCCGCGTAGTAGAACACTGGGAGGTGTTCCTATGGGGGGAGGGGGCTCTGTCAGGTCCCATCGGCAGTCTAGACTTCTTAGGGAACCTTCTCCCAAGTTCTAATCATTCACGTGCCTCACTTCCAAGTTTACACGGACATTTAAGCCGCACGCACACTGTATCATCCCCTTGTGACATACAGAGCGCTCTGATTACTCTGTTATAGTTTATTGTGTATTGACCTTTGCCTGTTCTACAACTTCTGAGTTTTGCCCTGAGTTTCTTTGGATTTACTGTGTTTGACCCTGCTTGCCTTTTGTACTCTTCTTCTAGTTTTGCGATTCAGTTTCGTTTTCTCGCTAGTGTGTTTTTCCGGTTTTGACCTGCGTTTGTTTTCCTTACTTCGATTCTGTCCTGTGCCTTTTCTAAATAAAACCGCTCATGGATTCTACACCAAACACCCCTGGCTCTTCCTTACATGTGTTTTGTTCTAATAGGTTTTGTTTATGTTTTGTTGTTTTCTTTAGTTTTATTGATGCTTGTTGTGCTTTGTTTTGTTAAACTGAGTTCCTCTTTGCTGTGATTTGTTTGCTTGTATTGTGTTTTGTTCTAAATTGTTTCTTTTGTTTTGTTTTGTTTAACTGAGTTCTGTTTGCTTTAGTTCATTTTGTTTGCTTGTGGTTTGTTCTAATGGGTTTTGTTTTGTTTTGTTTTGTAATTTGATTTGTTTCATTTGCTTGTCTTTTTGATACAGTCCATTATGGAATAACAAAGTTCTCTTTGTGTAATGAATTTTACTCAGTAACCCATGAACACATTGTGTTAACCATCAAGAAACTATATTTAGTGAAACTAAAAAGCTATGTAGGTCAATGATAATCCCCGCACTGTACTTCAGTTTGCTAGCTGTGCTGTAGTTAGACAACTGTGTTTGTATACCAGTAACGAGAGATGTGGCATAATGTAATGGAGTAGAAAGTAAAAAGTCTCAAAAAATTTTTGATACATTTTTTTTAAGGATTTAAGGAACTTTCCCTGACTGAAAAAAGATTTGTAAACTTGCTTCAGTTGGCTTCGCTTGGCTTTCTACTGACGCAAAGATTTGAATGTTTTTGTATGCCAGGGCATTTGTATGCCGAGGTTCCACTGTATTAGTGTGTATTGTCTCAATATTGTTGTGTGTGTGTGTGTGTGTGTGTGTGTGTGTATCTATACATTGTCATGCATTCCAGCTCTGGGGTATTGAAACCAGAATGAAACCAGTTGACTGTGACCTGATTGCTTATTTGCTGTATCGATTGAGTTCTGAATTACGAAAGCGTCTGGAGGACAGACTTTTATCGGACCTGTTCGAGCCAAATAAAACCATCAGAGAGCCGTGGGCTTTTCTCCTAACAGGCAGGACGTATTTTAGCTACAGCTCTCAGTTTTATGACAGAATGTCATAAAAAAAGAAAAAAAATCGAGGCCTTTCCAAATGAAAGTAGCAGCTTTTATGCAGATTTAGTGACAGCAATAAATTTAGGGAATGTAATATTTACGTCACTTTTTATCTGCAAAATAAGACTGAGGCGCCAAAGTGACTGGAAGGTTATGTGTTCAAATGTCTGGACTTCAGTCATTTAATCATTATTAGGTACAAATCAAACATGTGCAGCTTTAATACTGTGATTATCTGTGATAGCGGAGGCCTGAGGTGCTTTATTTATCATACAGTTATTATTATTTATTATTTATTAATTATTATTTATTATTTATTATAGTATTTGTTTGTTTGTCTGTCTGTCTGTCTGTCTGTCTGTCTGTCTGTTTGTTTGTTTGTTTGTTTGTTTTTTAGCACAATGTAAATTTTTAGTCAATGTCATGATCCCTGATTGTTCTGCAAGCCCACTAGTCAAAATAAGAGTCTATTATAGTTAATTTGGCCAGAAATTCTCTAGAGAGGTGAATACTGTCCATCCATCCATCCATCCATCCATCCATCCTTCCAACCAGCCATCTATCCTTCCTTCCATCCATCCATCCATCCATTTATCAATCAATCCATCCATCCATCTATCCATCCATTTATCAATCCATCCATCCATCCTTCCAACCAGCCATCTATCCTTCCTTCCATCCATCCATCCATCCATTTTCTTTAGTGTTGATCCTACACAGGGTCACAAAAAGCCAAAAAGTCTATCAAGGCTTGTCTAAACACACACACACACACACACACACACACACACACACACACACACACACACACACACACACACAACACACACACACTCTAACACACACACACTAACACACACACTAACACACACACTAACACACACACTAACACACACTATGCATGAGAGGCAGAACATCACTGAGAATGACTTGGTGGACTCAGGTGCAGTCAGTAATCAGGCTGACAGCATGGATGGATTTGGATTTGTGTGGGAATGATTCAGAAACACAATAAAAATCTCAAACACCTTGTTCCACACGCAGCTTGCATTTTCGCTGCTTTCTTTAAATCCACTTATAGCAGTCACAAGCCTGTTTCAGGGCTGAGAAGGAAGTAGGTCATATTCCTCCACGCTGCTAGGGGCACTAGAGTGTGTCAGTCATCGTGTGAGTCCTAAAACCAGGAAAGGAGTCAGCATTTCAGCACTTCCTGTTTTGAAATCTGTGGGTTGAGTTTTAGAATAAAATAGAATTTTGAGTGAATGCCTATAATAAGATCTGACTTATTTAAGTTTTATTCTACAATATAAAATACATCAGTAATACCTCACCTGTGATTCTTTAAACTTTTACACACAAAGTCCATTAATTGTAGTCTATTAGTATCTTTGTTTAGAAATTTGAACTTTTCACTTTTTTATATTTAGACAAATGTACGATCATCTATAAACTTTTATCTGTTTATTCACTGCTTTGCATTTTGTCTTGTTTTATTTTCATGCATTTTATTTTGTTAGCACTGACAATCACGGTTATTTTCATATTCAAATTCTACGTAAAAGCCATCCGACCTTTTCTTCTTGGCTGATTTTGTCTGTAAAGTGCTGTTTATTCAGTTATTCACTGTGAATCCTAGGCTGGTTTCCCAGCACTGGGTTTGTATTTGCGAGGTGTTTGATTGTGCATGTCAGGACAGATGCAGGATCAGTGGGGAAACAGGCTAAGAGCTTGCTTCGAGCAGAAAGCAGATGGCTGTTCGAGTCGGTTCGATCCGAGGTGTCAGGAAGTGTCTTCTCAAAGACCACCGGCGATGTCTGATGATCCACAGACGGTTTGACGCTTCGGTTCTTCCCTCTCCGTCCTCATTCGCACGGCTGTCAGTTTATTAGTTACTGAATCAGAATGCTTAATGAAGGGGTGACGCTGTGAGTGCTTTACAGAGAGAGAGAGAGAGAGAGAGAGAGAGGAATAGAGGAATGCCTTGAGCGTAACGTATAACCTTCATCTGCCCGTGTGGAGAAAAGATAAAAGCGTCTGACAAATGAAGAAACAGAAATGTAACATCCAGCCAATTTCCTGTCTAAATCCTCATCTCATACACGGCTCATCATATCCAACCAGCCAATCACGTGCCAGCAACACAATTCACTGATACATTGAACTCACTCCCATATCTTCAGTTTCTCTTTCACTTTTTTTTTTTATAAAGCATTGAGGCTCCTTAAGATTATGTGAAGTATCAGCTCCCTGTGTATGAGCTGTTGCTATAGTAACGATAATGTATTAGCACAAACGCATTAATATGAACCTATGACGTTATTTAAAATAAACCCACACCGACTGACCAATCAGACCCAAGATTTCATCTGTAGTGAGGTGTAATAAATAATAACTACCATGTCTTTGTAGGAATCAGGAATTAACTAGAGCTTGCTTAAAAGCTCAAGAGAACGAGAGGTTCAAGATTGATGAGCTTTGTTGCCATGTGCAGAGTCAAACAGGAAGTTACACAATACAGTGAAAGTCTTACGGCATTCCTTCTGATAAAGCATCGATATAAAACGGGTGAAAAAAACTGAACAGTGGATTGTGATGAATCATGGGGGGGAAATCAAGTGTGAAAACTTAGATAAGTTTTATAAAGATAAATAGATAAATAAATAAATAAATCTTTTTGCCTTCTGTCTGATACACCAGCAATATTGTGGAGACGATAAATATACGTATACATGGTAGATCAGAAGGTTAATCAGAAGATTGTGAGTTTAAATCCCAGGTCCACCAAGCTGTCACTGCTGGGCCCCTGAGCAAGGCCCTTCAGTTGTGTAAATGAGATAAATGTATGTCTACATTTTACTGCATGTTCTTCTGATAAACCATCGATGCTCTAGATATAGAGTTATAAACTGGTTGAAAACTGCACAGTAGATTGTGACGAATCATGGAAATGAGTCTTGGGGGAAAAATTACATGTGAAAATGTAACCAGGTAAAAACCACATGGAAAAGAAGATTCTTGAAAAATAAATAAATAAATAAATAAATAAATAGAGTGAATAAATAAATAAATAAATAAATCTGGGGAAGTGGTGGCTCAGTGGTTACGGTGCTGGACTGCTAATTAGTAGGTTGTGTGTTCAAATCCCATGACCACTAAGCTGCCACCGCTGGGCCCCTGAGCAAGGCCCTTAACCCACATCTGCTCAATTGTATAAATGTACATCAATCCTACTGCATTCCTTCTGATAAACCATACATGCAGAGTTATAAACTGGTTGAAAATTGATGAAGTTGATGAATCATGGGGAATCACATATGGAAAATGAATCATGAATCATGCAAAAAAAAAAAACATGGAAAAAAGATTACTGCAATATATAAATAAAAAAGAAGGAAAGAAAGAAAGAAAGAAAGAAAGAAAGACACACTAAACATAATAATAATAATAATAATCAAACATTTATGCACATTTAAAAGATAATGACACACATTAACACAATAAATAAATAAATAAATAAATAAATAAATAAATAAATAGAATTTAAAAAATAATTATTAGACACACTTCTTCTTTTTTCGGCTTTTCCCTTCAGGGGTCGCCACAGCGAATCATCGCTCTCCACTTAACTTCTGCATCCTCAACCCTTGCACCCACTAGCTTCATATCCTCATTAATTACATCCATATACCTCCTCTTTGGCCTTCCTCTTTGCCTCCTGCCTGGCAGCTCCATGTCCAACATTCTCCTACCAATATACTCACTCTCCCTCCTCTGAACATGTCCAAACCATCTTAATCTGGCCTCCCTAACTTTGTCCCCCAAACGTCCAACATGAGCTGTCCCTCTGATGTACTCGTTCCTAATCCTGTCCAATCTTGTCACTCCCAAAGAGAAGCTCAACATCTTCAGCTCTGCTACCTCTAGCTCTGACTCCTGTCTCTTCCTCAGTGACACTGTCTCTAAACCATACAGCATGGCCAGTCTCACCACTGTCCTGTACACCTTCCCCTTGATTCTCGCTGATATTTTCCTATCACACAGAACTCCCGACACCTTTCTCCACACATTCCAACCTGCCTGCACTCGCTTCTTTACCTCTTTCCCACACTCTCCATTACTCTGGGCTGTTGACCCCAAGTACTTAAACTCCTGTACCTTCTTCACCTCTTCACCCTGTAACCTTACTGTTCCACTTCCCTCCCTTTCATTAACACACATGTACTCAGTCTTACTACGACTGACTTTCATCCCTCTTCTCTCCAGCGCAAACCTCCACCTCTCCAGGTTTTCCTCCACCTGCTCCCTGCTCTCACTACAGATCACAATGTCATCTGCAAACATAATTGTCCAGGGAGACTCCTGTCTGACCTCCTCTGACAACTGGTCCATCACTATAGCAAACAGGAAGGGGCTCAGAGCCGATCCCTGATGCAGTCCCACCTCCACTTTGAACTCCTCTGTCTGACCTACAGCACACCTCACCACTGTCCTGCTCCTCTCATACATGTCCTGCACCACTCTGACATACTTCTCTGCTACTCCTGACTTCCTCATACAGTACCACAGCTCTTCTCTTGGCACCCTGTCATACGCTTTCTCCAAGTCTACAAACACACAGTGCAACTCCCTCTGACCATCCCTATACTTCTCCATCAAAATTCTCAGAGCAAAAATTGCATCTGTTGTGCTCTTTCTGGGCATGAAGCCATACTGCTGCTCACAAATTTCCACTACTTCCTTAACCTAGCTTCCACTACTCTTTCCCATAGCTTCATTGTATGGCTCATCAACTTTATCCCCCTATAGTTGCTGCAACTCTGCACGTCACCCTTATTCTTAAAGATCGGCACTAACACACTTCTCCATTCCTCAGGCATCCTCTCACTCTCTAAAACCCTGTTAAACAAACTAGTTAAAAATTCCACTGCTGCCTCTCCCAGACACTTCCAGACCTCCACCGGGATGTCATCAGGACCAACCGCCTTTCCACTTTTCATCCTCTTCAAAGCCTTCCTGACTTCATCCTTTCTAATCTTATCTACTTTCTGTTCCACAGAGTTCACCCCTTCTACTCTTTTTTCCCTCTCATTTTCCTCATTCATCAGCTCCTCAAAGTATTCCTTCCATCTCCTCTGTACACTCTCCTCACTTGTGAGCACCCTTCCATCCCTATCCTTAATAACTCTAACTTGCTGCACATCCTTCCCATCTCGATCCCTCTGCCTAGCTAACCTGTACAAGTCCTTCTGTCCTTCTCTAGTGTCTAACCTAGTGTACAACTCGTCATATGCCTTCTGCTTGGCCTTAGACACCTCCCTCTTCACTCTGCGCTGTAACTCCTTGTATTCCTGTCTATTCTCTTCAGTCCTGTCCATGTCCCACTTCTTCTTGGCTAACCTCTTCCTCTGGATACTATCCTGAACTTCCTCATTCCACCACCAAGTCTCCTTATCTTCTTTCCTCCTTCCAGATGACACACCCAGCACCTTTCTCCCTGTCTCCCTGATCACGTCTGCTGTAGTTTCCCAGTCATCTGGCAGCACTACCTGACCACCCAGAGCCTGCCTCAACTTCTGTCTAAATTCCTCACAACATTCCTCCTTTTTCAGCTTCCATCACATGGTTTTCTTCTCTATCTCTATCTTTGACCTCTTCTTCTTACAGACCATCAAAGTCATCCTACACACCACCATCCTATGCTGTCTGGCTACACTCTCTCCCACTACCACTTTACAGTCACTAATCTCTTACAGATTGCCCCTTCTACATAGGATGTAGTCTACCTGTGTTCTCCTACCTCCACTCTTGTAAGTCACTCTATGCTCCTCCCTCTTCTGAAAATAAGTGTTAACCACAGCCATGTCCATCCTCTTAGCAAAGTCCACTACCATCTGTCCTTCAAGGTTCCTTTCCCATCACCTCCTCATCACCTGTGTTCCCCTCACCAACATGTCCATTAAAATCCGCTCCTATCACCACTCTCTCACCCGTGGGAATACTCTCCATCACCTCATCTAATTCACTCCAGAATCTCTCTTTCTCCTCTAACTCACAACCTACCTGTGGGGCATAACCACTAACAACATTCAACATCACCCCTTCAATCTCTAACTTCAGACTCATCACCCTGTCTGACACTCTCTTCACCTCCAGAACATTCCTCACAAACTCCTCCTTCAGGACCACACCTACCCCATTTCTCTTACTATCCACACCATAATAAAACAGCTTGAATCCTGCTCCTATACTACGAGCCTTGCTACCCTTCCACCTGGTCTCCTGTACACACAGTATATCCACCTTCCTTCTCTCCATCATATCAGCCAGCTCTCTACCTTTCCCTGTCATAGTACCAACATTCAGAGTTCCTATTCTCAGTCCTACACTCTTACCTTTCCTCTTCTCTCTCTATCTGTGCACTCTCCTCCCTCCTCTACTTCTTTGACCAACAGTAGCCCAATTTCCACCGGCGCACTGTAGGTCAACGGCGCCGATGGCGGTCGTTGTTAACCCGGGCCTCGACCGATCCGGTATGAAATTCAGAGTACTGACGATTCACATGGTTAAATTTGGCAACGTTTTACACCGAATGCCCTTCCTGACGCAACCCTCTCTATTTATCCGGGCTTGGGACCAGCACAGAAGTCACTGGACTGTGACCCCCATGGCTAGATTCATTAAAGACACACTAAACAATAATAATAATAATAATAATAATAATAATAATAATAATAATAATAATAATCATCATCATCATCATCAAGGTAATGACAAACATTAACACAATAAATAAATAAACAAACAAATAAACAAATAAATACATTTTTAAAATGATTTCTGCATTCCTTCAGAACTGTAGCTTCACATAATGTTATGTGAAGTATGACATGAAACATACTACAGGAACTACTGTGAGGAAGGAAAGGGAAGGAGGAAGTAGTGAAATACTGTAAATGAAGTGTAAAACATGTAAAAATGTGCACTCTTACAAGGTTCAGTAAGAGCAGTGTGTGTGTGTGTGTGTGTGTGTGTGTGTGTGTGTGTTGCTGCTTCGTTTTATTTCCCAAGCAGCTTTCTGAAAACATTGTGTGCCAGCAGATCCAACAGTTCCACAGATATGACAAGATATTCCTGCTGTATTTGTGTTCCTCTGATTGACTCTGCTCGATCTCTGCGTGAAACTCTGCCAGCTCCCTGCTGAGCTCCTCCAAATGAAAATATGTTGAGAGGAGACTGAATGCATCCTGTCCCAGATCTGTACCAACACACTGCACCTCCTCAACTGATTATGAGACGTCTGAGAGAACGTCTGAGGATTTAAGAAAGTCTGACGTTACGCAGATAACGTTCCTGCAACGTTTGCTCTAACGATGCTTTGCTTTACAAAATCTTCCCCATCAGGTTTAACATTTAAATCTGTTATTATATCAGTGAGTGTGGTTTTGTTTCACTTTTATAGCTTTTTTTTTTTTTTTTTTATGAAAAAGTCATGTTTTCTGTAACAGAGCTACAGAAATGCACATGGTGTAGCTCCGGGAGAATTTTTACACATTCCTCCCACATTCCTCTCACATCCCGGTGTGAGAGTGTGAGGTGCATACACGAGTTTTCGAACCCCTCCTGAACAGATGCCGTCCTTCAGGACGCTGTCTCCTGAGGAGACATGAGGAACAGAAGCTGATGTGTCCCTGCATTCTAAAGCAGGATGGCGACTCCAGAGACGTTACAGAGGATAAAGAAGAGCATTTATAACTGACAAACGTTCAGAAATAACTACAAAACCCTTCACTTTTAACACCTTTTAATTTCACATCATAATCACTTTTAGACATTTTCTGTCTTTCTCCTCCTCCTCCTCCTCATTCTCTTACTTATCCTTCTCATCCTCCTCCTCATCCACATCCTTCTCATCATCCTCATTCTCCTCCTCATCCTCTTTATCCTCCTCCTGCTCGTCATCCTTCTCAGCCTCCTATCCTTCTCCTCATCTTTCTCCTCCTCCTCATTCTCTTCCTTATCCTTCTCATCCTCCTCCTCATCCACATCCTTCTCATCATCCTCATCTTCTTCATCCTCCTCCTCATCATCATCCTTTTCATCCTCCTATCCTTCTCCTCATCTTTCTCCTCCTCCTCCTCATTCTCCTCCTCATCCTTTTCCTCCTCCTCCTCACCCTTCTTATCCTCCTATCCTTCTACTATCTTTCTCCTCCTCCTCCTCCTTCTCATCCTCCTATCCTTCTCCTTATCTTTCTCATCCTCCACCTCCTCATCCTTCTCATCCTCCTCCTCCTCACCCTTCTCATCCTCCTATCCTTCTCCTTATCTTTCTCATCCTCCACCTCCTCATCCTTCTCATCCTCCTCCTCCTCCTCCTCACCCTTCTTATCCTCCTATCCTTCTACTATCTTTCTCCTCCTCCTCCTCATTCTCATCCTCCTATCCTTCTCCTCATCTTTCTCCTCCTCCTCCTCATTCTCCTCCTCATCCTTTTTCTCCTCCTCCTCACCCTTCTTATCCTCCTATCCTTCTACTATCTTTCTCCTCCTCCTCCTCCTCATTCTCATCCTCCTATCCTTCTCCTCATCTTTCTCCTCCTCCTCCTCATTCTCCTCCTCATCCTTTTTCTCCTCCTCCTCACCCTTCTTATCCTCCTATCCTTCTGCTATCTTTCTCCTCCTCCTCCTCCTTCTCATCCTCCTATCCTTCTCCTTATCTTTCTCATCCTCCACCTCCTCATCCTTCTCATCCTCCTCCTCATCCTCATCCACATCCTTCTCATCCTCCTCCTCATCCTCATCCACATCCTTCTCATCCTCCTGTGGTGTTGTATTTTTTAGAAGAGTCTTTGTTCTCACTGTGTTGTGTGGTACACACACACACACATACACACACGCACACATACAAACAAACAAACATACACAAATTTACAGTAAGTTCATTGCAGTCCCTTATAGAAAAAATTCACATACATGTCACACAATCAGAAGTTTTGTACATGTGTAAAAATCAATCAAAAATGAAAGTAAATTATTATAAGTTATTGTAAATTATAAAAAAAAATATTATTGTAAATTATAAGTAAAAGATAGATAGATACATACATAAGGGAAAAAATAGACAACATAAAAATAAAACACATGCAAATAATTTTATCTTTGTGGTAAAAAATCATGTGAAAATAAATTAACTGTGTATGTGAAAATGAAATATCAAAAAAAAAAGAAAGAAAATTAATCATGGAAAAAAAAACATCTGTAATAAAGTATGTAAAAATCACATGTGAAAATCGAATGGCAAAAAAAATCACATATGAAAATGGATCATGTGGAAAAATCACACAAAAAATGAAACAAAAAAAATGACGTGAAAAACAAATCATGAAAAAAAAATCGTACGTGGATATGAATCAAGTCAACCATCAGGTGTGGAAATGAACTGACACAGCTGTTACTATAGAAACAATAGCGTATTAGAACAAGCGCATTAATAAATACCTGTGATATGCAGCTGCACTACTGTCAGAGCTGCTGTTATAGAAAACTAATCAACCCTTTCTGACCAATCGGCTGGATGTAAGCAGCAGGGCTGTGCTGTGTCCCGGGTTCTAAGGGTCAGCATGGAGCTGTTCAGCTTGTTGTAGAGCAGAACCAGACTGATACTCGTGGGAGAATAAAACTCCTAACTGACACAGGAAGTACATCATCCACCGGGAGATCTCTGACAAGGAAGTGAATACTGTTGTCTCACGTTTGCTCCTGAGAGATTGTGGAGGTCAGGAGTCTCCGCAAACATCATAAACATGTCCACGGCAGGGTGAAGACTTTTGAACCACACTGATACAGTAAATTACTGATATAACTTTGTTTCATGGCTCCTTTATTCATGATTAAGTGCTTATTTACTTCTAACTAATCCTGAATGAAGGCATGTATGAGATAACAATCAGAGTTATGAGATAGTATGAGATGACAACTCCTACTCTGAGTACTTTAACACACAATTATGAAATAACAAAAATCAGGTTATAACTA
Organism: Hemibagrus guttatus; assembly: GCA_033459395.1. Classification (NCBI taxonomy): domain Eukaryota; kingdom Metazoa; phylum Chordata; class Actinopteri; order Siluriformes; family Bagridae; genus Hemibagrus; species Hemibagrus guttatus. The sequence goes on from JAUCMX010000013.1 coordinate 22,686,244, forward strand.
TGTCATAATTTCCATATTGTAATCCATAATTATACATCAAAACTATCTTGAAATAGCAAATCATTCAATGAGATACTAAAGCATAAATATGAGACAAGAAGTCGTAGGGAGGGCATATTTTAAGTCTGAATTATGAGATAACGAGGCGTTCGTTCCAGATACTAAGGCATAATTATGAAATAACAGAAAAAAAAAAACAGAATTATGAGATAACAAGTAATGATTTCTTGAGTAGTATCTTTGAGATACTGTGCAAAAAATATCAAATTATTGCAAGTATAAAAAAATATTTATAAATAAATAAATAAATAAATAAATATTACTACAGTCATAACATATGCTATCTAACATATTTTTTATTTTATTTTATTTTATTTTTATTTATTTATTTTTTTTATTTATATATAAATAAAAATAAATTATATATATATTTTATATATATATATTAACACTATTAACATATTTTAATAAATTTCTCTTCTAATATTTTACTATGTCCAACAAAATTCCCAGAAAATCCATTCTAGACTCTGCATGCACAACCGGTTTGATTCTCAGTACCCTCGACCTTGAATGCAGCCGTCTTCATTAATATGGCAGCGGTTTCGATGTCTTCTGGCTCAGGTGATGATCTAATTATGTTATTGGAGCAAGATGCAGATGAACACTGGCACCTCGCCTCAAGACAGCTCTGAAAATCAGATCAAGATCTCAAATCCCTGATCCTGTGATGCAGTTCCAAGTGTGCCTCAATAAGACATTAAATATTGATAATCAGACAGCTGGCACACACACACACACACACACACACACACAAACACACACACACCAATAATTGGCTAGTGTATTATTAAGACAGATGTGTCCTTATCACGAGATAATTTCTATGTAGGCTACTTTAATAACAATCTTAAAATACATGACATTTTATAATACATTTACAGTGTAAGCAATTTTATATTTTGTCATATTTATTAGAATAATTTATGAAAATGTGCTACACTTTCTACCACTTTATATTACGCATTATAAATAGTGTACATTAGTGTTAATTATAGGCACACCGAGACCTTAAGACTTTTTAATGATTTATGAATGCATTATAAAAATGTAGTAACATGTTAATAGTTCTATTATATACCTAATGTCCTCCATTAAACATGATACTGAATAGTGCTTCCTAAATTCACGTGCAAAGTAGCAAGTGTTGCTCAATCAGAGGAGACATGTAGACGAGCTCAGTGGCAGGTTCAGTGCTGAAATTTTACCGTGCAGAGACTCGGATACTGAGAGGAGAATCTGGGTCATGTAGACATGCAGGCTCGGTCAGAAATCCCCCAGAGAACAAACAATCCCTTTAAATTTTCTTCTCAACATTTCCAGAAAATATTATTAAAGTGGACATATTGCTGGGTTTGTGTGGACAAGGCTGTAATGTGACCGAAAAAAAAAAAAATGAAGAAAAAACCTGACTTGTTTTCTGGGAAGGTTTATCACACTGTATATCTATTTTTATATCTGCAACATATTTTATTCAGTGACTTTATTAGGAACACCTTAGTCACACTGGGCAGATGTGGGAAAGGTTCCTTTGAGATTCTAGTCCATGTTGACTGATTTCTGCTGATTTTTCACTGTGAAGCTCCAGTTCTGCCAAATCCCAAAGGGGATCCACTGGATCCAGATCTGGTGACTGGGAACACCAGTGAAGAACGGAGTCATGAAGAACGTTGTCATGTTCATGAAAGCAGACTGAGATGATGTTTACTTTGTGACATGGCGCATCATCATCATCAGCATGCTGGAAGTAGATGGAAGAAGATTTGTAAATTGTGGTTATGAAGGGTTGCACAAGCTTAGTAACGATACTCAAATTTGATTGGCTGTGGCATTCAAGCCATGACTGATTAAGATAAGATAAGATAAGATAGAACTTAAACTAATCCCGAAGGAAATTCTTTTGCTTCAGATTCCAAAAGAGAAAAAAAAAAATATAAATTAAACATAGGGGGCGCGGTGGCTTGGTGGTTAGCACGTTTGCCTCATCCTCCAGGGTTGGGGGTTCGATTCCCGCCTCCGCTGTGTGTGTGTTTTTTTTTTTTTTTTTTTTTTTTTTTTTGTGTGTGTGCGTGTGGGTGTGTGTGTGTGTGTGTTCTGTGATGGGTTGGCACTCCGTCCAGGGTGTATCCTGCCTTGATGCCCAATGATGCCTGAGATAGGCACAGGCTCCCCGTGACCTGAGAATAGATCGGATAAGCGGTAGACAATGAATAAATGAAACATTCTATATATACACAAAGTATACAAAAGATGGAGGAGTTTCATTCACCATCACTCCAGTTTTCTTCTTTATAGTACTATTTTTGACTAAACTCTAGAGACTATTATGTGTAAAAATCCCAAGATATCAGCAGATTTGCAGATAAGAAATATTCAGTCACCATGAAATTCTGAGATTTTTTCCTCGTTTTGATGGTTGATCATCGGAAGCTGCCACGCAATCAGCTGATTAGATAACTGCATGAATGAGTAGGTATTCAGGTGTTCCTAAAGTGACAATAAAGTGACCGCTAAGTGTAAGCTCCATCAAAACGCTTCATATAGTGATGCAGGACAAATCAGTTTAGCTGATCCAATGGCACGAAATACTTTTTAAAAAACAGCGAAATAAACTTAATAGGAGTCTATTATGTTGGTAATTTATTGCTCGAAAACATGGCTCCTATGATGATATTGATGATGATGAAGTTAGAAGCATAAATAAATAAATAAATAAGGGGGGGGCCATGGTGGCTTAGTGGTTAGCACGTTTGCCTCACACCTCTAGGGTTGGGGGTTTGATTCCCACCTCCGCCATGTGTGTGTGTGTGGAGTTTGCATGTTCTCCCCGTGCCTCGGAGTTTCCTCCAGGTACTCCGGTTTCCTCCCCCGGTCCAAAGACATGCATGGTAGGTTGATTGGCATCTCTAAATTGTCCGTAGTGTGTGATTGCGTGAGTGAATGAGAGAGTGTGTGTGTGTGTGCCCTGCGATGGGTTGGCACTCCGTCCAGGGTGTATCCTGCCTTGATTCCCAATGATGCCTGAGATAAGCACAGGCTCCCCGTGACCCGAGAATAAATCGGATAAGCGGTAGACAATGAATGAATGAATAAATAAAAGCATAGAAACCTTTGGGCTAAAGTTTGCTGTACTCATGCATTTACATTATTTATTGCTTTAACTTAACATGGCTCCTATTATTATTATTATTATTATTGTTGTTGTTGTTGTTGTTGTTGTTGTTATTATTATTATTATTATTATTATTATTATTATTATTATTATTATTATTATTGTTGTTGTTGTTATTATTATTATTATTATTATTATTATTATTATTATTATTATTATTATTATTATGAAATAGCCCTTGAGCCAGTGCATTTTGCATTACTATAGAAATCATAACTTGATTTGATCACGTTATATTAAACCTGCGATTTACAGCCAGAGCTGTGAGCTGAAGTGATTGACGCCTCATGAAGGAATTTTCCCCACAAACGCAACTTTAACTAATCCCACAGCATGTAGCCAATCAAGTAAAACCTGACATGAGCAAAACCTACACCAGAGACACAATTATTTTGCTTATTCTTTCTCCAGATTCTTCTCTCTCTCCTAATTCAGCTTCAGCATACGCTGTCTTATCATACAAAAACACTTAAAACGAGTACTCTGGAGATCTCTTTTCACCCTATGACATCGAGGCTTAAGCCGGTATTATCCTTACCCTGCTAGCTGCTACACAAAACACCCAAGCAAGCAGATTATCTGAGCTAGCGGTTCTGGTACGACGTGTACAGCTGTGTGAATGCAGGCATTTATTCCTGCTAAGGAAAAGAAAGCTCAGCGTGTTCTTTTAAATTGGCTAAATCGCTTGCTTGTCCGCATCTGGATATTCACACTTAATTAAAGGTGGTGTGTGTTTTAAAGACATTTTAATAGTTTTCGAGAAAAAGCCACGGACTCAAGTAATATACGTTCTCCCATCTCCCAATTGATGTGTAATTTCAATATAAAACAATAACACAAACACTACACCAATCAGCCATAACATTATGAGCAGTTCCAGGTGACGTGAATAACACTGATGATCTCCTCATCATGGCACCTGTTAGTGGGTGGGATATATTAGGCAGCAAGTGAACATTTTGTCCTCAAAGTTGATGTGTTAGAAGCAGGAAAAATGGACAAGCGTAAGGATTTGAGCGAGTTTGATGAAGGGCCAAATTGTGATGGCTAGACCACTGGATCAGAACATCTCCAAAACTGCAGCTCTTGTGGGGTGTTCCCGCTCTGCAGTGGTCAGTATCTATCAAAACCGGTGACAGGGTCATGGGCGGCCGAGGCTCATTGATTCACATGGAGAGTGAAGGCTGGCCCGTGTGGTCCGATCCAACATACAAGCTAATTGCTGAAGAAGTTAATGCTGGTTCTGATAGAAATGTGTCAGAATACACAGTGCATGACGGGTCAGGGCTGTTTTGTCAAAAAAAGGGGGAGCAACACAATAATAGGCAGGTGGTCATAATGTTATGTCTGATTGATGTACATCTAAAAAGAAACAAGCTCATTTATTTGAATATCCCGCCTGACCACCATTATCACTGCAAATATATTCAGGACATATGACTGTAAAATCACGTGACCAAACAAAGACAACATGTTGGACATTTCCCAAGAAAGCACAAACACGGTGTGTAAAAGTTTGATACTTAGTTGAAAACATTACATCAATAACAAACAAAGCTAGTGGCTCGATGCACAAACTTTATTATTTGAAACATTATTTATGGCATTCGAGCTCATAAGCAATATACTTTGCATCGAAAACAGCTCATCACAGGAAAAAGCGCCTCATAGAGCATACGTTTGTACTCTACTTTTGTTGTAGTAGGTCTGATAAGCAGCTGCACGCCTCGTTTTCGCTGAATCTGTGACTTTTCTCTTACGTTTCAACCTAATTAGAATCCATCGTTGTTGTGATGTGCTAATTAGGACACGCGGAAGAGTCACGTGACTTTCTGAGCTCCTATGGTCTCATTAGCATACAAAAAAAAAACTTCCTAAAAAAATTCTGTTTTATTTTATTGTACAATAACAGTTTGGGGGATTTGATGCTATGTTTATTTAATTGTACTTTACATTGATCATGCTTTCCTTGAGGTTCCCTTCTGAGCCTAGCTCCTCCCAAGCTTTCTTCCTCATATCATCTCAGGGAGCTTTTCCTCACCACCGTCACCTCAGGCTTCTCATTAGGGATAAAATAGTGATAAAATAAGGATAAAATAGTTCAATTTAATTTAAAAAAAAATGTCCATGTTCCTATACTTCTGTAAAGCTGCTTTGAGACAATGTCCATTGTTAAAAGCGCTATACAAATGAATTGAATTTTCCCATAAAAGCACAATGTTGAGGGTTTATTTCTTACTTACAACTTTCACATAGTTATTTCATAAGATTAATAGCGTGAGGTGTTTATTTTTGTTTGTACGTTTGTGTTTTAATAGACCTTTTGTATAACATTAGGCTTAAAGTGCACAATTTCTGTATTTCTTTAAAAAAAATACACTAATATTTTATACCATTTTACTCCTCTGGTGTCATCTGATGCCTGGTTTTGTTCAGTTACTTTTATTAAATTTTAGTTAGCGCTAAAATTTCATTAAATTCCCTCTAATTATTATTATGGACTAATTAAGCCGTTTAAAATCTGCATATGTTTAACCTCTTCATGCGTAAATGATTAAATTATATATATTTTTATTATTTGACCTTCGGGAAATTGGACATTATGAATATTTCACCTGTCTAATTGATTTCGAGTAGGTTTTAATTTAGTTAAATAATAATAATAACACAGAAGGGGGGCACGGTGGCTTGGTGGCTTGGTGGTTAGCATGTTTGCCTCACAGCTCCAGGGTTGGGGGTTCGGTTCCCGCCTCCGCAATGTGTGTAGAGTTTGCATGTTCTCCCCGTGCCTCGGGGGTTTCCTCCGGGTACCCTGGTTTTCTCCCCCGGTCCAAAGACATGCATTGTAGGTTGATTGACATCTCTAAATTGTCCATTGTGTGTGTGTGCGTGTGCGTGTGTGCCCTGCGATGGGTTGGCACTCCGTCCAGGGTGTATCCTGCCTTGATGCCCAATGACGCCTGAAATAGGCACAGGCTCCCTGTGACCTGAGAATAGATCGGATAAGCGGTAGACAATGAATGAATAATATGGCATTTTTTAATATTTTAAAAATGGAAGGATATTTTAATTTATGAAAGTTATTTATGAATAATTAAATCTGTGCTGCTTGACGTCGTGTTGGATGAGAGCGGCCATTTTCTTCACCTCGGCTTATCTCTCACGAAGGTTTATTCTCACACGACTTCATCATTTATCAAATTGATGCTAGCTGATTAGATATCATTGGATTTACTCGCTTGAAGTAAACTCTGCTGGATATAATGAAGCTAATATGACGAAGACACAAAAACCATTAAAAAAGTGTTTAAAAGTCCGTCACACGGACAAATTATTCATGCGACGTCATGGGATTAACAATGCTAATTAATTACAAGATGCCACTGTTTAGTGTTTGAAACCAGTAGGTTATTATAGAAATTGTGAAATTGGAAATATATGCATAAAGGTCGATGTTTTGTTTGTTTTGTTTTTTTCTCACTCTGTCAACCTGAGCACACTATAAAGCGTCTGCATTCGCATTTTTCCGGCAGATTACAGTCTTGACTGTAAGGTTTAAGGCGCCGTTTTTGGCGTGTGATTAAAATGCATGACTAAAGTTTTAATAAGTGCACAGGCAATTTGAAAAGTTTAAAAGTGTAAAAGTGTTTGGGGAAAATTATCAATAAGAGTCAGGACGAATTTCACGCATGACGGCTCTGACTGCGGGTCTCTAATAGAGGCTTGACCTCAATAACAAAAGAAATCTTCTCTTTTATTGCAAAAAAATGACTTCTGTCCTCTGGAAAATTCTCAATAATGCACCATGTCAGGACATCTTATTCTGTAGCCCGGAGCGGTGGAGTTACTGACCTGATTACAGACCAGCCGAGAGTCAAAAATCTAGCCGAGTTTGTAGAAGGCCGCTCTGTTGCTGTGTGTGAAAGTGCAGGTATAAAAGAAACAGGACATGATCGGAATGAGAACGGATTTCTCTCTAAGCTTTTTCTTTTTTCTGATAAAGTGAACGCAGGGAGAAAATACAGACTCTGTGATGCGTCTTTGTCGAGTCCTGAAAGCTTTTTTTTCTTTTTTTTTTAATGACAGACCAGAAGAAGACAGGTAATACAGCGAGTGCTGATCAAAGTCAAAGTCTGAATGAAAGAGAAGGAGAAAAAGAAGAAACAGAGAGAGAGAGAGAGAGAGAGAGAGAGAGAGAGAGAGAGAGAGAGAGAGAGAGAGGAGAGAGCGAGAGAGAGAGAGAAAGATTAGGATATGACTCATTATCCTTGTGTCTGAGCTCTGAAGAGCTCTAAAAGCTCAGTGCCTGCTGATGTCTAATTCAGTGACATCAAATCCTCAGCAACATTCTATCCAAAAGGTTCCTACATGACATACAGCCTTCATAAGACCATCATAAGCATTGGATCGTTACTTTATAAAGCGAAACTGGATCGTTTATGAAAGGCTTTGTCTTTACCTGAAAGAGAGAATTTGAAATTTGAGACCATCGTTTTGTATTCTTATGAACTTATTACGTCGCATTATAGACAAGTCGTAGGTGTACATAGTGCTTCATAACAGTGTATAAACTGTGTTACAGACACTAACGTCATTGCAACTTTACAGCAGATTGTGTTGAAAGGAGTTTTTATAGCGCAATCCTGGAAAGTTCATGTCAGGTTTATGTCAAATCTCATTAGAGGAACATATTTACAGAAAGAGAAATAAACATTTAATTCTAACAGCATATTTTTTGGTAAAAATTAAGAAATTGTAGGCGTACATAGTGGTTCCTAAGAGGGTTATAAAGGGTAGTTTGATTACATTCATTTGTGCAGCAAATAAGGCATTATTTTTTTTGTATTGTTTATTTTTATTATTTATAATTATAAATGTATCATCTTTTTATTTTTTTTGTTTCTTTATTTATTTTTATTATTTATAATTATATATAATACTTATAACTTTTTTCATTTTTATTCATTTATTTATTTATTTATTTATTTATTTATTTGATTTATTTATTTTTAAGTAAATATTATTACTGAGCTGTGTTTCCAGGCCATTATAGCGTAAGATGGACACATGCAGTGTGACATGGTAATGGCCGTTATGGATGGAGCTTTTTCATGCTAACCGCTAATGTATTCCACTGACACCTTTTAGCTTCAGACCACAGCGCTTCACGAGCCACTGGAGATTTATTTCTACTCAGGAATTTCGCTTCATGCGTGTTTTCATTCACACACTACACTAAGTGCCACCATTTATGCTTCACATTAAGGTGCCAATATTTACAGCATTAATGAACGTGAAGAGCCATGATCACAGCACTTCAGCATTACTGCACCCTGTGGAGACATAACCAGGATGTTAACAATCAACACAAACAATAACATGCTGTGACAGGAAACTAATCAGGAATCCGTGGTGTGTTACTTCCTGTTCTTACTTTAGGTTATAGCAGGTATAAACATGGCTCCTTCATCCCCAGTGTCCTGAAGATGTCCTGAAGTTACAGCTGTACCTCAGCACTCACACTGGAGACTCCTTCCATAAATCTTACACACACATCTCCTTACAGAAAACCCAGCACCACATCGACAATTACACACTTTACACACTTTACACACTTTTATATTTTCTATTTTTGTACCTATGTGACTGTTGTTGTCTCCATTTTGTTCTGTAACCTTGGCTGTCTGAAAAGCATTTTTTTTAAATAAGAGGAGGATAATCAGGAGGATAAAGATGTCCTCTGTGAATAGACTGACCCACGGTTCATCCTGTGCCGCCTTTACAGCTTATTACTGCACCATATTCCAGAAAATAGGACTGAAATTCATGTTGGTGAAAGTTATACTTATAAATAACAGTAGTGGAATTAATTATGGAGAAAAACCCCAGAAAGCCTGGAATGGAGCACTATTTTGGTTGTTAGTTTCAAGATAATTAGAGTCATAAAGAGATTAATTTTTGCTCAGGAGATGTGGATATGGACAAAATTCACATCACAGCTCAGGCCCTTTTTCGGAGTCAGAAACTTTAAGTTCAAAAGTTCCGTCATTGTAGAGTCGGGTTGTGTGTATAAAGTTCTAGAGACTCTGTGATACATCAGTTCCTGTTCTTAAAGTATAGCAGGCATAAATGTCACGTCCTCACCTCTGGAATTTTTTTTAAGTCTGTTTATATAGAGATGAGCTTGGAAATACTGTAGGTTCTGCTCCATTGGATCTATCATGCATTACAATGAATGAGTCCAGCACGGTGTGACATCACAACTCTTTGAACTCACAAGCAAGTAGATAGATAGATAGATAGATAGATAGATAGATAGATAGATAGATAGATAGATAGATAGATAGATAGATAGATAGATAGATAGATAGATAGATAGATAGATAGATAGATAGATAGATAGATAAAGCATATTATCTATGTATGTAATGTGCAATATGTTTGGTATTTTCCTGAAAGTGATCTGCATAAAAAATCTAAATAATCCCAAAAGTTAATATTTTTACTGCCCAGTTCACTGATTATTTTCTCTGCCAATGTTGAGATTATTTTTCCCCAGAGTGAAGCCTCTCCTCTCCTCTTTTCTTATTTTTTTATCAAGAAAGAGATGCAATGCACACATGTTATATATATTATCCAGTATTTTTTATCTATCTATAAGGATGTTATTAAAATGAATCTAATGACCACAAATAATGTTTGTTTTTTCAATTCAAGTCCATATGTTTTTATATAAGTGTGAAATTGTTGATGTGGTGTTGAGTTTTCTGTAAGGAAATGTGTGTGTAAGATTTATGGGGAAATGTCAGCCCTGAGGTACAGCGGGAGCCGTGTTTATACCTGCTATAACCTAAAGTAAGAACAGGAAGTAACACACCACAGCCACTCTAGAACCTTAAATGTAACTGTAAATGGATAAAATGTCACTGATCGTAACAGAGACTCCACTCCATCACTTCACCTGCTTCATGGTTCCTGAGTAGTTTCCTGTCACAGCATGTTATTGTTTGTGTTGATTGTTAACATCCTGGTTATGTCTCCACAGGGTGCAGTAATGCTGAAGTGCTGTGATCATGGCTCTTCACGTTCATTAATGCTGTAAATATTGGCACCTTAATGTGAAGCATAAATGGTGGCACTTAGTGTAGTGTGTGAATGAAAACACGCATGAAGCGAAATTCCTGAGTAGAAATAAATCTCCAGTGGCTCGTGCAGCGCTGTGGTCTGAAGCTAAAAGGTGTCAGTGGAATACATTAGCGGTTAGCATGAAAAAGCTCCATCCATAACGGCCAATTACCATGTCACACTGCATGTGTCCATCTTACACTATAATGGCCTGGAAACACAGCTCAAGAAAAAGGAAGGATTTTAAAAAATAAATAAATAAATAAATAAATAAATAAATAAATAAATAAATAAATAAATAAATAAATCAAATGAAAATAGATCATAATAAAAAATATAATAAATATATAATTATAAATAATAAGCATAAATGCAAATAACAAGCAATAAACAAACACAAAAAAAATAAATAAATAAATAAATAAATAAATAAATAAATAAATTATGCCTTATTTGCTACACCAATTTATGTAATTAAAACGCCCTTTATAACACTCTTATGAACCACTATGAACACCTACATAAATATGCTGTTAGAAAATTTTCTTCCTGTAAATATGATCCTCTAATGTCACCTCATGAGATTTGACATAAGCCTGACATCAACTTTCCAAGATTGCATTATACATGCCGTATGCAGTGCTTATGAATGTATTATAGAAACAAACTTGTCAGACCAATGACACAACTCAGTAATAATATTTGTTTAAAAATACATAAATGAATTAATCTGTATGCATGGATTCGCTTAGTCTCTGTAAAAGACAAAAAAAAAAAAAATTTGCCTAATGACTGGATAATTGGATTCATACTGAGCTCGGTGGCACGTGGAATAAACGCGTCAGTGTGGTGAGAATCAGCGCCATTTTTAATATGGCTAACATTTTTTAATTATAATCATCTTTGTTCCACTGTGGGCTTATGAAAACAGGGCGGAGTCAGGTCATGAACCAGAACAAAAGCACATGGCTATGTAAACAAAAAAGCAGAGCAGAAGTGGAAGTGTAATAGAGCGCTGTAGCGCTGCGCAGCTTGGCTTGCAGTGTGAGGAGGAGATTTGTGACAATTTGATTCATGAATCAAATTATAATCAATATTTTAAAAAATGCTTTTGTTATAACATATTATTACAAGTTGTATTATTACAAGGAAAATGTCCTTCTTCAGTATGTAAATTCCTTCCTTAAGGTTTAAAGGTGAGTACTTGTGTTTAAAGGAAGTGGCCTTTAAATGATATTATGATATTAAAATCCTCAGAAGTCTCTTAGATTCTTCTTTCCAGGAAAAAAAAAATCATAATTTCTTCATGACTCATTATCTTAAAACTAGCAATTAGGCTTTCTGTGGTAAATCACTGCTGTTATTTATAAATGTAACTTTCACCAACATGAATTTTAGTCCTATTTTCTGGAACATAGTGCAGTAATAAGCTGTAAAGAAGGCTCAGGATGAACCGTGGGTCAGTCTATTCACAGAGGACATCTTTATCCTCCTGATTATCCTCGTTTTGCTTAAAAAATGCTTTTCAGACAGCCAAGGTTACAGAATAAAATACAGACAACAACCATCACATAGGTACAAAAATAGAAATTATAAAACAGAAGTCTTGTGAGAAGAATAAAAACATGTTAATGGGGATGAATATAGCTAATATACTGCATATTATCATTCAGCAGAATGATAATTATGTTTTTGTGTTTGTTGTTTTTTTGGTTTGGTTGTGTGTGTGTGTGTGTGTGTGTGTGTGTGTGTGTGTTTCATCCAGTGCTTGGTCAGCATACCATTTAAAGTATAATTGCTTTCTTTACAGGAGGGTGAATAGAATTAACCAAACACTATAATTGTCCAAAAGTTCTATTTACAACAAACAAAATGACTAAGTACATCTATCAACCCACCCATCCATACATTTATCCATCCATCCGTCAACACATACACACCCATCCATCCGTCCATCCGTCCATCCATCCGTTCACCCATTAACCTGTCCATCAGCCCATCCACCTGTCCATTCATCGACCAGCCAATACATTCTCTCATCCATCTGCCTATCCATCTACACATTCATCCACCCACCCATCCACACATTTATCCACCCATCTTTTCACACATACACACCCATTAACCTGTCCACACATCCATCCATCCACCTACCAACCCATCCACCTGTCCTTCAACCCACCAATCCATTGACTCATCCATCTGTCCATCCATCTACACATCCATCCACCTACCCATCCACACATTTATCCATCCATCTGTCCACACATACACAACCATTCATCCATCCACCTACCAACCCATCCACCTGTCCTTCAACCCATCTATACAACCTTCAACCCATCCACCTGTCCATCAACCCATCCATCAACCCACCAACCCATCCACCTGTTCTTCAACCTATCTATACAACCTTCAACCCATCCACCTGTCCATCAACCCATCCATCAACCCATCCATCAACCCATCAACCCATCCACCTGTCCATCAACCCTATACTCCCTTCAATCCATCCACCCATCCGCACATATACACCCACCCACCCATCCACGCATTAATCTGTCCACCCATCCATCCACCCACCTAACAACCCATCATGTCCTGTCCATCAAACCATCTATACAGCCTTAAATCCGTCCACCTGTCCATCAACACATCCATCCACCAATCCATTCACTCATCCATCTATCCATACACCCAACCAACCACAGACCCATCCATCTATTCATCCATCAACCCATCCATCACTTTATACATCCATCCATCCAGCCACCCCTATTTGCACACCTAGCATTGGATTCCTGTTATGTTTTGGTGTGCAATCATTACTGATGAATTAATTTTTTGGAGTCTTCAAAATGCTTTCCTACAGTGCTCTGGATAAAGGCTTATGCCAAATGATATAAATTTAAATGTACATATAAACATAAATGACAGTAGATTGCATTTTGGTGCAGCAACTAGCATTGCCGTCTTACAGCTCCAGCTCTTCCCTCTGTCTCTAAGGGTTTTCTCTTTGTTCTCCAGGTTCTTCCAACCTTCCAAACCCATGGCTGTTGGATTGAAAACAATAAATTTATCCTGTGAATGAGATGGTGAATGTTGCCCTGCGTTGGACTAGCCAGGGTTAAACTCTTTAAATCTCTAGCATGACTCAGAATACAGAGCTTACTGAAAATAAATAAATGAATAAACCAGAGTATATTAGATGAAAAGAGAGAGAGAGAGAGAGAGAGAGAGAGAGAGAGAGAGAGAGAGAGAGAGAGAGAGAAATGTAGGTCTGTAAATATGTTTACTGTGAGCAAGTTGGAATAAATAAAATTTTTTAAAAAAGCCAATTAATGTGTTTACACAGCAGCTAAAAAAATCACAGTACTTCCTTAATAGGAATTTACTCAAATGTCTAATTAAATAAGTGCATGTATGCTACACTCATTAAATAATATTCATGCTACACAGAGAGAAAACCCGGAAGCTTTTCATTTTCACTCCTCGCTGTAGCTTCGATTCTTTTATTTTTAAAAGGAATCCATTCACATTCTGTATATTCCAGTATTATTTCAGTGACACAGCAAATATAAAGGTGCTTTAAAAGAGCTGGAGATAAGAGAAATGTTGGTGAAAAGTGCTGCGGGGATGTTGTAATGCCTCTCCAGACACCACCATAAATAAGATCCACAGCTGTTTAAATTGATATAATAACTGCATTCATTTCTCTCTCTCTCTCTCTCTCTCTCTCTCTCTCTCTCTCTCTCTCTCTCTCTCTCCCTCTATCTCTCTCTCTCTCACCCTCAGGCATTTCTTTTGAGTTGAGTTTTTTGGTTTTTTATAATGGACACACACACACACACACACACACACACACACACACACGCACACACACACACAGGGGAACAGGGACTCTTAAAGGTCTCTCTTTATACCTGAAATGAAAAGACATCTGCTGAGTCATGCAGCTAATCTGACAAGCTTCGTTCTATTTTCTTTTTTATCTCAACATGCCAATCAGGACCTTTAAACAAACAAAGCAAAACTGCTAATAAAACAAAACAAACAATACTGCTGCTGAGATAAAACACAACGATAATGATGCTAAATCAAAGCAATAGTGCTGCAAAAAGACAAAATAAACAATACTGCTGCAGAAATAAACAAAACAATACTGCTGCTAAAAAAACAATACTGCTGCTGAAACAAAACACAACAATAATGAAGCTAAAA